>CM053594.1:1418751-1446616 GCA_028646575.1 Pseudocheirus occidentalis | reverse complement strand
ACCCTGGCTTGGGATGGAAGCCCCGGGCTAAGAGGCGGCCACTGAGCTCGGGGCCAAACGAAGCAGCCCCGGGCGCCTGAGACATGAAGGAAAGCGGAAGTGACGCAGTAGGTGGAGGCTGTCTTCCGGTCTTCCCTTGGGATCCACGGCCGAGTAGAATCCTGGGAGATGTAGTCCAAAACCGGGCCGCGGGGCCTCGTGAGCTTCTCCTTAGCGGTAGGAACTGCGCCCCCTGGGGACAGTCTCTTGTTCTGCAGCCAGGAGTTCGCCTTGCGGGGGGCACCGCAGCCAACCTGGCTGACCCCCCTACACGCTTGCAGGAACTAGATCCTAGGGGCTGTCTGGGCCCGCTTCATGTCAAAAATTGGGAAACTGAGACCCAGAGAGCGAGGGGGTGCAGAGATAGAGCAGAGGACTTGGATTCCGATCCTGCCTCCGACACTTTGTGACCCTGGGCAAGTCAGGTAACCTCTGTTTGCCTCAGTCTCCTGAGCCTCTTCATAATAAAAATAATAAAATAATAAAATGGGCCTCTTAACAGCTCTCGGCTTGAGGGGAGGAACAGATGAGGCCGCGTTTGTAAAGCACTGACCTCGAGACTCTGTATAAACGCTAATTATTATTGTTGCTCTCGGAGCCTGGTCCTGGAGGCAGGAGGACCTGAGTTCAAATCCAACCTCAGAGCCTTACAGGCTGGGTGACCCTGGGCAAGTCCCCTCGCCCTTTCTGCCTCAGGGAAGTGGCAAATAAGGCCCGTGTCTCTGCCAAGAAAGCCCCCGTGGGGCGTGCAGTGTAAACAGACCCGGCTTCTGGTTAATTACCCGCGCTCGCAGTAATTAACACAGGTCAGCGCCGCTGGACACTGCCGGGGGCAAAGACCCAGTGGGGAACCTGTCACAAGTAGCCCGAGACCTTCAGGAGGGACAGAAAGGGCAGGCAGAGCCAAGGGGAAGGGGCGTGGCAGTGCAGGGCAGGGACAGGTATGCTAACCACGCCCTAATTCTCCAGCCCTGGATCAAAGGATTCTTTCTGAGAGGCTTGGATGCAGTCCCATTTCCGCACTTGAGGACCTAGAGGGCCATGTGTGTTCCCTTGGCGCTGGGCTGTAAAGACAGGAGGGGAGGCTTACCTGGCAGGACCCCAGCCACACGAGCATTTGTGCCTAATTGAAGAGGAGTTAGCTCACTGACAGTGCATTGAAGGATTCATAAGTGCAACTGACCACTAGAACAAAGGAGCTACACATTTCTCTAATTGCTTATAGATGGTTGGGTGAAGGATTCATAGGAATGGCTTGTTATCATAACAAGCAGCGATAACTGCGGCTAGGCAGAGTGCTGGCTTAGGGAAGAGGCAGAGTTGATGGTTTTATGGCTGGGAGAAGGTGTAACTTTACAACTGAAGTTGCAGCTGGGTGTTACAAACCTAGGCACCCCAACACCATCAACAGGGTCAATAATCTAATGGGAGACTTGTCCTCCTAAAGTTTGGGGGGCAAAAGCCTGGTTGGAGTCAAGATCTCCGACAAGAGTCTTTTAAAGTGTATATCCCAGGGAGCAAGCCTTTTCAAGCTGCAGACACCTGGGGGGACGAATCAGAATATCGGAGTCCTGACCTCCATTTCTGAGGCTCGGCTCACTCCATCCACACAATTCCTGGACCCACGTAGCTCCCTGGCACAGCTCTCCTCAGGGTAGCCTGGGAAATGCCTGTCCTTAAGGGCACCCCTCCATGGACCTTTCCATTCTGGTTCTGATAGGGTTTGAGGGGGTCCAGAAACCACACCCCCCCCAGAGAATGGGTGGAATTCACAGACTCACACTGTCTTCAAGGCAAGGTGGCACAGGTTTATGGTTACACTTTTCAGTGGGTAAGAGTTTTTAAGGAACTTGCCACCTCAGAGGGCACAGTTAAAGTTTATATAGGGTAAACTACAGTAAAGCAGGAGCCAAATATGCTAACTAGGTGATGGGGCGGGTTTAGGGAGTGGTCAAGGAGTGGTCAGTTCTTAAAGGAACATGCACTGTGTACTTAATTCTACCCAGAGTTCATGGGGAAAGCCGGAGGGGAAGATTATTCGGAGGTGTGGGTAGTTTTAGGCCTGACTGAGGAATGCCCAGGCTGCGCCCCCTCAGAGTCTTGTCGGATAAGACAGCTGTAGAAAGTGTACATAGGGCTGAGTCTAGGATACGCATGGTGAGGGGTCTGGGTGCATATAATGAGGCAGGGAGTTGGCGTAGATAGTCCAATGGGGGCTACAGAGCCAGTTCAGACCAATGAGTCCCACAGGTTTTGTTGGTTATTGTCCAAAGGAGAGAGAGAAAAGAGCTTTGCTGGGGTCACTCACATGACATTGCTGGACAGAGTGTCCTTGGGCAGGGGAGAAATTGCCAGGGACAGTGTTTTGAGGCTAGGGAAAAATGTGAGCTTGGAATGGGGATCCAAGTGCCCCAACCAGTTCCAGATCACCTCTAGGGGCTCCTCAGATGTTTCTCCCAGAATCCCCTATGAATCAGATCTCCATGCAAGGGTGCACCCAGTCTCAGCATTTCCTTCTCCAATAATAGTTCATGTCATGAAAACCAGCTCCACCCTTGCAGTTCCAATCTGACCTATAACAGTGCTAAATGGTGGAACCTTAAAGTAGGAAGCCAGCATTTACCTGGGAATTTTGGCTGCAAACACCCCGACTGTGTCTGTCTCGCTCTAAACACGGCACTTGACGTAAATACTTTTAGCAAGCTAAAAGGTTACCGATACATTGTTCTATGTACGACTCCCAAGTACCGAACAAATATTTTAAATATCTCAGAAGGCAGAACTCACAAAGCCTTCCCAATGACATATATTCATTTGAACTTACTGCGCCCTCAAAAGTTTTACTCAAATCTTTTTTTTAATTTCACAATATTTACTAATTAACTGTTCATTATTTTAGAACTGCAAATTTAAACACCATTCAATTTAAATTAATTTCGATTCAATTCAATTATCCAATACACCCTCCAACAGGAGGAACAAAAACAGACAAGGCTTTAACCCTCACACAAAAACATAGGTCACAGAAGACATTTCATAAGAAGATGACCCATGATACACAAATGAAATTACATAAAAGTTGCAAAACACTCAGAAGGGCTCTCAAGTGATGTTCAAAACACTGCATGTTGAATACGCTGCTTACAACATGTTTGTGCCACAGGGCACACAGTACAAACAGGCGTCATTTCCACATTAGTAACAAACTTGAATAAAGCTGACTTTTCCACTGATGCAATGCAACATATTCCATAAGTAATTCCTCTCCAAGAAAACCCATTGCACTGAAATTCTCTTTTTTAAACCAAACTGAAGGTGTTTCTAACTTAATTTTAATAATTAATAGAATAACAGCGAGATCCCACAAACACTTGTGTCAATAGCCAATCATTCTGACATCGTTTTGAAATATGTAAGGACTTTCTAGACATCTCTATCTAGTAACAGGCAGATGAGTGGGCCAAATACTCTTTTACTAAATTGCTTAGGATGCGCACACACACACAGAGACACACACATGCACACACACACAGACACATGCATGCACACACACACACAGGCTCAAACCTTACCCATATTGCATTTTAGTAACTCAGATATAACACAGTCTCAGTCCATGGGATAATGACAGAGCACTGTGGTTGCATCTTTGCTTCATACCCTTGTCCAGTTATTCCCATATTGTGCAGAAGGAATGAGCCATTTCAAGGATTTAATCTTAGGCATGACCGTGCAGAAGCATGCAGATGACAAGCCTGACTATCAGTTCACCAGGTTGCTTGGGATTTGGAATGATGGCTAACATATGGAATGTTTTCAGGCTGAAAACATCAAGAGCTTACAAACTTGTGTTGTGCTCCTGTGTCCTGTGGACTGCCTGCTCGATGATAGACCTGTACCATAAAAGGAGAAGGCAGGGATGTGACCATAACCGCATCCAGCTGGTCCTGGATGATGATACATCTGCTTGAATATTATAACGACAGGTGAACCTGCCCTAATGAGAGACCGGGAGGTGCCTCTGATCAGGCTCTGTCTGAGACACTTATCAGCACCCCCATCACCCATTGCCTCGTCTAGGGCGGTCTAGATAAAAGGGTCTACCCTCTGCTAAGACCTGCCAGAGTGGAACACAATGGGCCGGAATTCACCTTGGATGAAATTCTTTGTAACTTCTCCAGTTGGGAGAGGTCTCCCACCCGGAACTGAAAGGCATGTACCCCAGGGATTTGGGTAATCTCGTCCTTCAACAATACCCTTCAGAGGCTGAACAACCTACAGGCTTCTGAAAAAAAAATTCCTGGTCCTAATTTATTATTAATATAAGACAGAAATAATAATTTCTCTCAGGGGTCACAAAGAGTTGGACATCCCAGAGTGACAGTGATCGTTAGTGTTGTTGTTAATGTTATTAATGATGTATGCAATTCCCAGATTCTCCTTGTAAAAGTATATGAGTGCCTAGAACACATGGGGGTTTTGTGATCCTGGACAAGTCACTTACATCCTCAGTGCTCCCAGGCAGCTAGTTCATAAATGAAATTATTAATCTGCATAATGGAAGGCATTCCCTACCTGTGTTTTATGTGCAAATGAAATAACAAGTGAGCTCCAGTGCCACCGTACAATTTGCCATTTTCTTCTCCAGTGTGTTTTACAAATGAGGAGCTGAAGCAACCAGGGTGAAGTGACCTGCCCAGGGTCACACAGCTAGTAAGTGTCTGGAGCAACATTTGAACTCGTAGCGATGAGTTTTCTTGACTCCAGGCCCAGCACCCCATTCCCTGCGTCAGTTGGCTGCCTTACCAATCTGTTACATAATCTCAGATGGCTCTCACTATGGTAAGGCAATCCTTTCACACATCCGCACCTGCCCCATCGGCTCCTGGCTCTTCCAGATGTTTCCAAGCCTCCTCAAAATGCCCCATGGTTCTGCCCTTCCCTACCCTCTCAGCTGAGGTCCCTACCTCACATCTCACAGAAAACACTAAGGCCATCTGCTGAGAGGTCTGTCTTCTCCCCTTCTCTTCTCCTGTCTCTCGATGTGAGTGAGGCCTTCTGCCTCTAATGTCTGACCACTAAAGGTCGCCCCTCTTAGCAAGACAAAGTATGGAACAAGGGTGTGACAAGAGTGAAGGCCCACCCCATGGTGAGGGGGCTGTCACTGTGTGGCCCAGAGGGAGGCAGAAGAAACACCTCCAGCCTCTTCTCCCCCCAACCCCCTTCTCCATGGGAGGCATTTTGGCAGGAGGTTGGGACTGGAGGCCACCACTCCATTCTCCTCAGAGAGAGCAGGCACCGGGCTGGAAGTAAATCTATCAGCTCCTTTAAACGCTGTTAGCCTAGGCTATGATCAAGTACCATCTAACTTGAGATCACTTTGTCATCATAAATGAGAAGGAAAGGGAGCTCCAAGCTCTATACCAAGGCTTCGTGATGATTAAAAAGTTCAAGAGACATAGTTTCTGGATATTTTAATTACTTTATTAATAAGGCCAGGAGGTTCTTAATAAAAGGACGGTCCTTTAGCCATCCCTCTTAGATGGCAGTGGGGTCTCTGCTTCTATGCCCTTTGAGAGGTGTTTTCCTGAGGAATGGCAATCAGCTCAGACTGGTTAACACAAAGACAGGTGTGGCTACATTAGAATGAAGGTATTGGGGTATGTGACTTAGGTCACTCAGATCTTGGTTGAGAGACATCAATTTCCACGTTACCGGTCTTGATAATCTGCAGGGAGATTCAGCCTTTCCCAGGCCTGCCTGAGCAAACACAATAAGCAGGACTATACGCATTTGCTCAAATTTCACATTTTTTTTACTGCCTTGGTTGGTTTCTGGATGAGGAAGTAGAAAAGGGGGAAAAACCTTGGTTCTTATACAAAAATTAGTTATTTGATATAAGATATATCCGTCTCTCACAGCCTGCTAACTACTGGTTCCACAGTGAACACATATAGAGAATTTATCCTGATTGCAGCAAAAGAGAAACCAGAGGAGCTATCTAGAAAAGAATGTGTGCTGGACAAAAGATAGTGAAGGTGCTCTCCCATAGGGAGAGCTCAACCAAGAGAGAGGTCCTGATCTCACCCACATGGGAACTCCCCAAAGTCTCCTGTGTAGCCAACTAGACACGTGGAGACTTCTGGTTCCTTGCATGCCTTCCCAGGCTTGTCCTTTCATAACCTGAAGTGGGGCTGGCCACATCCATCTTCTCTCTAGAAACTGGATGTCATTCTACCCAAATTAATTTACTTATTCAGTACCATGCCAGTCAGACTAACAAAGAATCATTTTATAGAGCTAGAAAAAATAACATTAAATTCATCTGGAAAAATAAAAGGTCAAGGGTATCAAGGGAATCAAAGAAAAAAATGTGAAGGAAGGTGGTTAAGCAGCCCTGGTTCTCAAACTATATTATAAAGGACTAATTATCCAAACCAATCTGGTGCTGTCTAAGAGACAGAGTGGTGGATCAGTGGAGTAGATTAGGCACACGGTGCACAGCAGTAAATGACCATCGGAATTTAGTGTCTGACAAACCCAAGAGCCAAGATATTGGGTCAAAAACTCATTATTCAATGTAAACTGCTGGGAAAATGGGAAAGCAGTTGGAGAAACTAGGTATAAAGCAACACCTTGAACAGTTTATGAAGGTAAGGTCAAAATGGGCACATGCTTTAGACACAAAGGGGGATGCCCTAAGAAATTAAGAGAGAATGGAATAGTTTGTCAGATCTATAAATAAGGAAAGGATTTATGAGATAACTAAGAGATAAAAAGCATTACAGGATGTGCAATGGATAACTGATTTAAAAGGTCTTGCACAAAATAATTACGCCCAAGATTAAAAGGAAAGCAGAAACCCAGGGAGAAAAATGATTTACAGCTCTCATTCCTAATTTTTGTATTTCTCATATATAGAGAGAAATGAGTCAAATTAATAAGAATACAAGTTACTCCCCAATTGATAAGTGATCAAAGGACATGAAAAGGCAGTTTTTAGAGGAAGAGCTCAAAGCTATCTGTAGTCATATGAAAAAAAAATGCTCTAAATCAGGGCTTAAGCTTTTTCCACTTGCAACCTCTTTTTACACAAAGTTTTATGTGACCCTGGGCATAGAGGCATATAAGGTAGGTATATAAATCAAACATTTACTAAAGAAATTTATTTTAAAACAATTCTTTCACACACACATATATAATTTTATCATTTATTAAAGAAGAAAGCAAATTTGCACACCAATGAGAGCGATGAGCTTGTTAAATCTTGGTGATCCTTCCCGACTTAGAACATCTCCAACATTTTCCAGAGTGGATGGATATTTTTATTTTATAATCCTCCATGCTGAGAACACCGCTCTGCCTAAATACGACGTCCAAAATGGCAGGAGCAGGTTTAGGACCATTTCAGAAATTGTTGGAAATTCTGCCCTAATCCCAAGCCAAAATTCATTTAATGGTGATTTTTGTAGATACAACAAAAGCTCTGCAATTCAGAACGCAGTAGTCTCGAATCTGAGCCAAGATGTTTCCAGCAGCGTCTGTTGGCACTGTAATGGCAGGCGCAGGGCAGTCTGACGGTCGTGTGTTTAGAACCAAGTCGGCAGTGAAGTTGTGCCCCTCAACATGGGCATGCAATGCTGGAGCCTCCTTGGATTCATCACCTTTTTGATTCTGAATCAATTTTGGGTTGTTGTGCGTTCATGAAGCTTGTACAATGAACAAAGGACGGCTTCCTTATTCTCGGCAACATGACGATCTAGGGCAATCCCAGAGCAGGCGCAAGGAAACCCGCCACCCGATACTGTCTGAGTGCAGACCGAGGCCGACTACTTTTGTTTTCCTTCCTTCCTTCCCTCCTTCCTTCCTTCCTTCCCTCCTCCCTCCATTCCTTCCTTCTTTCCCTCCCCCCTTTCCTTGCCCCCTTCCTCCCTCCGTCTTTGTTGGGTGCCAAGGCCCTGGCACACTAGCTCCCCAGTTCTACAAAGATAGGCAAGGATAGTATAATCTTGTTGGGTGGATGCTCTCATTGGCCTCCTGAATATCTAAAGTATGTACATTTGCCAGTCCTGATTGGGACTCCTGATCTACTGTGCCCCCAGAGGTGGTTTTAGGATAAAGATCTGGAGGACTGATTAACCGTGGGCTGAGGCCGAGGGATGGGCAAGGCCTAAGATGCAATCATCCCCGAAATTAGGAATATAAACCCTATGATTTTCTTGTATCAGTGGCTTGGTATGGAATAGCTCTGGAATAAACAGACTATGAAATCCATCCCCATCTCTCTGTTTCTCTCCTGTAATCCAGCTAGCTTTGAGCTTTTCTTACTCTCTATTTTCCTCAACTGGTAGCTAGGCCTAGACTGTGCTGGCCGCAGCACTTCTTTCCGTCCCTCCCCCCCTTCCTTCCTCCCTTCCCGTTTGAGTCTTCTTGGGCACAGTGCCAGTGCTTTGCATGACCGCACATGCACACCCTATATACCGGCTGCTCACCACCTCAGTCAGGGGATGCCTCGAACCCCAAAGTCAAACATCGTTTTGACATGCAATTAAGGGGGCAATAAAATACTCTCTTAAAAACGCTCCGTGCCGAGAAGGAAGCAGGCTCGGCCGAGGCTGTCGGGAAGAGTGACCGGGTCAGCGTCCCAAGGCCGGACTCTGCTTCCTCCACGATGGACGGGCGGCGCCCGAGGGGGCCGCCGGGAGCGCGAGGGGAGGGAAGCCCCTGCCCAAGGACGCTGGGGGGGGGCCTGACCCCCGCGGCCGGCGACCACCCTAACCCCGGCTGCGGGCAGCACAACCACACGCCCCTGGCTCCAAGCCCTGCCCCACAAAGAGAGCCGCTCTCGGTGCTTCCGCCCCCTCGGAGGCCCCCCCACCCAGGTCCGGGCCGCTGCTCCCCGCAGAGCCCCGCCGGCCACTGGGGCTGCCCCCACTTTACAGCCGAGGGAACCCAAGCGAGCCCTGGCTGCGGACTCGCCCGAGGCCACACGGCCCGCACTGCGGCCGGGCCAGCCTGCGCAGCTCACTCCTTAACTCGGTCTCAGCCTCCAGAGTCTAACCGGAGATGCTCCATAACACTAACCCTCATTGACCTGCTCCCAGCCAGAAGGCGCAGGCGCACAAGCTGCAGCAGAGACGATCAGAACACCCTCCTCCCCCCCCAGCAGAGTCGCAGGGCTTCTGGGCATGCGCGGTTACCGCCCCGGTCTCAGGCCTACGTTTCCCAGAAGGCCTTGCGGACTCGTACCGGGGCTCCTCCAGGGTTCCGTCACATCCGCTCCTGCCGCCCTGGAGAGCGCCTGCGGCTGCTTCCACTCTCTGCGTCCTCGGCCGTCGCTGCTCCACTAACCCCGAGCCCCGTATCCCCGTGTCTTGGGTCGGATGAGTCGGTACCGGGGGCCAGAAGCTCTGGGGAGGGACCTGGAGAAGAGGAGCCGCACTTCGTCCCGCCCCCCATGCATTCATTGGTCAGGTCGAGGGTGTGTGGGGAAGTCTGAGACCAATCGGGTGTCACCTCGAGGCCCCGAAGGTTAGAAGCTCTGAGCGAATCGTCTCTGAGCCTGCCTAGTTTTTCCGCCCCGCCCTGGCACGCCTCCTTCCCAGTCGCGTGCTCCCATTGGACAGTTCTCGTATGACCCCGCCCCTCTGGTAAGGACACGTGCAGCGTGAGTGGTCAGTCTGCCCCTCGCCGGGCCGCTCCCAGCTGTCAAGGGTAGCGCTCCGACCTTGGCCTCCCGGCCCCGGAGCCTGCGGGCCTCCCGGGGGGAGGGGGCGGGGGCCGGGGCGGCCCCGGGGCGGCCCCTCTCAGGCTTCCCCTTCCCCAGAGCAGAAGAGGAGGAGAAGGAGAAGAGGCGGGGTCGCGATGGCCCCGGGGTACCACCAGGTGAGGGCGTGTCTTTTCTTTTCTTGGGGCGGGGCAAGGCAGTTGGGGTTAAGGGACTTGTCTGAGGTCCCACAGCTGGTAAGTGTTAAGTGCCTCAGGTCTTCCAGACCAGGGCGAGCATAGAGTGTGAACAAGACCCCTTCCCAGCAATAACCTGATTCCCTTCATTTTGCAGAAGAGGAAACTGAGCCCCAGAGAGAAGCCGCGGCGCAGGAGGCCACACTTAGATTAAGCAGCTGAGGCAAGACTTGAACCCAGGTCCCTAGGGTTAGAGGTGCCTCCCTTAGGGCAGGGAGCCCCCCATTCATCCATTCCTCAGCCCTCTCCTCTGGGGGATGATGTGCCTGGGGCCGCTGCTCCTTTCTTGCCAATCTGTTCAATTCAGGACTCTGGATAGTCCCCTCTGTCTCAGATAATGCGCAGCCCACTCCTGGGGTCAGTCACTCACCCTCCCTGGGTCCTGGGACAAGATGTCTTGTCCATTGTGCTCCTTGGAGTGTCTTCCTGGTTAAGGACACATCCCCCTCCCTTCCTGACCTCCCCCAGCAGCTGGGCTCCGAGGAGACACTCAGGGGCTTCCCTGCTGTGGATGGTGTGGCCCGGGTGTTTGGCTCGCTCCTGCCCTGATTGCTTGGATGGATGGGCACTTGGTGCGCTCCCTCCTTGTCCCTCACATTCAGCTGCGCCCTGCCTGTGCTGCCCAGTAAGGGGAACTGCCCCCACTGTGACTCCGGGGCTGCCTTCCAGGCTGGCACTGTGCCCTGGATGGGGCAACCCCGCCGGAGCTCCTGCTATAGGGATTGCTTGGATGGAGGGGCACTTGGCGAGTCTACTCTCTGTCCCTGGCATTTAGCTAGGTCCAACAGCTGTGCCTGCATGTGCCTCCTGTAAGGGGAGCTGCCCCCACTGTGACTCCGAGCCTGCCTGCTAGGCTGGCAGATCTTTCCCAGGGCACTTTTCACGGGGTCACTCTCCTGACAGCCGACACCGGACAGCAGAGGGCTGTCTCTTAGCCTGAGTGGCAGAGCTATTTCTGGCCCCACACCTAAATAACTGAATAGCTGTTGTACAGCTGGGAGTAAAAATGCTGGCTGAACATCAAGGGGCGGAGAACTTCTGGGGAAGGCCTTGGGGATTTCCCTGGACCCGATGACCTCCAGACGCAGCGGGGGGCTGTGCCAGTGAGGGGACCAGGACTCCGGTGTCTCTGGGAAGCCAGTCTGGCTTTTAACACCCAGCCTGGTGGGAGTGGGCTGACTGCTGCCTCAGAGGGAAGCTGATGCTCTCCAGGACTTCATCCAGAATACTAAGAATGAAGGATGTGGGAGCAGGAGGTGTAGGGGGGCCGGGGCACCCCTTTCATGCCCCTGACTTAAGCATGTTTACTTATTTATAGATTATACTCAGGTACTGGACCATCGATTGCTTGTATCCAAAAACTTGCACAGAAACAATTTAGAAACGGGGGATCACAGAAGGAACGTCTGTTAATGGGACCCACCCTTCTGCTCCCCCACAAGCTGCTGATCATGCTGTTTGGATGGGAGCAGTGAAATGAGAAAAGCAAGGCTTTTCTGGCCTTTGGAGGTTTGGGCTTAGTGCTGTTCCGTCCACTGGTGATCCTCAAGCTTCTTTCATTTCTGTGCTGCTTGGTTTTCATGGCTGTCGGGCCTGGAGAATGCTTCATGTCCAGAGTGGAGAAGGGGGCTATTGGCCAGGCTCGCTTGTCATCCCTGGCCCCTGGTTGTATGTATGTGTAAAGGGTTGGGTTTTTTATTCAGTTAATAAATTACTGTCTTCTCTGATGGCAAGCTGTAGTTCTTGCAAATTATTTTGTAAGATGTTGAATTTTTTTACATTCCTGACAGATGAGGTTATGACCCCCTTACACTCTTCATTTAGAAGATTTTCAGGTATGTTAGAAAATTTCCAAATTTAAGTGGTAGGTTTGAGTGCTTTTGTCACTGACCAGCAGCATTTTTAGCAGCCCAGAGTGATTGATGGTGTCTGGCTGAAGAGAGGTCAAGGAAGAGGAGAGTGGGGAAAGGTCACTGAGTCTGATAATTAGGAGATGGCGGGACCTCTGGGAAGAGCAGCTTGGCTGAGTGGCTGGATCATGGGAGGAGGAGGATTAAGACAATTTGATGCCTATAGGTCCAGCCTGTTGGTGTCTGCTCCTCCTGGACTGAGGGTTTGCCAGGGACAGTGGGGGTCAGGATGATGGCAGTGGCCAGACAGGATGTCTGGAGGAAGCCCTGTGGGCTCACCAGGCCATTCGGGGCATCGTGGGGAGAGCTTGTGACCTGGGCTCAGCCTGGCCTAGAGGGCTTTGCCCTCTGCAGTGGACAAGGGACTTTGTGTAAGTCAGTCAGTGCAGTGTAACCTGAAGGCTGATCCCCAGGGAGGATGAGCATCTCTCCGGAGGTTCTCTTCTGGCTTCCTTCTCCTCCCGGGCCATTGGAACGGGATTGTTTGGGTGAGCACCGGTGTCTGGTCTTTCAGGAGTTGGTGACGTTCAAGGATGTGGCTGTGGACTTCTCCCAGGAGGAGTGGGGCCAGCTGGACCCTCTTCAGAAGGAGCTGTACCAGGAGGTGATGCTGGAGAACTATGGGAACCTGGTGTGCCTGGGTAAGAGGGCTCCCTTAGGACCAGGCTTAGCCCCAAGGAGGGTCTAGTGAATGCTGAAACACGCCTGGGGGGTTGGGCAAATTCCCCCCTCCCCAAGACCCCAGATGACTCTGGCCCTTTGTGCAGCTCCCACTCAAGGTCAGAGGGCTTAGAGGATTCTAAGCTTCACCCTGGAACAGAGCTCAGTGAGCAACCCCTCACTTTATTGTATTTTTAAACTTTTACATCACTTCTGAACATCCCCTCCCTTCGCTCCCCAGCCCCCCAACCCTTTGAGTAAAAGGAAAAGCAATTAAAAAGAGGGGGGGAAAGGTCTTCCTCCAAGCCTACTGGCTGCTCTGTCATCTTCCAGGCCCTGGGCACTTTCTCTCCCTGCTCCCCTATAGCTCCTGGTCCCTCACAAACTTCCTCCGAGGCTCAGGGAGGATTTGAGCCCGGGTCCTTGGCCCTGCCCATTCACACCTTGCACTTGTGTGCCTGCTTTACAGCTACAAACTGGCTTGGTTGCCTTGGCCCTGCACTGCTGCCCCCTCAGGTCCAAGCTTCTTCTGTGATGTTGTCAAGGGTTCTCTTAGTAGGGTGTGGGTCAAATGGAAGCATCTGGGTTCTGGGTTTGAATTCAGAGGTGACAACTCCCAGCCCTTTCTCGTTTCCTCTGAGCAGGACTTGCAGCTTCCAAACCCCATGTGATTGACCAGCTGGAGCGCGGGGAAGCCCCATGGAGGCCAGGGGGACAGGAGTGGGGAAGCCAGGCGGGTGAGTCACTCTGTGGGGTAGAGGCACCTGCCTGTCCTTTGTGAGGCCGGGAGTCCCCTTAGGCGTCCCCTAATTTCAGCTTGTCATCTTCAGAGATTTCCTGTCCCTGGTCCGTATTTTCTTCTGACCTTCCTTCTGGTCTCATCCATGAATTTAGAAGAAAGTGCTTCATGCCTGTTCCTGTCTCTGCCTCCCCATGTACCCCCGTTGGAGGCCAGAGGGAAGGGTATCTGTGGCCCTGGCGCTGGCCGCTGCTGCCTTCCTTCTCCCCTTGGACACCATGGGCCAGCCTTGGGCAGAGCGGATTTGTCAGTGCAGACTCATTACACACATGGCTCTGTTCCCTCCCCTCTGCATCTGGCTCCCCCTGATTGTGCTGACCTCTCATTGCCTTCTCTCCATCCTTTCTCCAAAAGTAGCATAAGACCCTTTTTCAAATTCTCCCCTGCTCGCTCTACGGAGTTCCCCCAATCTGTCGGTCTAGCAACTGTTGAAAAAAATCTGCTTTGGATGAAGCCAAGTTGGCTCTTGGGAATCAGCTTTAGGAATTCTCTCTGGACGTTCTTTAATTGTCAGCTTGACCATATTGTCTGGCATCTGTCTGTTACTGGGCTCTGGTTTGCTGGCTCCCTCTCCTCCCTTCTATCAAGCCCAGGACATGTTTGGCCGTCGCTCTTCCTGGAACCCCTCTCTGTTCAGGCACAGCCTTTCAGTTATTTCAGAATTTCTGGATCTGTGGCTCACCTGCCTGGGGGCCGTGAGCACAGCCCATGATCCTTTACTGCTCCTCCTGTTCGGGCCAGAGGGAAGCCTCTTGATCCTTTCTTCTCCTTTGGAACCTTCCTTTCTTCTGACCAACTTTGGTTCATGCTCGTAACTTTATTTCTTTCTTCCTTGAGCCTCTGCTGAAAGCCCACAGTCCATCTATCCATCCCCTGCTCCCTGTCCCTGTCAGCCATGTCATGCCTCTTATTGGTCATCCAAAGTGTTCTGGAAACAGGGACCTTCCCCTCCTATGCTGGCTTCCCCAGTGGAGACTGAAGGAGATCAGATTAGACAGAGGCCAATGAGTCCGGGCTGAGGGTCCGAGATTATCCTGTAATGGCAGCCGGTCTTGAGAAAATGACCCCGGGATTTTAGGCCGCTCTCATTTTAGACAGTCAGCAGTGCAACGCGGAGTCCCCAGATCTTACAGTGTTGTAGCCCACAGTGTCCAAAGGAAGGGGGCTGGTCATTGCCCCAGTCGGGCTACGTTGGAATAGTGCATGCAGCGCTTTGGGCCGTGGCTCTGGGCAGCCACACTACCCTTGGTGGTTCAGCATCCAGGCAGAGCCTTGCTCTGCAGCATGCCCTTGGACAGACCTTTCACGTTTTTGGCCTCAATCTCACCTCTAAAATTAAGCAGTCTTTTTACGTTCAGCTATTTGGTGAGCTTGATTTCGGACTTGCATGGTTTATGCTGAACTGAAAGGAACTTCTCCATCACTTCTGCCCACTTCTCTTACATCTAATCTTCAGAGCTGCCCAGACCAACTTTGCCCTTTCTCGAGAGGCACAGCAGTGCCCTGGGAAGATTGTGGGACTTGGAATCAGGAGACCGGCTTCCCATCCCCATCTTCACAGAGGAGCCTTGTGATGTCACCGAGTGTGAGCCTGAGTGTTTGTAGAGTAAAGGCATCTCCCTACTCACCCTCTGGGGTATCCAGTCCATCAGTACTTATTAAACACGTGCTGGGTAGGAATGCACAGAAAGACCAAAGGTGGTCCCTGGCCTCAAGGAGCTCACCATCTAATGCAAGTAAACAGCTGTGCACAGATACCCGTGAGGCCAGAGAAACTGGACACCAGCTCAGCAGGAAGGCAGGATTGGGAAAGGGTTCTTGCAGAAGGTGGGCCCTCCCTTGCAACTTAGAGGGAACCAGGGGACTGAGATGAGGACAGAGAGCATCCCAGGCCCAGGAGGCAGCCAGCAAAGCTGCCTGGGGTTGGGACCTGGGTGGTGTTTGAGGGGAACGCAGAGGCCGCTGTTAGTGGACTGCACAGTATGAGATGGCTGAAAGGAAGGAAGGGGCATGTGAGAAAGGGCTTTCATGGTCAGAAGATCTATTTTTTTCTTTTAAATAGTATGGTATTTTTTAACAATTACATGTAAAGACAATTTTAAACATTCATTTTTATGTAAAATTTTGAGTTCCAAATTTTCTCCCTTCCTAAGATGGTAAGCCATTTGATACAGGTTGTATGTGTGCAGTCGTGTAAAACATACCTAACATATGAGTCGTGTTGTGGGAGAAGAAACAGAACAAAAGGGAAAAAAAACCCTAAAACAGAAAGTGAAAATGGTCTGCTTCCCTCTGCGTTCAGACCCCATTGTTCTGCCTTCTCCCATCGTGAGGCTTTCGGAGCTGTCTTAGGTCCCTGCATGGCTTAGAAGAGCCAAGTCTGTCAAAGTCAGTCATCACAGATACAATGTATCTCTAACTGTATACAATGTTCTCCTGGTGCTGCTCCCCTCACTCAGCATCAGTTCAGTCAAGTCTCTCCAACTCTCTCTGAAGTCGATCTGCTCCTCATTTCTTGTAGCACAATAGTATTCCGTTACATTCATAGACCACAACTTCTTCAGCCATTCCCCACCTGATGGGCAAGCCCTCAATTTCCAGTTCTTAGCCACCACAAAAAGAGCTGCTGTAAATATTTTTGTGCATGTGGGTCCTTTTCCAGTTTGTTTGATCTCTTTGGTAGATAGCCTTAGCAGTGGTATTGCTGGTCAAAGGCTATATGCACATTTTATAGCCCTTTGGGCATAGTTCCAGACTGCTCTCCAGAACAGTTGGATCAGCTCACAGCTTCACCACCTGTGCTTTAGTCTCCCAGCTTTACCCCATACTCTCCAGCATTCATTATTTCCCTTTTCTGTCATATTAGCCAATCTCCTAGCTCTGTGGTGGTACCTCAGAGTTGTTTTAATTTGCATTTCTCTAATCAATAGCAACTTAGAACAGTTTTTTCATATGACTACAGATAGCTTTGAATATTTTATCTGAAAACTCTATTCATATCCTTTGACCACTTATCAATAGAGGAATGACTTGTATTCTTACAAACTTGACCCACTTCTCTATGTATTTTAGAAATCAGGCCTATATCAGCGATACTTGCTGTAAAAAATTGTTTCCTAGCTTTCAAATAGAAGCATTTCTATTTGATCCTAGGAAAAATGGATAACCAGTGGAGTGTATTGAATGGGATGAAGAATGTCATGTTTAGACTTGGATTTTAGAAAAATCATGTTAGTGGTTTAATGAGGATGGATTGGAGCAGGGAAAGGCTGAGGCAGGCAGACCCCCACCTCTCACCCCCAGCATCTGTTTCAGCAGTCCAGGCATGAAATGACAAGGGCTCCCACCAGGGTGATGCACCAGCGTCAGAGGAGAGGAGGGGGTGTACATAAGCAGATAGAACTCGTAGACCTGGGCAATAAATTGGCTATACGGGGGTGAGTGAGAGAGTGGGCTGAGAATGACCCCTCTGTAGCAAGCCTGGGTGACCGAGAGGAAAGAAAGAAGGGTTTGAGGTCATACTACAATAATGCATATTTATATGATGTTTTAAGGTTTACAAAGCACTTTCCTCACAACCACACCTCAGACATAATGTGGTAGTACTTGTCCTGCCTTTTAATTGATAGAGATCACAAGAGACAGAAGCGGCTCCAAGAGAGAAACCAGATAATTTACATTTTTTACAAATGTCTTTCAGATTGGAAGACTAATTTGGAAGCCAGGGAGTTACTTCCAAAACTTGGCCTCTCCATGGGAGACTCACCTCCAGGAAGACCCACGAGGGACGTTCCTTTTGTCTCCACGTTGGGAGAAGCCTGGGGATGGGAGGCTGGGGTGGCCAGGCAGCAGAGTGATGAGGGCAGATGCTCTGAACAAGTACAGCTGCCTCAGAAGAAGCCTTCCAGCCGACCGAGAGGCCACAAACGTAAAAAATGTGGCAAGAGTCTTAGTCTGAGGACAGGTCCTTCACCACAACAGAAGTTATCTGTAGGAAAGAGTGTCCACAAGTGGGATACATGGAGACAAAACTTCAGACTGTGTACAGAGCTAAGAAAATGTTCTAGGATGTGCCCAAAGAAGATATTTTCTAAGTATAATGAATATGGGAAATTCCTAATTTGTAATGCAGGTTTTGCTGAAAATCATAGGATTCGCACTAAAGAGAAACTTTATGAATGTGACAAATGTGGGAAGGCATTCCATCAGAGGGTCCAACTTACTGTCCATCTGAGAATTCACACTGGAGAGAAACCTTATGAATGTCAGGCTTGTGGGAAGGCCTTCCGAAGGAGAGCACAACTTCATGTACATCAGAGAATTCATAGTGGAGAGAAACCTTATGAATGTAACCAATGTAGAAAGGCCTTCCGAAGGAAAACACACCTTACTGTGCATCAGAGAATGCACAGTGGAGAGAAACCTTATGAATGTAGTGAATGTGGGAAGGCCTTTCACCGGAGCTCAATGCTCATTCAACACCAGAGAATTCACACTGGAGAGAAACCTTATGAATGTAGTGAGTGTGGGAATGTCTTTCGCTGGAGGACATATCTTACTGTACATCAGAGAATTCATAGTGGAGAGAAACCTTATGCTTGTAATGAATGTGGAAAAGCTTTCCGCCAAAGATCACAGCTAACTCTGCATCAGAGAATGCACACTGGAGAGAAGCCTTATGAATGCAATGACTGTGGGAAGGCTTTCTACCAGAGCACTGGACTAACTTTACATAAGAGAATTCATACTGGAGAGAAACCTTATGAATGTGCCGAATGTGGAAAAGCCTTTTACAGGAACAGAGGACTTAGTGTACACCAGAGAATTCATACTGGAGAGAAACCTTATGAATGTAAAGAATGTGGGAAGGCCTTTCGCCAGAGCTCACAGCTGACTCTGCATCAGAAGATTCATACTGGAGAGAAACCTTATGAATGCAGGGAATGTGGGAAGGCTTTCCGTTTGAGCCGAGGACTTACAGAACACCAGAGAATTCACACTGGAGAGAAACCCTTTGAATGTAATGAATGTGGGAAGGCCTTTCGCCAGAGGTCTCAGCTTACTGTACATCAGAGGATTCATACTGGACAGAAACCTTATGAATGTAATGAATGTGGGAAAGCCTTTGGTCAGAGGGCACAACTCACTCGACATTGGAGAATCCATAGTGGACTTGATCCTTAGGAATGTAACATGTGAGAGCATGGGAGTTATTGAACATCAGAGGATTCATACTGAAGAAAGCCTTATGAATGTGGGAAAATCTAACAAAAAATAGGACTACATCAGTATCAGATAGTTCTTAGAGAGACATACTTTATGAATGGAATGTCATAGGGAATGCTTTTTTTTTAAAAAGCAAACATCAATTCATGATATGAGAGGTTTTAAATTTAATATGGACATCCTTTCATCAAGATCATGGAACTGATTGAATACCAAATAATCTATATTGGAGAGAAGTATTATGAATGGAAGGACTTGAGCCAGAGATACAGTCCTTTAGGAATTCACACTAAAGCTCTATAGGTGAAGTAAATCCTTTCCTAAGAATCCATAAAAGTGCCTAAAATCTCTTCTCAGCCCCCTTCCTTGCATATTAAAACACTTGGACTCCTAATTCATTGAGAAATTTGTGGATATCCAATTGGCATTTGCTCTCTTAACTTCTTTCCCGAAAAATTCTATGAACTTTTATTCATGTTCTTATGTCTTCCTGTCACAGAGGAAGAGCCATCACTTTGCTGAAAATTCCTCCTCCTGTACTTTTGCAGAATTCCCACCCTCTGATCTCTTTGGGACCTTATGCTTTTGGCTGTCTACAAACATTTCCAGGACTAGAAAGCAACCCCAAAGAGCAGCTGTTTTTGGACCTTCTGTGTCAGCCAGGCACGGTCCCATCTTGCTGCTGGACAAACATGAAGCATGGGTCTCCATCCGGTCCCTACTGTCCTCATTTCTCTCCATGCTTTGAAGCCGAGCTTGTGCCCCACACGCCATCCTGACACTGCGCCTCCATAGTTTGCCGGTGGTCTCCTTTTCAGTCTTGATGTCTCTAAGATACCAGAAGCCAGGGCAGTGTTTCCTCCTGGATTCTCTGTCCATCTGTGTCCTTCAGCACACCCCACTCTCTGAGTTAGCAATAGCAACAACTCATATTTTACAAGTACTTTAAGATTTGCAGAGCACATTCCTCCACTATTCTCATCATCCTTTTACAGAGGAGGAAACTGGGTCTGAAGGGCCGACTTGCCCACAGTGGTTTTCACGGCCAAGTCTTCTGACTTCGGATCCTGTACACTTTCTGCCACAAGCTGCCTGTCTTTGTAATTGGATTTAACGGCTTGATCCTGTTCTATCTCTTTGCCGCTTTCTTGTCTTCCCAGGGCCAGTAATGTGCATGGCTCTCTTCTCTCCTCCCTGTCAACATTATGATTCTAATAACTCATTTCTTTACTGCTTTAAGCCCATCTCTGTTCCTGTTTGATCGTCCTAACAGTTCTAAAGGATGAGATATCTCCATTTTGTGATACTGAGGCTCAGGGCCACATGGATAGTGAAGTGGAATGGCAGGAGCAGAGCCGGCACCTTTTCCAGGGCACCTGGTGACCTTCTGGGAACCAAAGTCCTGCCTTCTCCAGGAAGCCTCCCACAGCCCCTCTTCAGTCCAGTGTCCAGGTGCTGCATTCATTATTTCCTATTTGTCTGGCTCCCTATGTGGCTTCTTTGCACACACTTGTTTGCCTTTTGCTTCCCCTGTGAGACCATGAGCTCCTTGAAGGCAAGAACTGTCTATTGCTTCATTTTGTATGCCTAGCACTTGGCAGAGCACATATAGGTGCTTAATAAATCCTTAAAATTGAGACTACCTGAAGAGGAATCTTAACTTATTCCTGAGGTTTCAAATGTATCCTCTAAGTGATAACCTGAGCTGACCTGAGCTAGGAGCTCACCATTCAGCTCACCTCTTGTGATATCTGTTCTGGCTCTTTAACTCTCCCTTGCATTCCCTTGCCCCAGCTTCTTTCTCTTCTTTCCCATTGCCACCACCCTCATCAGCAGAGACAGCATGTGGTGGGAGCAGTGCTAGCCCCAGGGTCCGAGGGATCTAGGTTCCTATCTTCTCTCCAGTATTTACTGGCTTGGGGACCAGGTAAGTCACAGCCTCAGTCTGCTTCCTTCCCTCCAGACTTTCCTGCAGAGATTCTTCAGACCCAGCCCGCAGGTGGGATCATCCTTGTTCTGGCTTGGCTGGGTTATCACAGCAGCCTTACAGGTCACCAGAGTCCAGGGTTCCCACAGCTGCCAAGCTCAAATCATGGGGCTTCTCAACTCTGTGTCTCTCACCTACAGAATAATTTTCAAACATTCACTTTAGGTTTCCCCAGCATTTTCTGAATACTGACTACATGCCAGGACTGGGCTATTCCATGGTCACACAAGGGGAGACAAAAAGGTAGTCCCCACTCTCCAGGAGCTCCCATTCTAATAGGGAAGACAACAGTAAATAAATACATATGAGCCCCACATGGTATAAATATATGGAAGTCATCTCAGGGAAAGCATAAACAGTGGAAGGGGAGGGTGATGTGAGCAGAGTGCGCTTGCAGATGCAGGCAGGACCAGAGACTGTCATGGAAGTCCTGAGCAGATAGACCTTTCCTGTGACTTTCTAAGGCATTTCATGCTTGGTCTAAGGGCTTTTGACTGGTTGAGATCTATTTTCCCCTAGTTAAGGTATCAGAATTGAGCAGTTTCAGACTTAGCTCTATAGAGCTGAGAATTGTCTGCATTCATGGGAGCTGATGAGATTCACCAAATGAAGCCGTATAAAGTGAAGCCAAGGAGGGGCTGCTAGGTGGCACGGTGAATAAAGCACTGGCTCTGGAATCAGGAGGACCTGAGTTCAAATCCAGCCTCAGACACTTAACACAAAAAACTAGCCGTGTGACCTTGGGCAAGTCACTTAACCCCAATTGCCCTGCCTTTCCCTCTCAAAACAACAACAATGAAGAGAGGCCAAGGGTTCCCAGGACAGAGCCTTAGGAAACCCCCATGTTGAATGGGCATGGCCTGGAGGAAGCTGGAGAGAAGGGAGCTTTTGGATTCTTTCTGTGGCTTGGGGCTACTTTCCCTAGAGCCCTCTGTGCATTTCTAGACATACTTTTAGCCCAGATTCCAGTGTCCCATCCTTCTTGAGTGTTCTCATTATCCCTGGGGTAATGATGCATTTTGACCACCCCCAGGTGGGGCAAAGCACTTCATTTGCAGTTTTGCATCTAGACAGTGCCATGGATAGAGCACCTGCCTGGAGGCAGGAAGACTCCTGGTCCTGAGTTCAAGTATGACCTCAGACACTTACCAGCTGTGTGACTCTGGGCAGGTCACTTCACCCTGTTTCCTCTATAAAATGAGCTAGAAAAGAAAGGCAAACCCCTCCAACATCTCTGCCAAGAAAACACTGGGTGGAGTCATGGCCTGACTGAGGCACAAAATGAAGTTGTTGGTTATATCTGTGCCAAATAAAAGTTCTACAAAGATAGGATACATCTGGTCCTGTGCTCTGTGTCCTGCTGATGCCTGATGAGGGATTATTATATCGACTAGAATGTGGAAGATGTGTCAGGTGACATTTACGCTTTACACCAAGTTGTCGAATTTATAGAGCAGAGAAACTGTATGTGGGTCTCAGGCTCCCCAGAGTTCCCCTCTGGTGTCTGCTGAGCCCTGGCACCAAGTAAAAGCTCTCGTTCCCTTGGTATCTCAGTCTGGGTTGCGACAGAGTTTAAGAAGTGCTGAGTGGATCACAAGCAGAGAAAGGTGAAGAAGCCCTGGTCTTAGTCACCTTAGTCTGCACACCTAAGGGAAGGGACTGTTCCATTTTGTATCCTCCACAGAGCAGCTGATCAGCAGGTTTAGTGGCAGACTGGTCTGGTATAGGAAAAGGCAAGGCTCCCAGCTAAGATGATGGGGGTGTGGATGGAAGGCTCTCTGGCATGTGGATTTAGGGTAAAGAGGAATGTCTAGGAACTAGACTCTAGGTCATCCAACCGCCTCCTCCCTGAAAAAGCCGTTTTCTCTGTGACTGCATTGTAGAGAACATCCTGGTGATTTGGGAGTCCAGCAGCCTGGAGAGGAATGACTACCTGGGCTGGCCTGGGACTTCTTAGAATGGAGGTCCTTGGGGGAGTCGGCCAATCTGTGAGAGGCTCCTGTGGCAAAAGGCAGGTCCAGTGCTGAGTGGGGGTGGGGGGAGGTTGAACTTTCAGGAAGAAGTTTGGGGGGCATTTCAGAGAAAGTCCTGGAGAACTGGGGGTGCAGCCCAGAGAGAAACGAAGACATAGTACTTAGCCGTCTCTGTAAGGGAAAATATTATGAGTTAATGTCTGCTATTATTGCCTGAAAGAGAGGATACCCCCAAACTTGTGGAAAGTCAGACCCATCCAAAAATCACCACTGGCCTTCCTGATTGATATCTGGCCGTTGGAACCAGATGACTCTGGAGAAGAAAGTGAGGCTGGTGACCTTGCACAACCCTCCCTCCCTCAGAGTCAACTGCAAGTCATGGCATCATCTCCCTGAAGTCACAGTCCTCTTCAAAAACTGGTCACCCATATGCCAGCTTTCCCGTATCTGTAAGAGTTGTATCCATTTAGATGAAATCCAGATTAAGAGCACCCTTGAGGAATGTACAAGAAAGATACAGGTTTTCATAAGTGATAATCTCTGACCCACATCACCTATGTGAAATGGCTTTGACAACTGACTGGTTTCAGGGCTTTGTTCAAGACTTAACCCTAACCCTAATTGTAAGAAACTTGAACTGTGGCTAGGCTGGATACAGGAATGGGTGGTATCCTTGATGGTGCTCCAAAGTTCTGAATGGGAGAAATGGTTTTTGAGAGGGCAGACTGGGAGGAAGGAGCAAGAGCTAAGAATTAGGTAGTAGGGGGCAGCTAGGTGGCACAGTGAATAGAGCACCGACCTTGGAGTCAAGACGCTTAACACTTACTAGCCACATTACCTTGGGCAAATCACTTAACCCTAATTGCACTGCCTTCTCCCTCCAAAAATAAAAAAGAATTAGATAGTGGGATAGGTGGCATCAGACACTTGAAGAGAAGGGGCAGTAGAAGGCCAAAGGTCTATTGGAGAGAAAGAAGGATAGGGGAGATGATTGTGGGCCATTGGGTCCCTTCATCCACCTTGGAACACAGATCAGATTGAAGCGCTCTGTGGCAGCCACCTCCTTGAGGCCTGAGGAGAGTTCCTAAACATCCTCTCACCCAACTCTGTCCTCACTGTGTTGGCATATGCACATTGTTCTCACGTCTGCTTGTTTTTTTTTTGTCTGAGCTCTTTCCTGAATCCTGGTTTTCCTTTATATTTAAAAGAAAACAAAACAAAATCTGATCAATCATGAAGGCTTTTCTTATATTTCTGTATGCTTAGTCCATGCTGAAAAAATGGGAAAAAAATATTAGAGAAGTGAATGAAACATTTGTCTTCATGTTACTGTTTTCTAGTCCATAGTGGTTTGCACATGGTCTCCCTCCTAAGTGGGCTATTTATGTGCATGACACATGGGTTTGCCCTTCCTTTTATCAAAAGCACTTATCACAGTGTCTGGCATATAGTAAACACTTTATAAATGCTTTTTATGTGCACAGCTGTCATCCTAACAACCTAGGGGACTGGAGGCAGGCCCCTTAACCTCAACCAGTCTTATTTTTCATCTGTGAAATGGGTTCAATGCAACCTCCCACTACCTGCCTCAGATGTCTTGTGAATGGAGAAGTGAAATTGAAATGTGAGCTCTTTGCCGGTGTGAGGCTTTTGACCTTTTTAATGTTAATCATAATAACAACAATAATAAAAGCATTTATTCAATTCACTCAGGTTGGCAGAGTACCAACAAATACCTTTATGCTTAAAGCAACCCTGGGAGGTAGAAAGTATTATGATCCCCATTTTACAGATGATAAATTAAGGCAGATAGAATTTGTGACTTGCCCAGGGTCACACAGGTAGTAAACAGTCACATGAAAAAATGCTCCAAATCACAAGATGTCAGACTGGGTCAAAGTCAGAGGAGTTGTGGGAAGACAGGCGCTCATACATGGCTGGCAGAGTCAGTACAGCCATTTTGGGAGGAATTGGGGGTTATGCAAATACAGCAAATGAAACAACATCCTCTTTGATCCAGAGCCAATACCCAAGAAGCCCATCAATAAGAATAGCCCACACTACACACCTACATATTTATAGCAACAAAGCAGACGTCCATCAGTTGAGGGATGGCTAAGCCAATTGTGGTCCATGGATGCTATGGAATATTGCTGTGCTTCAAGAAATGACGTGCATGATGGGTCTAGAGAACCCTTGGATGATCTCAGCGAACTGATGCAGGGGAAGTCAGGAGAGCCAAGAAAATGAGATACACAATGATGAGGATGAGGATGAGGATGATAATGATGATGATGAGGAGGAGGAGGAGGAGGAGGATGACGACGACAATGGTGTAAACAGAGTGATGAGGCAGAGGTCTTTAAAAGGGCACATTGTGAAACTATGAAGAGCAAGTACAGTTTAAGAGAGATGAGGAGATGCTCCCTCGCTGCCTTTCTGCTGAGGTGGGAGGTCTACTATTATGCATTTGAAGATGTTCTTGATTTGTGGATTAGTTATGTTGTTTTTTTCCTTTTTTGTCTTATAAAAATATTACTTATGTGGGTTGGCTATCTGGGAGGAGAAGGAGGAGGGCACTGGGGAGAACCATGGGGATATGAAAAAACCAACAAAATTTATCAACAAAAGCACCCCAAAGAGTGTTGCGGGGCCAAAGCAGAGCTGTAGGATAACCTGCAACACCACTTGTCAGGCTGCCCATCCCATCGTGCTTGGGCCATTCATGGTCGTCAGCTCCCCAGCCTCTCTGGAAGAACAGAACTCTGTTGGGGATGTGGGTGGCATCTTGTTTTGACCCTGCATTGCTGTGTGTCATAGTACACAATATGCCTCTCTGCCTTTTGGGCTCTCAGTTGTCTCCTCACTCATGGCTGTGGGACCCTGGGTAAGTCATGACTTCTTCCTACCTGTTTTCTCATCTGTAAAATGGGAATATTTTGAGGTAAAATGAAGAATTCATTTTTAAAAGAAGCAAACCTTTAAGAGCCACGTAAATGCTAATGATTGCTGAGTAGAGAAGCGAGTACTGTGGCTACAGAAAGCTTGCTGTGTTCGCTTCAGCAGCAGCCAGGGCTGGACAGCGGCACAGAGCTTGGGGTCCAGGCTCAGGAAGATCTCAGTGCAGTTCCTAGACCAGAGCTGTGTGGTGTGCTCTGGGCCAGTCACTTAAATGGGGATGGTAGCACCTCCTCCCGGCTTGTTGTGAAGAGCAGATGAAATACTATTTGTCAGACATCTAGCTCAGTGGTAGCACACGGCAACTAAAACAAACCATTGTTTCCTTTCCATTAAATGGCAAGATGGAACTGGGGTGCAGAGTAGAGCCCATGGCAGAGGCTGGGAAATGGAACCGCATCCACACTCCCAGCTCTGGACTGCTCCTCTGCTGCTCAGACGCCTGTGAGCACATCACGCTCCTCCTGGGAGCCTGCCTCCCAGAGCCCTGCCCAGCTCACTGACCGGGGATGGCCTGGGGATTGACCTCACCTGAAGAGGTTCACCGGCTCACCTGCTTGGTTGACACAGAAGAGAGCCAACACCCCGACCCTGGTGAAGTGACTTGCCCAGAGTTTCCCAGACTCAGCCGGGTCCTGGGGTGAGTGGGAAGGAGGTGCAAAGATCGGAGAGGAGAGGGAGGGGGTGCAGGAGTGGGGCCCCCCCAGATGGTCCCGAGCCTCCGAGCGCTCTCTTGAGCGGAGCTGCCGGGGATGGAGCAGACCAGGTGAGCTGATGAGGTGAGGGTGAGGAGCCTGAGAAAGCGGGAGAGGCAGGGGTCGGAGCAGGCTGGAAAGGAGGTCGAGGACAGAGCGATAGGAAGGGGCCGGGGAGAGCAGTAGAGGAAGCGGGGCGGGGATCCAGCAGCTGCCCTCAGACCAGCGCTCTAGGACGTCCCTAGTCCGGGGCCTCGGAGGTTTGGGGGCTACAATTAGCGTAAAGCCTTGGCCGGAGGACGGAGGCCACAGCACTCACCCCCTGTACTCAAACCAACAGCACAAAGCGTGAGCATCCCAAGCTCAGGGGGCAACTGTGGCCCAGGCCCAGGCGGTCTTCCCAGGAGCCCCTGGTAGGCAGGCTGCTCCCAGCACAGAAGCAAAAGAGACAAAAGAACCCCCCAAAAAGACCCGACGGAGGAGCGCGCCTTTTCGCATTAGCCAAGGCTCCCGGAAACCTCCCGCTGCTCCAGGTGAAGGTGCTGAAATCCGGGGCGAGTTTAAAGCCCGGGGGAGGACTTCGGCGGCTGCAAAGGGACAGCTTGGCCTCCCGCGCCGCGTGAATCTGAGCCGAGGGCCCGCAGGAGGGTCCGCCTGCTCCGGCCCTGGCCGGCGGAACGCACAGGTCCAGGCAGGCCCCCTGCCAAGGCTCCCCGAGTCCCTGCTGGCTCAGCCGCCGCCGCCAGTGCGGCCGGTCCTCGGCCCGGGAACCCAGGCGATAGTCTAAAACCTCGCACCCAAACCCGGGAGTCCTTTCCGCCAAACGCCCAATCCACCCAAGCGCGCTGCTATTCTCACTGTGGCCGCGAGGTGGCGGCCGAGACAATGCGACCGCGCTTCCCCAGCCAAAGCTCGCCTGTGCTCAACGCACACAAGAGCAGATTTGGGAAAAAGAGGATGCGCTGGGCTGAGGTCTGGAGGGGATCAGAAGCGGGAGAGGAGCCCTCCAGCCTGCCCGGCTGCAGAAGCCACGGACTCCGGAACTGCGTGGGGACTCCCGCACACTGGGAGGGAGTCACTGTGCTCCCGATCCTGTGAGGGACCCTCGTTAACAGGGCGAGGCAGTCTGCTGGGGTGTGTGCATGTGTGTGCATTGTGTGTCTGTATGCGTGTGTGCACGTGTCTGCGTGCACGCGCGTGTGAGTGTTGGTATATGTGTGAGGGTGTGTCTGTATGTGTGCATGTGTGTGTCATGTATTTGTGTGGGGGTGTGAGTGTGCATGTGTAAATGTGTGAGGGTATGTATGTGGGTATGAGTGTCTGTGCGTGTGTCTGTGCATGAGTGTGCGTGAGTGTGTGAGTGCATGAGTGTGTATGTGTGTCCATGTGTATGTGTGTCCATGTGAGTGTGTGCCTGTGCATGTTTGTGACTGCAGGCATGTGTGCAAATGTGTGCACGTGTGTCTGTGTGTATATGTGTGCATGTGTGTGTGCTATAACACAAATAAAAAATCTCAAACCAAGCATAAAACATACAAAATGAATCCCAATTTCCTCTTGCTGGAGGAGTTTTGACCATGGAGAGCTCTTCCAGTAACAGAATCTCTTAACAGAGAAAATCTCCCTTAGTGGACAAATACTCCACTTGGGCCCAC
>CM053594.1:1406601-1418251 GCA_028646575.1 Pseudocheirus occidentalis | reverse complement strand
TCCCAAGTCAACATGGTTCAGGGGAGTGTCTCAGCCAATGGCATTCTTCCAAGTCACAGTTAGAATTCACACCTTTTCACCAATGGACAGAGTTCTGTACTTAACACTAGGTTACTAGGATCTACTTAACATCTGATCAAACAAATTAATTACCCTTACACCAGGCTGCTTTCCATTTCTCTGAACCATTTTAGTTGGAGAGTGATCCCGACCCTCACGGTTGTGGTTGGGGGGTTTGTCAAATTGCATGACTGTGTTTATTTGCTTCTGTGTCTGGTTCCATTGATTGGCTTGACTTTGTTTTCACCAGTACTTAATCAGTTTAGTGATGTCTACACTGTACTTTAGCTTGAAATCTGGTACTGCTGGCCTTTTCCCCCCTCCCCTTTTTAGCATTTCCCTTGAGAGTCTTGATCTTTTATTCTTCTAGAGGAATTTCTTATCTTTTTAGTTGGTAATTTGAATGGTATGAATCTGAATAAGTAAATTAATATATATGGCACCGTCATTTTTATTATATCAGCACAGCCTAGCCAAAAGCAATTAGTATTTCTACCATTTTATTTAGGTATGTCATTATTTACATAAATAAGGTTTTGTGGTCAGTATGTCAGTCCGTGAGCATTTATTAAGTGCCTACTTTGTACCTAGGCACTGTGTGAAGTATGAGTGGGAAGAGGGACCTCAGTTTTTTTTCAATGAAAAGTACTCAGCTGAAGGGGAAGAAGGGGTACATTGGTAAGGTTGAAGGGAAACAAGAGCATTTGAAACGACCTCTGTGAAGAGTGGAAGAGTAGACTAATTATGGGGCAGTAGAGGGATTGCCTTGCTGCTGTGAGCACCTGTATGAGATTCAGTAATATCAGTTTATGTTGGATGGAGTCATTGTGGTTCTGTAACTTTCTCCAGCTCTCTGCCGTAGCCTGTGGACATGCAGGAAGGAGGCATATGGTGAAACCAATCCAGGGTTGGAATTTAGCAATGCCTGCTAAGTGATAGGACAAGAAACTCAAGAAGAAGGGATGGGATAGAATTGAATCAGCTACCAAAGGGGTCACGACAGGTAAGGAAGGAGAAGGTAGTTAGTGCAGAAAGAAGGGCCTGGGAAAAAACAGGTGGCGTGCGGGTCCTGGTGAGGCCAGAGAACAAATTTAGGGGTCTTAAGGCATAGGGGAAAATGAAACAATCAAAGAATCTGAGGAGACAAAGGAAGGACTGAACTCTTGCCTGTGAAAGTGAAACACTTGGGGTAGGTGGTGGCAGGACTGTGGGCATGACTATCTTTTTGGGTAGCCGAAATCAAGTGCAGGAGTATGCCATTGGTGTAGAATAGATTAAGAAATGGGGAAAGTCTGAGGGAGCATCTGTATGTATGTTGAAGTTCTTTATGAAGAGGGAAACATTTCAGGTGGACAGATTATGAACAGAGTGCTAACTTCATGGAGGGAATGCCAGGGATTGATAGAGAATGGCTGCCAGGGTCCAGCTTGGGTGCAACCCCAAGTTGTGGAGCTTGCTCAGTGATGGGAGTAGAGCATGGAGGGTTATGATTCCACCACCTTGACCAGTTAGTCAGGGGGACTGGAAAAGGTCGAAAGGGAAGCATTGTCAAGAGGGGGGGGGACTAGGTCTCTGGGTGCCAGAAGACGGAAGTAGATAAAGGAAGATGATTGAAGTGAAAAGAAGTTTGTTCATTGCTGAGCAGGTATTCCATAGGTTAAAACGGAAGGAGGGGGAGCTATGGAGCTTAACACTGAGGGCCATGAGTGGAGGTAGATGGGAGAAAGGGAGCTGACTTCTGGGAATGGAGAACAGTGTCTGTAGGATAGCAGCTGGTGGTTCAGAATTACTGAGCTCCAGAGAGGGGAAGTAGGAGTGGTTCCAAGCAGGTTTACTGGTCAGAGAGAGGACTGGAGGGAGACAGGAGGTTAAATTGTTTAGGGTCTTCTGTGGAGGTCCAGCCTCAAAGCAAGTGAGGTTGTGTCCTTGAGGCCCTGGAAGGCACAGCTTACAACTGAAAGGGACGGAGGATGTGTGGGAGCCTGGACATACGGGAGGTAGCAGTCCTGCCTGTGCTAGAGATGGATCGTATGAGGGTTGGGAAGAAGAGCAGGAAACAGAAGGAATCTTAGATTGTGACAGGCCTTCCAAAAAAGGCCCCAATTTCCTCAATCTATTCTCTTGGTCACAGAGATTGTGCTACACGGTACAGGGAACCAGGAAGACCTGGGGTCCAACTCTGTCTCTGACGCTTACTCTGTGTGTACCTGAACAACACCCTTCTCCCCTCAGTGACACGGGCAGCTCTCCAAGGCCGGACACGCAGAGAAGGGGCCGGCCTGCATCAGTAGGGGGGTTTCCTGGGTCACCACCGGACATACCTGTACTCCTGCTCCCTAGTCATTCTTTCTGGCTCTTCTCCTCCCCAGACAGGCTGGTACTCTTGGTGTTCGGCTGTTCCCTTTCCTGGGCTCACTGAGAAAACAAGACTTCATTTGTGGTGCCTTTAGTCAAAGCCGCAGAGTCTTCGTCGGTATTCTGTCTAGGTCCCCTAGTCCATTCATACAATAGCTATTTATTATCACAGTAAACCTTGTTCTTAACTCTGTGGCTCATATTTTCATTGTAACTTTTAGAAAAAAATTATTTTCATTGGTATCCCTTAAATAAGTGAATGGCCCACTGTTCTGCAAGTTCATGTCACATATCAATGTGACTTGACTTGTTTCTTCTTGATCCAAAAGGCAGAAGTAGAAGCAGTGTTCTGTCGTATAAAGATGGTTAGATGGAAGAGACAGAAAACAGGTGGCTTCATGTAAACCTAAGGTAATGAAGGGCATTTATGTTTATTTGTTTCAGATTGGGAAGCCAGGTCTGAAACCAAGAAGTCACTTCCAAAAGTGGTTCTTTCTGTGCAAGAATCATCCCGGGAGAGATTCACCAAGAATGGTCACTCTGTGTCCAGACTGAGAGAAAACCAGGCCAGTGAGACCATGTTATTAAGGCAGCAAAGAGGTAAGAAGAAGCCTTCCAGGCAAAAAGCCAGCATCCAAAGGAAAAGGTCCAGTCAGGTGAGAAAGCAGAAGTATCATGAATGTGAAAGAAGCTTGAGCCAAGACCCATCCTTTTTGCCACAACAAAGAGAATCAGCAGCAAAGAGTCTCCATAAACGTACACATAGAAAGAGCCTAAAAATATATTCAGGCCTAAGAAAATGTAATAAAATAAACACAAAGAAGTCATCATCTAAATTTAAAGAAAATGAGGAATCCTTCGGCAACAATTCAGACCTCAATGAAAATGAGAAATCTGGGGAGAGACCTTTTGTATGCAATGAATGTGGGAAAGGCTTCTTTCAGAAGATGTGTCTTATTCAGCATAAGAGAAGTCATACTGGGGAAAGACCTTATGAGTGTGGTCAGTGTGGGAAGGCATTCTATCAGCAAGGACATCTTATTCAACATCAGTCAATTCATACTGGAGAAAAACCTTTTAAATGTAGCGAGTGCTCTAAAGTCTTTCGTCTGAGCACAGGGCTCGTTGAACATCAGAAAATTCATACTGGAGAGAAACCTTATAAATGTAATGAATGTGGGAAAGCTTTCCGCCATGGATCACATCTCACTCAACATCAGAGAATTCATACTGGAGAAAAACCTTATGAATGTAATGAATGTGGAAAGACCTTCCGTCATAGTTCACACCTTACTCAACATCAGAGAATTCATACTGGAGACAGACCTTATAAATGTAAAGAATGTGGAAAGGCCTTTCGCCATGGTTCACAGCTTACTCAACATCAAAGAATCCACACTGGGGAGAAACCTTATGGATGTAAAGTATGTGGAAAGGCCTTCCGACAAAGTACACAACTTACAGCGCATCAGACAATTCACACTGGAGAGAAACCTTATGAATGTAATGAGTGTGGGAAGGTCTTCCGCCAGAGTATACAACTTACTACACACCAGAGAATTCATACTGGAGAAAAACCTTATGAATGTGATAAGTGTGGGAAGTCCTTCCGTTTGGGCACAAGTCTTAGTGAACATCAGAGAATTCATACTGGAGAGAAACCCTATAAATGTAATGAATGTGGAAAGGCCTTCCGCCTAGGTACAAGACTTAGTGAACATCAGAGAATTCATACAGGAGAGAAACCTTATGAATGTGCTGAGTGTGGAAAGGCCTTTAGCCATAGCTCACAACTTACACTACACCAGAGAATTCATACTGGAGAGAAACCTTATGAATGTAAGGAGTGTGGCAAGTCCTTCAGGCAGAGTATTCAACTGACCCTGCACCAGAGAATTCATACTGGAGAGAAACCTTATGAGTGTAATGAATGTGGGAAGGCCTTTCGCCAGAGCACACAACTTACAGTGCATCAGAAAATTCATAGTGGTGAGAAACCCTATAAATGTGATGAATGTGGGAAGACCTTCCGCCAGAGCACACAACTCACTGTACATCAGACCATTCATAGTGGTGAGAAGCCTTATAAATGCTTGCAATGTGGCAAGTTCTTCCGCCTAAGCACAGGCCTTAGTGAACATCAGAGAATTCATACAGGAGAAAAACCTTATAACTGTAATGAATGTGGAAAAACTTTCCGCCACAGTTCACACCTCACTCGTCATCAGATGATACACACTGGGAAAAAACCTTTTGAATGTAGTGAATGTGGAAAGTCCTTCCCTCAAAGTGCACAGCTTGCCCGGCATGAAAGAATCCATACTAGAGAGAAGCCCTATAAATGCTTTCAATGTGAGAAGGCCTTCTGCCAGTCCTCACAGCTGACTCGACATAATAAAACTCATGCTAGAGATAAACCAAATGAACTTAAGAAATGTGGGAAGGCTTTCAGAGAGCCCAGAGATCATAACAGGAATCAAATCCTGCATCCTTGAGAGAGACTTTGAGTGTAAGGAGCGTAAGATTAGTAGGCAACTGGTTGGAATTATTAGCTAGGTGGCACAGTGGATGGACCCCTGGACCAGGCACCAAGAAAAACTGGGTTCAGATCTGGCCTCAGAACCTTCCCAGCTGTCTGACACTGGGCAGGTCATGGTCTCTTCTCTCTCAGCCTCATCTGCTGTGAATAAGCATGATACTATCACCTACCTCTCAGTTTTGTGGTGAGGTGAAAAGGAGATAATATTTGTAAAGTGCTTAGCAAACTGTAAAAGCACTATGTACATTTCACCTATCAAAACTAACAAGAACAACAACCAATTCTTGTTGATTAATTGAACATTCACCTTGCATTTGAATAGAACTTATTTAATATTGAGGATTGCATAATGCTGAGAAACCCTATGAATGTAATGGCGGAGGAAAGGCCTTCAGGCAGAACAAATAACTAACTTGCTTGTCAGGTAATTCAAACTGGATGGAAACCTAATTCCTTGGATTTTCATAAATGTGGAGCTGTAGGTTCCCTGGAGATCATCTGATCCAGTCACTTCATTTTAAAGATGAGAAGCCTGAGGCCTAAGGAGTTTAAATAATGTGAAGCCAGGTCGTTGGTGACAGAATTTGGATTTGAACATAGATTTTCTCACTCGAAATCCAGTGTTCTTCCTATTATGCCAAATGGAATTCATCCAGAGTCACTTGGGAGAATTTAACCTAAATGTGCACCCTACAGATAAAGTGTTTTTTTCTATCTAGTTTCCCCATAGGAGTTGTTCTAAACCATTTCCAGAACTCTCTTACCAGCCACCTCTTTCCCTCACACAGCAGGGGGTTGAGACGTTTGCAATCTGACATTCTCTGAGGCCTCAGAAATTCCCAGCCCTCCGCCTCTACTCCTGCCTTCAGTAGACCACCAACCATCCCTTTCCCTCACCTAGTCCCAATGTGAGAAGAGGTTGGGGACTGAAGCCTTCCTTGGTGCAGCTCTGAAAACAGTGAATTGGTAATTCCTTCACTCCATTCCTATCAACCCCAGAAGATTCACTACTCCCCTCCCTCTATCTGAGGTGTTTCTCTGCTTTTCCCTCTACCACCCAGACCACAATGAGCCCCTTTCTTCACTCCTACTTTGAATCTAACCAAAATATCTCAGATGGTGTGGCAGCTCCAACTTGAACCAGCTCCTGTTTGAGTGACCTGGCCAGTCTGCCTCTCCCATCCCTTTAGGATTAAGTCCCTTAAAGTGGCATCAAACTCTTTCCATCAAAAAATGTCCTTTACAATATGATATGTAGTCGAAACTAAGCTGGGATCACCCAGAGAGAGCAGAAATCCTGGGACGGAGGCCTGTGGTGCATAACCTCTAGTGTTTGTGTGGCACTTTGAAGGTTTGCAAAGCCTTTTACAAGCAGAATCTCACTAGACTCTCAGGACACCCCTGTCAGGTTGGTGTGAGTATTGTGCTCATTTTACAGATGAGGAAGCTGAGGCAGCAGTTTAAGTGACCTGTCCTTGGCAGCAATTGGTAAGTGTCTGAGGCAGGACTCAGACTTGGGATGTCCTAAGGAGCTGTTCTGCACTTTCCAGTGCACCGCCTCCTTCCCCAAGACCAATACCTACCATGCACACAGTACTCAGAGTTAAATAGCTATTAAGCATCTGAGGTTGAATTTGAACGCAGGTCTCCATGATACCATCTCCAGCAGTCCCTCCTCCACTGCACCATTGCTTCCCAATGTCCCAGTTGGGACATGAGTGGTGATCTGGCAAAGGAGACAAAAGGAACCAGGACAAACTGATCTTCCTAAAACACGTCTGACTGTGCCCTCACCTCCACCCCATTTAATCAACCCCATTGGCTCCTGATTCCATATAGGATAGAATATAAAGTCCTCTTTGTCATTTAAAGCCTTTCATAATCTTGCTGTCTTCCTATACCTTCCTTCCACATACTCTTCCCCTCTCGCCCCCTGACATTGGTCCCCTTTCTGTTCCCTACACAACACTTTCCATCTCTGGAGTCTGGGCATTTTCTCTGGCTATCTATCATGCTTGGGAACCTCTCCCTCTTCATCTCCTCCTCTTCCTGGCTTCCTTTGAGTCCCAGCTAGAACCCTTCCCAATCCTACTTAATGCAAGAGCCTTTCCTTTTTTGATTATCTCCCTTTTGCCCAGTATATATCTGGTTTATGTTTGGAATTTTCTTGGCAGTTTACTGGAGTAGTTGTCCATTTCCTTCTCTAGCTCATTCTGCAGATGAGGAGACTGAGGCAAACAGGGTTAAGTGACTTGCTCACACACAGCTGGTAAATGTCTGATGTTAGATTTGAACTCAAGAAGATGGTTCCTCCTGACTCCAGGTTTGGCAGTCTGTTCACTGTGCTACCCAGCTGTCCTGGCCATATCCAATATCTTTAAAAGAGGAAAGATTCAGTCCGGAGTGGCCCAGGGTAGAGCCCTGTAGTCATGGTCCACTTGGCCTCAGAAGAGGAGAGCTGGGCTTTTCTTCTCTCTCTCTATAATCCAAATGGCAGCTAATCAGGCAAGAGACTAACCAAGGACTCAAGCACTGTGAGCATCCTCCACAAGTACGCAGAGATAAGAGCAGCAGGATGGGATGAGAGAATAGCTCAAAGTCCAGTTTGGCACCGATGTTTAGTACATGAAGAGAGACTAGTATGAAATAAAATTGGAAAGGAAGGTCAGAGTCAGATTTTTGTTTCTTTTAAAAATTATTTTAAAAATTATTTAAAACCTACCTTATCTCTCTCCTGCCTCCTTTCTCTCCCCAATCCCCTGAATTGAGAAAGGAATAAAAATAAAGCCTTTGTTACTAACATGTCTAGTCAAGCAAAACATGTTCCCACAGTGTCTGTGTGCAAAAAATTGTGTTTCAGTCTACGCTCTGAGTCTACCACCTCTCTATCAGTCACACACTTCTTCCTGAGTCCTCCAGAGGTGTAGTTTATCATTGGACATTGTTCCTGAGTCTTTGAGTATGATTGTCACTATGTAAGTTGTTCTGGTTCTTCTCAAATTCTCAAAGACACTCTTCATCAGTTCATACAATTCTTTCCAGGTTTCTCTGAGACCATCTCCATCACTTTTTACAGCTAGTTTGTAATTAATGTGAATTCAAATAATGAGAAATTCTATTTAGGGAGGATTAGAAAATTATGCCAAGGCCCTTTTAATGCAAGCCAAAATTCAGTGTGACATGTGTGAGGCCAGTGAAGGCTTTAACCACCCACCACTTTGTTACTCTGCATCTGCCTGTTGTCACATTTGGATGTCACATGCTCCTGGGTAGCAAATGCTGTGCTGATTTTTTAAAGAGCCTTTAACAAAATGGACAAAAGGAAGAATGCTTCAGATGGAAACACTGCCCATGCAAAAAGGAAGAACTTTATTATTATTGTTACAAAAAGTTGATGTAATTGAACTGGATAAATGTGGTCATAGTAACTTTAAAATAGAATGAGATATTGGATGCTTGGATCTGTGATATGGAATGTTTTAAATATTTCAAAACGTACAGGTGAAACTTTTTTTTAAAAAAGGTGAATTTGCACCATTTTTTGTGGTTTGCAAACAAGGAATAGAAGTGTCCCAATGACAGAAGTCAAGCATCTTTTGTCTGTATGGATTGAAGATTGCAATAAAAAATGCATTTCTCTTAGCAGAGCAGCCATTCAGGCAAAAAGCTTCAAGTTTAAAAAAGAAAATAGAAATAAAGTGGGTACTGAAGAAACTTACTTCAAGAATTGTTTGATTTGATTGCTTTAAAAATCAAGTTTAATTGCGTAGCATTAAAATTACCGCAGAGGTGGCCAGAGCACATGGGGATGCAACAGCTAAATGTTCTGCTGTTTTGAAAAAAATAATTGGAGAAAGTGGATACAGATCAGGAATTTTTAATGTGGATGAAACAGGCTTATTCTGGATAAGGATGCCTTCCAGAACTTATATTTCTTTTCATTTTTTCCCTCAATTACACGTAAGGAAGATTTTTAACATCCTTTTTAAAGATGAGTCCATATTCTCTCCTTCCCTCCTCTCTCCCCTCCATGAGAAGGCAAGCAGTTTGATCTAGATTATACATGTTGTTGATTAGTCATTTTCAGTCATATCTGACTCTCGTGACTCCATTTGGGGGTTTCTAGGCAGGGATACTGAAGCAATTTGCCATTTCCTTTTCTGGCTCACTTTGCAGATGAAGAACTGAGGCAAACAGGGTGAAGTGACTTGTCCAGGGTCACACAACCATTCAGTGTTTGAGGTCAGATTTGTAAGCTTCAGTGAGTTTTCCTTACTTCTGGGCTGGTGCTCTGTGCTCTCTGGCACCACCTCGCTCTTTTATAAGCCAAGGGTGGAGAGGCTGTTGTCCTCTGTCCCAGTGTCCCACCGCTAAGCACTCTCCATTGTACCTTACTGCCTCTTGGTTTCCATCTGCCTATCTTTATCTCCTCTTGTAGTACAGTCTTGAATTTTACTTTTGTTCCGACTCATAGATGATCTGATTTCAAGCTGATGACTGATCCGTGAGTCATTCCCCCATTATTGCTCTGGTATTGCTGACACGTTAAACTCTAATAAGTCTCATATTTCATTGTTGTGGTATTCAGCGCTTCCTGGGTTAGACACAGCTTAGCAGTCCTTTAAAAGCTGGTGTTCATCCTGTACATTCAGGAATGGGGCTGCTGAGCCTTTGCCCACTTCCATTTCTTGATCCTAACTCATATATTTTTAAAATTAAATCTGTTTATTTTATTTTATTTTTCCTTTTTGGAGGACAATTGGAGTTAAGTAACTTTCCCAAGGTCACAAGCTAGTTTTGTGTCTGAGGTCAGATTTGAACTCAGGTTCTCCTGACTCCAGGGCCAGTGTTCTATTCGCTGTGCAACCTAGCTGCCCCCCAACTCATATTTTCCAACATAAAATTTTTAGTCTTCTATGTCCACTGCAACATTTAAGTCATTTTTGTGTAATTATGTATTTGTTTTAGGAAATGTCATTTTATTATTGTTTTTAGACTTTACATCCTGTGCAATGGATGTTAGCAGATAATCTTCACTTTCCTTCATGGCGGCTTTTTGGCATAGGCTCATTATGATACTTCTTGATAAGATTTGCAAGTGTTCTGTGAACTGGTTGTTTTTGGTTTCCTTGAGTGCATGATATCAGTAACTTGATGGTTTCTCCCTGGAGAACGTGAATTGTCTTTCCATTAAGACACAACTTTATGTCTTTTGCTTTCATTCATGGTGATAATCCCCATATTGATCTGGTTCATTAACAGTTCATTTATGTACTTGGATCATGTCTCACCTTCACTGAAGTGCCACCCAAAAGTTACATTAATCATTAGAGTCTAAAAGTTGAGATCCTTCACAATTCACCCCATTTATTTTGCGACTGTCACCATCATTTGGGATGCAGGAAAGACTGAAGATGATTGGATGGTCGTTAGATGACAGAGTAATATCAATAGTAGCCAACATTTGGCAGGTGGTGCAGTGGATAAGGAACCACCCCTGGAGTCAGGACAATCTGAGTTCAAATCTAGCCTCAGACCCTTACTAGCTGTGTGACTTTGGATAAGTCACTTCATCCTGTTTGCCATCATTCTTCATCTATAAAATGAGCGACCACTCCAGTGTCTTTGCCAAGAAAACCCCAAATGGGGTCAGAGAAAGTCAAACATAATTGAAATGACTCAACAAACGTGTAGTGCCTACTGTACACCAGGTAATGGGCTAAGAGCTTCACAAATAATATCTCTTTGGTCTTCAGAACAACTCCAGGTGTCATCATCCCTATTATACAGATGAGGAAATTGAAGGGAACATTACACATGCACAGTGAGAGTCTGAAGATCTCTGCCCCTTAATAAGCCTGGGGGAATTGGAAGACCTTCCCTGCTTTGAAGGGATAGGCTGAAAATGGTCACACGGAGCCTGTGGTGGGAAGAGTTTACAGAAGGTTAGCAGAGCCCACAGGAAGCTGGGAGCTAGAGCCAGAGCCAGAGAGACAGTGGGAGAGAGAGGGCCCTCAGGCAAGAAGTTAGGTATGTGAGTAAATATTGATCTTGTATTGATTTGTGGGGATGCTGAAGGATGGCATAGCTCTCTGGCTTATTAACTTCTTTGCTACTATGATGGAATTGGCACTAGTTTTGGGATTTGGTTTTCTGGTGTCTAAATAAATATTTTCTTTCTGTCCTCTATATGGAGAGTTTGTTATATTTTGTGATGGATGCAGGAATATTTATAGTCACAGTCAGTATAGTTATCATGATTGTGGATGCTGTAAATATTGCTTTGACACTATACACTGTCATGCAAAACATTTCCATTTTTGCTATGTTGTAAAAGAAAATGCAAACCAAAAAAATCCCAAGAAATATAAAAGTTAAAAAAAAGCTTGCTTCAATCTGCATTCAAACTCCATTAGTTGTTTCTCTGGATGTAGAAAGCATTTTTCATCATATGTCCTTCAGAACTGGCTTGGATCATTGAGCTACTAATAGTTAAGTCATTCACAGTTGATCAAGGTACAGTTTTGCTGTCCCTGTATACAATGTTCTGGTTTCCTAATTTCATATTATGTCAGTTCTTATGAGTCATCCCAGGTTTTTCTGAAAGCATCCTGTTCATTTCTTATAGCACAATAGTATTCCATCACAATCATATGCAACAACTTGTTTAGCAGTTCCCCAATTGATGGGCATCTC
>CM053594.1:1285051-1406501 GCA_028646575.1 Pseudocheirus occidentalis | reverse complement strand
CCCAGCTTTGGCTTGCTGAAAGTGCTCCCTAGGACCACCACCCAAGACCATGATCCAGATCCAGGCCGCTCAACGCAAGAGCACTTGACCCTGATCAACTCAGCCCCTCTGCGGGGTCCGCAGGCCAGGGGCTCTGAAGCAGCCCAGTGGGGGCAGCCACCAGTTACAGTAGATCCTGCCTATCCCCCACTGCTTCCTTGCCCTGGGGGTAGTTTGGCTGATCTGCTTTTCCTCCCCCCAATTTAGCTTGAAAGCTTCACTCACTTTTACTAACCTTCTCTAATCCTGGCTTAGTAGATGAGAAGATTCCTCCAGGTGCAGTAGATCTTCTCTGAAGGAGACTCACGCTGAGGCTTGGCTCGGCTCCTCCCAATGGCCCTGGGGCCTGGCTGTGGCTTTGGCTTCGGTTTTGGGCTGGGCTGATCTCGGCTCCTGGCCTGCCAGCCTGCTGGATGAGCCCCTCCTGCCGAGCTGCCTTTCTCTAATCCTTATTTTTCCACACCTTGCTAGATGTAGAGTTGCTCTAGGTGTTGTAGATCTTCTCTCTTGTAGACTGGCTGCGGCTTGGCTCAGATCTGCTCCTCCTGACCACCCTGGGGCCTGGCCACCTTCCAGTTTTGGGCTGGGCTGGCCTCCACTCCCATCCTGCTGCAATGATCCACTGCTGCTGAGCTGCCTTCAGTGAGAGATGTGTTTTCTGTATTTTTGTGAGTTTGAGAGCCCTAGAATTTGTTCAGAGTCATATTTTATGGGGGTTTAGGGTGGCTGTGTGGGAGCTGCAGAACCTTGCTGCTTCTACACTGCAATCTTGGCTCCACCCCCTTTCCCTTTTTCTTTGAACTCTTTGGGGGTATAAACCTTGTAGTGGTATTGCTGAATTAAAAGGCATGCACAGTTTGATAGCCCTTTGGATGTAACAACTTTTATTTCTAAGAAAAAAAACCACAACCTGGATTTAATGTGTCTAAAGATTGCCTAACACTTTTGCTTGGAGGTAGTGCAGAAGGGGCTTTTAAATTCATACTAATCCTTTTTTATTGGTCTCAAAATCTTCAGGCTCTGAGAAGCTACAACCATTGATCACTTCCAGGTCTTTGGCAGTTACATAATAAAGTATGGGTGACTAAAGTGGTTTTCAAAGACTGGTTTTCAAGTTATTCTTAGTCTAGCTATTGAAAAATATTACAAGGACAACAATATCAGGTCTAAGTACTGCTGGTTCTAAATAATGTCCCAGGTCATCTGACTATATTTGGTTCAGGAGGAGGAGGAGGAGGAGAATTCCTGACCTTTTGCTTGCATTTGCAGGTTGAGTCCTTCTCAAGGTCAAACCCTCTGCATATGCAATCAATCTCCTCCACTCTGAGTTCTAGAATATTGTTTCCAATCATTTCAGCCATCCCCATTTCTCCTTTAAGCATTCTCCTTTAAGCATTCCTTCCCAGTTACTTCCTTCATCCTGAAAATAATCTTCAGGAGACCTTATCATGCCCTCAAGCTACTGTTCCACAACACTCTTCCCTCCTTGGTCAAACTCCTAGAAAGGGCTGTTCACCTCCCTGGTCCCATTCCCTTTCTTCTCACTCCTGCACCCTTTGTAATCTGGTTTTGGACTTCACCACTCCAATCAAATCATTCTGCCCAAAAGTCACTGAGAATCTCTCAATTCAAAATCAAAGGAGATTTTTGAAAAAGCTCAGAGCACCCAGTCTGGCACAAAGTAGGGCCATTGAAATGCTTGTTTCAGTCTTTTCTCCCTTAATTAGCAAAGCTGACAGTCCTCAGCCTAGTCAGTCTCTTTGGGGAAGCTGATACTTCGGCACACCAGGACACTCAGGAACTTGGCTTTCAGGACACTGCTCCCCCTCAGTTCTCCTGCCATCCTCTGCTCATCATCCACACTCATTAATCATGCCGCAAGGTAGTTTTCAAGGGCCACTTCATCTCTCTGTCTCTGTCTCTGTCTCTCCCTTCCCCCCCTCCCCTGTCTCTCTCTCTGTGTGTCTCTGTCTCTCTCTCTCCCCCTCTCTCAATCTCTTTCTCACTCTTTGTCTCTGTCTCTGTCTTCCTTTCTAGTCTCTCTCCACAACCCAGGGGGTTCACTGCCATCATTATGTGTATGGTTCATAGCTGCATATGTCCAGTCTGTTTCTTCCTGGAGCTTCAGTCAGACCAACTGTTTATGAGACATTATGAAGTGGATGTCCTGCTGACATCTCAAACTCAACATGTCCATCACCTCCCCTGCCCTACTCCCACCAAACCTTCCCTCCTTCCAAATATCCCTACTTCTGTCAAAAGCTCCCCCCTTGAAGTTTCCTGGGTTCATAACTTTGGCATTATCCTGGACTCCTCAGCCCCCTACCCTCCATTCTCATTGGCTGCCAAACCTTGCCCTTTCTACCCCCATGACATGTCTCTCCTCTGACCTGGGCTCCATTCACAAAGCTCCTGCCTCTGTTTTGGTCCTTATCACATCCACCCTAGGTTATCACAACAGTCTCCTCATGGGTCTTCTGGCCTCTGGCCTCTACTCCAGCCTATCCTCTGCACACCTGTGGTCATTTTTATTCATCGTGACCATGGCCTTCCCCTCCTCAGTCATCTCAGGTGGCTCCCTCTTGCCTCTAAGATCAGATATAAACACTTCTGTTGGCCTTTCAAGCCCTTCCTGACCTGACCCAATTTGTCCAGCCTCTTTGGACATTGCTGTCCCTCCCATGCTCTACAATCCAGCCCCGCTGGCCTCCTCTCTCTCTGCTTCTCATGGCACTCTCTTTTGGTCTCAAGCCCAGGCCTGGCAGGAGTCCTGGTCTGTCTGTCTCCTCCCTTCAGGGCATAGTTGGGGTGTCACCTTCTACCAGAAGCTTCTCTGTGTCTCCCCCTTCTTTCCTCCTTCTGCTTGTTTCTGTCCTGGTGGTCTCCCCATGAGCTGTGTGAATTCCTCCTAGGGAGTAGTACCACTGCCTCATTTGCAGGAGGTGCTTAATAAATGCTTGTGGATGAATTGACTTGTGGAAAGGTAAACGTGGTACAATATATTGGCCAATGCCTTTTTCAGTCCCCTACTACCGTTCTCATTGAACTCAGTCCATCCCAGTAAATAGGAACCTCTCCCGCAGACTTTGCAAGGACGGGAGGAGACGCCGGGGCTGGTAGTTATGGACGCTGTCTGGGGCCTTTGGCCTTCCCATCCCTCCAATGCTGTGTCCCTCGCGTGGCCTCGCTGTGTCCACCTCCAGTCCGCAGCCCCTCAGGAGCTGCGTGCTCAGCGCTTGCGGTCATCTGGTGGCTTTTTCCTGGCCCGTACTCTGTGGGGCTGGCCCTACGTCCTCCACCAGCACGTCTGGGACAGGAATTGGGGGCTCCCGGGATGGTCGCATCACACTTAATGAAGAAGTTTGCCGAAACATTTTTAGCCCTTTCCATTTTCCTTCTTGGACAGTGCTCTGGACTTGCTCCAGAGAGGCGGGGAGGGGTTGGGATAGGGGGATGCGGCTGAGACGCTCTCCCTTGGTTTGGCCCCGGGGTTATCCGCTGCTCCTGCCGCCTCTGGCTGAGGCCGTCAGCACTCTGGACAGAGGTCTGAACCTCGGTCTCCGAAGTGTGAGGGCGTCCCCCTGGGCTCAGGTGTCTCTCCTTCGGATTCTTCCTGACCCTATTCGGGGATGTTCTTGGCAGACACACTGGGGGGTGGGTGCCATTTCCTTCTCCAGCCCATTTCACAGATGGGGAACTGAGGCAAGCGGAGTGAAGTGACTTGCGGAGGGTGTCTGAGGCTGCATTTGAACTGGAGAGTCTTCCGGACTCCGGCCGACGCTCTGGGTGCTCTGGCTTGTAACTCCCTGGGCTGTAAGCAGCAAAGTGCGGCAGGGCCGGTCCTAACCGCGGCATGACTTAATGCCAGGAAACCGGAACAACTGAAGAAATAGAAGGAAAGGAAGCTCTGGAAGGGGACCCGCCCCCACCCCAGTAATAGCAGGTGATCACTGGAGGGGGTGAAGGGCGTCCTGCCGAAGGTGGGGCGGCAGCGGAGGCCTGGAGAAGCCAGGCCTGGGCACTGTCAGAGGCAGGACAGCCCTGCCCTAGAGGAGCTTCCAGTCCGAGGGGGTCATGGTGGGGGGTGGGAGAGCTTCGGGGCTGCGATCTGCTCCCGTGGAGGGCAGTCCCGTTTATACCGGGAAGGTGCGATTCCCTAAAGCGGTGGGGTGACCACTGTGCCGGGGCTGAGGAAGAGCCTTCATCCCCGGCCTGAGGGCAGCTGGGCCGCTGGACCTTCCTCCAAGAGGGCGGGGAGCCGCGCCCCTCCTCCTACCCCCCTCCCTCCCATCTAACCCGCCCCATAGGCTCCCGATCCTCACAGGATGGAATAGAAAATGCTCCTGGTCATTTGAAGCCCTTCAGGACCTTCGTCAGTTCCACACAGTCTCCCCCGCCACGAGACATCGGTCTCCTGTTGTTAGGTCCCTGGAGTCCGAGCACCTCCCTGGCTACCCGCCTGCGTGGGCATCTCTCCCTCTCCATCTCCTCCTCCCGGTTCCATCTGAGTCGCGGCTAGAGCCTTTCCTATTCTGGTCAGCTCCCATTCGTCCTGTATCTGTCTGGTGTGGACGCGGCTGTGTGCCCGTCCTCCCCGTTACACCGGCAGCTTGTGCCTTTTGTTTTTAAGCCTGGCACACATGGGCTTATAATGCTTGCAGTGGTTGCAGACATGCCCCCAATTACGTGCAGGATAAAACAAAGGAAAAAAGGAAACAAGTTCAGAGTTCCTCCTAAAGTTTCTCCCGATTATTTAGTCACTCTCCGATAAAATCTCTTTTCAAAATATGTTTTTATTTTTTTAACTTTTCTCAATTACTTGTAAAAATGTTAACACCGCTCTTTTTAACCTAATTCCAAATTCCCTCCCTACTTTGCAACTCTCCCTGTTCCTTGAGAATTCAAGCAATTTGGTAGAGATTATACATGCAAAGTCATGCAAAACATATATTAATGTTTGGCATGTTGTGAAAGAAAAAAGACTAGAAAAAGGAGAAAAATAAAGTTTAGAAGGCAGCATCGAGTGCTTTTAGAGTTCATCCCTTCTCTCTCTGGAGGGGAGAAGCATTTCATCGTGGCGCCTCTGGAATTCTCTTGGATCATTTTATTGATAAAAGTAACTAAGTCACAGTTAACTTAACAATGTTGCTGATACTGTGTACGGTATTCTCCTGGTTCTGCTCACTTCACTTTGTATCACTTCATATAAGTCTTCCTAGGTTTTCCTGAAAGCATCCTGTTCATTTTTTATAGCACAATAGTATTCCATCTCCATCATATCCCAGGACTTGTTCAGCCATTACCCAGCTAATGGGCACTCCTTCAATTTCCAGTGCTTTGCCACCACAAAGAAAGCAGCTCCTTTTCCTTTGATCTCTTTGGAAGATAGATTTAGTAGTGGCATTGCTGAGCCAGTTTGATAGCCCTTTGGACATTGTCCCAAATTGTTTTCCAGAATAATTAAGCCAGCTCACAATGCCACCAACAGTGCATTTGTGTCTTAATTCTTCCATATGCCCTCCAGCATATCATTGTCCTTTTCTGTCATGTTAACCAATGATAAGTATGAGGTGGTATCTCAGAGCTCTTTTAATTTGTATTGCTCTAATCCAGTGGTTGTCAACTTTCCTAATGCCACGACCCTTCAATACAGTTCCTCATGTTGTGGTGACCACTAACCAAAAAATTATTTTCATGGCTACTTCATAACTGTAATTTTGCTGCTGCTATGAATCGAAATGTAAATATCTGATGTGCAGGATGTATTTTCATTATTACAAATTGAACATAACCCACAGGTTGAGAACCACTGCAGTAATCAATAGTGATTTAATCTGTTAGATCCTCTTAAGAAGCAAGTCATCAGCCATCAAAAGACAAAGGTTCCAGCTTTGAGGATGCTGCATGTCTATTTCCTGGAAAGTGATTTCATTTTTTCTTCTGCTTCAGCTACACTGGGGTCTGCCCAACTCTCCCTGAGTTCCTTCCCAGAGGGATGAAGAAATAACTGCTATGGCAGAAATCTCTTCAGTTAGAAATGATAGATCACTCTTTTTAGTTTTATTGGAAGATTTAATCACTTCACATTTAAAGTTATGAGTGTTAGGTTTGTATTTTCCCCATTTGACTATAATATTTTTTCAAGTTATGATTCTCTCCTCATTCACCACAAACACAATACTATATCTATTCAGTTACTTTAGTTTCATCTTTTGAAGGCAACCCTATTCCTTTTTTTCTGTAAATTTTTTATTTTAAATTTAAATAAAAATAAGAAAAGAAAAAGAAACAAACTTAAATACATAATGATAAAAAAATTGCCATGTTTACAGTAGGTCAAAAGAGAAGATTCAAAATTTGAAGCAATAAACTTCCATTTCAAGACTTTATAATAAGCACTATACATTGTGTTCAGGGCTGTCTGTCTTTTTCTTTACTTCCTTGTAGGTTTTATTTTGTATTCTGTTGTGCACTTTTAATTTTGTTCTTCCTACCTTTCTTGCCTTATCCCCCAAGAATGCTACAATTCAGCGCAGATATATTCACACACACCCCAGACAAGCATCTGTACACATACATACATACACTTATATGTACATAGATACCTATAATCACACAGTGAATCTATTCTTTCTGGCTCTCCCTCCTCTCATGACCTGTTCACCACCACTTTGCTCAGTTATTGTTTGTTATCTCTTTCCCTTTGGATGTTTTCTTATTCATTCCTTTTTTTTTCTTATTGGGTCATTTAATTGTTTCTCTTCTTCCCCCTCTCAGGCAAATTTTTCCACCTTCCTCTCCTCTCCTTTATCTAGTCCTCTCCATTCCTCTTCACATGATGGCTCATTCTAAGTTCTTTACATGCAGGGGTGTTCCACCTCTCATTGCTATGGGGCAGCACCAGTCAAATGTAAATGTCAAAAATGTAGGTCTTTGTTTACATGGGAAACGAAGTCACTAAAGGAGCTTTGTGATTTCCTGAAGGCAACATACCCCTCTGCCTCTTAGTAGTCAGCTTCAGAGCCCCTCATCCATCTGTGTTGTCTGTCCCAGATAGATGTCAAGATGAACAGACAACAGAATGTCAATCCAATTCTAGGCCAAGCTCTTACAGATTTCTTCCAGAAAGTTATGCAATATTCTGGGGTTTGGTTGAATCATCACAATGTTATCTGCAGAATGGAGCCTCAGAAGGTTCTCACCAGCATGAAAGGGAAGCACCCTTTAACTTGAATCCTGCACCAGTCTTCTACACAGTGGCAAATACATTGGGCAAGGATAACTCTCTGTTCCAAGTGCCTTCTAATATTTACTACTAAAGGGTCATTGAATAGGCTTATTTCTATCTTTATATCTTCCAAGGAATCTTGAAAATCTTCAAGTATGGATGGGAAAATCTTGTTGTAAAACTACAAAACCAATCTTGTGAAACAGCATTTCTTCTATGGAATATATTTTTGGTAGCTGTTTGGGTTTAAAAATACCCATTATCCTTAATTTAATCAGAAAAGTAAACACAGAGATGCCTTAGATAAGAAAAGGAGTTTATTCCCTTCCCCCCCTAGAAGGGAGCCGTCTGCCCCATGACTCATCATGGAGAAGAGAGTCAACTTACCCATATTGATCCATGAGGCAGACGGCAGAGAGAGAGAGAGAGAAAGAGAAAGTTTCAAAGATCAGAACCAAAATTTAAAGACCCAATTAGTCTGTCCTCTTTCCCGGCTGTTTCCTCTCATTGGTGGAGAGGCCCACCCCACCAATCTCTTTCCCAGTGGGACTGCAAGGGAAGGAAGGTGGGACAGGTTTCACCAGGGCGGGAAAACAGACAAAGGAAGGTAAAAGTGATTGACAGCAATCAGGGGAGGGGTACATTCCAGACTGAGAAGTTTTCACTCGTTCCACACAATCCTCTGTAGAGCTTTATTTTTTTTGCTTTGTTTTAAATGTTTTTATTTTTACAATTAAATATTTTAAATAGCAAAAACCCACCTTTTATCCCTCCCACAACCCAATCTCCCTCTATAGAGAAAGAAAATAAAACCCCTGTTACAAACAGGTATAGTCGAGAAAAACAAATTTCTGCTATTGACCATGTCCATAAAAACAATATCTCATTCTGTACTGAGTTCATCTTGCTATGGGTAGCAAACTTAATTATGAGCCCTCTGGAAATACAGTAGTAATTACACTGATCAGATTTCCTACATCTTTTAAAGTTGTTTGACTTTACAACACTGCTGTTACTATAGAAATCATGCTCCTGGTTCTGCTCATTTCACTTTCCATCAATTCACACGTCTTCCCAGATTTCTGAGACCATTTCCATCATTTCTTATAGGACAATATTCAATCACTTGTATATACCATTACTTGTCCGACCATTCCCCAATTGTTTGGCCCCCTGTCATAGTCCCAATTCTTTGCCACCTCAAAAAGTGCTATAAATATTTTTGAACATCCATTGTGTATGTTTTGCTCAAGACTACTTTTTTTGCCCAGTTATCTGACCCTCTTCCTTTCCCTGGATGGAGAGCTCCTGAAGCTTGTAAGAGTAGTGAAATTTGAAGATCCCTTTGTATTGCTAAGCTGACAGGTACTTAACATCTAGTTTGAAAATAAGCCTCCTTTAAAGAAACAGAAGGTGTGAATCCCTATTGCTGACATGACAGGAAGGGGCTGAACATGGAGGAATAATACTGTATATAAGGAAAAACACTACCTGGGAAAGTCAGAATTTCCTGGGAACTTGTGGTGCCAGAGCTTCTTCTGAAGACCAGCTGGAGCTGCTGAGAAGCTGCTGAGGAGCTGCTGAGTCCAAGGGCCAGCCATAGCTGCTAAGGATTTCCAAGGACCAGCCAAAGCTGCAGAAGGCTGAGGAAGCATGACTGTGGTGCTGATATTTTGTCTGTTTGTGGCTTTGTTAAGCCTTGACTTCCCAGGAAGGATTTAAGGCAGACTGGACACTGTGAGCTTCAGCATGAAACAGGAACTGGACAGGAACAGGAACCAGAGCTAGACAAGAAACTGGGAGCTGTCTGTCTTTGAACCCAGGTGACAGTTTAGTGAATCTAGGTAGGAGCTGGGACCATAGAAGGAGATCCAGGGAATCTGACATCCCACCCCAAGTCAAGCTGAAAGAAGACTTTACTTTGATACTGTGTACTGCTGGAAAAGTCTGTGATTTACTTGTGACTGAGGGGTGGATAGCCTGTGTATTTTCTGATGATTGAATAGTGAATGATGACTCAATAGTGACTGATTTGTAACTTAGTGTGCCCTATGAGTGGAGAACTTTGACTTTTTTATTTTGTGACCTTTAAGGAGGCAAGCTTCCTTAAGGATGATTGAATGATTGAGTTACTAAGTGATTGATTAAATAATTGTAGTTTGTTTAAAACTATGTGGTGAAAACTATGTGGCCATTTAAGTGATAAGTTGTTACAAATACTGTATTTTTACTTTCTGTGATAACTTGTAATATTGTGAATGCTGTATCTTGATTTTCTGAGAATGTTTTGCTCTGATTTGTTATTGAATAGAGTGTTCACTATACTATGTAATCAGAATCTTGAAAGTTGTTCATAGCAGCCATCCTCTGGAAAGCTGCCACTGCTATTGCTGTCACCATGTACGTGGGCTCCAGACAGGTCTCCACCTCAGTGTCACAAGCTTCTCCTGATGATCTACATTTTCTTAGCTGAAAAATGTCTCTCCCTGACCTTTTGCTAGCTTGTCCACTCCAAAATTCAATTTGAATAATTATTTTTAAATTGTTTGGAAGGGAATAATGAGAGAGTTCAGCCTCGTTGCCTCTAACCCAGCCTCTTAAATAATTAAATCTTGACGACCTAGCCCAACCCCCACAAATTTAGGGTTAGGAAGGAATTCTGTTAGAGATTCCTTCTTCCACTGGGGACAATGTTCTCATCACTCATAATTTCAGATGAGTGGGTAGGGGACTAGGGCAGCAAAAATTAGAAAACAGATTGTGGAAATATCTTTCTCTAATGTAGAGAATCTTAAGGCAAGAAGCAGGCACAGATGAGCAGGATAGCTTGGAAAGCCAAAGGTTGGATTTTTTTGTATTCCCAAAGGGGCAACCTGCAGCATGAGGAACAGGCCTCTTTTTCTGCTTTACCATGGCTAAGAAACTACCCATTTCATTTGGCATTCCAGTTTTCAAAAGTACAGTTAGTATTCAACATGATACAAGTGTGGTTTCCTGATGAATTAATGAATGTGCCAACATCTTGTGGACTCAGTGCCAAAGTGTCAAACAAGTGATAGCAGCAAAAGGAGGACATAAGCATGTTAAAAATGTACAAAGTTATGAAGTTTATTGTATGAATCAATACTTCAAATTTTATAAAATGACAAATGATGGAGCATGAATTCTAGTTGGAGGACTAGCCAGTTTTCACTCCTCTATCCTTCCATTTTGTTTGACCTCTTTTTCTAAATTCACTCCTAAATGCTTCCTTTATTCTCTTGGTAAACTTGAAACAAGATGTTGTGGGATGACTTGGGCGTCCATTTCAAAGGACTAAGGTGATCAGTCTCTTCTGCTCATTTCTCAACATTTAGCAGCAAGAGCTCTCTAAATAGGTGAGTTATATGGCATTACTATCATGCCACTAAAGAAATGAAAGGGGCAGTTAGGTGGCACAATGAATAGAGTACTGACCCTGAAGTTAGGAGAACCTGAATTCAAATCTGGCCTCAGACACTTGACACTTAACTACTTGTGTGACCTTGGGTAAGTCACTTAACCCCAATTATCTTCTCCCCGTAAAAAACAAAAACACAAGAAATTAAAGCAAAGACCAATACTACACAATAATTTGAATATTCCCCTGAGATTTAGTGAAGAATTTAGCACAGGCTGCTGGGTCCCAAAATGATGATGACTGTTGAACTGCAACCACTTTCAATAATCCCCTGGAGTCAATGATTCCAGCTCTGACTTTCCTATCATTTTTCAATGAGCTTTGGCAACAATGCATCTTGGGCAGTGCTAAAGGAGCCTGATTTATTCTTTCTTATAGAGAAAATGCTTCATTTTCTATCTTCTGAAGGCAATTTCTCACCTTCTGTTTGACCTCAAAGATTGGGGGACTGTTCATTGACCAGGAAACATGGACCCGAGCCTATGGCCAGTCTTTTCTGAAATGACTGGTCTTCAAGGCAACTCAACATACTCAGCAGTCTTAGACATATGACTATTATCTGAATAGAAGGTGTATCTTGCGCAATTTTTCATAATTCCCTTAAATATGAGACACACCTCGAGACAATCATTTTCTTAGGTTGGGCAGCATACTCCCAGAGAGATGTTAATAATTACCCTGAGACTGAGTATAGAAAAAGCTATCATTTTTATGTGTACATGGGTGAAGAGGGAGGAGAAATAAAGTTACCATCATATTTATGCGTACATGGAGGAAGTAGGAGAGTGTATCACCAAAGCAACATTCACAGTACCAGTGGTGACTATGAATATGTTGGCATAGTTCTGAATCACAAAATATAACAAACCTTCCATATAGAAGACAGAAGCAAAAACATTTATTCAGACACCAGAAAGCTGAATCCCAACACCAGAAAACCAAATCCATCATAGCAACAAAGAAGTTAATATACCTTATCACCACTGGAAGCAACACCATCCCAAAGCCTTCCTCCTGCTTGGACCTTCCCACAAACAATCACAATCCTAGGTATCTTCTCCTTGACTATGTCTTCTCCTCCCTCCTTTCTAACTGCTCTGATTCATTTCCTGCTCCACTAGTTCAGCAAAGTCCTTCCACCACAGACTCCATGTGATTATATTCAGCCTATTAAGGGGCAGGGAAGGTCTTCAAATTACCATTACCATTACAAGGAGTGGGAAGGGGACAGCTCAGGTGCAATAAGGCTTCTAGAAAGTTACAACAGAAGAAAAACACCTATTAAATTGTTTATATGACAGCTAAGAGGTTACAAGTGGTTAGGAAGGTCTTCAAAGAAAACTCTTAATATGCAAATGTTTCTGATATTTCTATTTATTTATTTATATTTAGTTTATTACACTAAATGCATGTGTTTTTTCCTACTTAAGAAGTGAATCTCTCAAAATGAGGCATGGCTTGAATCAGCAACAAGAAATTAATAAATATCCATTCCTTTAAAGGGGCCAATCCATCCCTTAGACTTACTTCGATAAGCAGAAATTTGGATGGCAGTATCACAAGAAATGGTGAGGTGGACTTGTAGTAGCCCCACAACAAACTGGTCAAGAAAAAATGCCACTAAATGTAATTTTTAAAAATCTTCTTTTCTAGTTATATACAATTTTTAAAATTTCTTTGATGTCTTCTTATATGCAATTTTTGTTAGTGTTTTCATCACTTGTACAGAACTCCCTCCAAAGATACAAATCAGTAGTTAAATAAAAACCTTAGTGTTAGAATTACCTGGGACACTCAGAGATCAAGTGACTTTTCCATGACCATACAGAAAATATATCATCAGAAGCAAGATTTGAACTGAAGGTTTCAAAAGCCTAGGGTAGCTTTCTATTCATTATGCTATTCATTATATACATATACATATATATAATACATATTTTATATATTCTATTATATATATATATTTATATATATCCTATTCATTATTCATCTCCCTGTCATGGATTTACTTTCTTTAAATTTCTTTGATGAGCGTGCATGTCAAATGTCTTGCTCACTCTTGGCTTCTTCAGAAAGAAATTGCAATTCCCTTCTTTTGCTTAAAGTAGACCTTTTTTCATTGATGGTCAAACTCAACTTTGCACAATGTTATTTTGAGATTCAAGCTAATCTGCTTTGCTTTTCAGATTATCAATTTCAGTTTTTCTTTTTCATTTCTTGTGAGTAGGGAATGATTTTGTGCAACTTAGATTGCTTTTCTTTGGAAAATTAAAACGCTTCTCCTGGATGATTTCTATAATTTTTGTTTAATGTTGAGGTTCTGAAGCTTGATGTGCACATTTCTGGGGGAGTTAAACTTCAGATTTCTCTTTTGGCAACCTATGGATTCTACTGATCTGTATCTTGCCTTCTATTTGGGGGGTTTAGGGCAGTTTTCATCTTTGATTTACTGAAGGACAATTTTTTTGGAATTTTACTTTATTGTCATTTTATGAAAGACTTATAATTCCCAGATTATCTTTGGACATTTTGCTTTCTTTCAGAGAAATCAGTTATTCTTGCAAGATCTATTTTGTTCTGGAATTCTTCTATTGTTGCATTTTTCAGTTCCAGATGTGTGGTTCTCTTTTTCAAACAATCAACAGTTCTAGAGAAATTCTCAAAATGCTCTAAATTACTTATTCCTTGATGTCTTTTTGGAAGTCTTTGAGATTTCTGTATTAATTTCCATCCTCATTACATCTTTAAACTTTTTAGAAAATTGCCTAAAACTATTTCAGAGGTCCTTTCCCTTGTTTACAGATTTTGAGTGACTTTGTACTAGTTGCTGTACTAATTTCCTCTGCCTTTACAGTCTTCAAATTATTCTATTTTAACGTACAGCAGTTACTTCTTGTACTGTAGTCTCTGGGATTATTAAATCATTTTTATTATTGGTCTTTCTGCTACTTATGCTAATGATTTCCCTCTACATAGTGTTAGAGCTGGTTGTTCTTTAGTTCTGGCATATGCTGGAGGAAACTGAGTTTAGATAATATTACATTCAGCTGTGTGCTCAAAGTCTTAAAATTAGACTTTTGAGAGAGATAATTTTGTAAAGTTGTTGTGATATTCAAATAGTAGAAAGACGTGGATTTTCAAATTTTTTCAGTGAAAGAGAGAAGGGACAGTACTGGATGAAAGGCTAGGAGTGGTCTTTTTCCTCTTAATACTGGAGGGAGTGAGTATGTATATAGGTAAGCAAGAAAGAGCCAGTGGGAGGGATAGAAAAGGGATGTATGAGAAAGGGTTGCTGGAGCAAGAATATGCAGATGGGGATAGGATCAAGGGAGCAGGAAAGAGAATTTGCCTTAGCAAGAAGCAGGTATCTTTTCTTCTGTGAATGGAAGACATAAAAAGTGGTTAATGAATCTGAAAACTAGTGATATAGTTGGGCCTTGTTAGAGATCCTTAACTTACTAGGAATACATTGGCAAAAATCAGCAGTAGCAAGTATGGGAAATAAGAACGGGAGATGGCTACAAATTTGAGGGCGGAGGAATAGTAAGGAGTTAGGGATTTACTTCAAATATATGGCTTCCTATTAGTTTGCATTCACTTTCTGTCAAAGTGATAGGGATTAGGAAGAAATGTAATGAGCTCTGCCTTGGACATGTTGATTTTTAAGTTGTTCGGAATGTCTGAAAGGCCGTTGGAGATGATAGACTGGAGATTGGCAGAGAAGTTGGAGCAGGATAGGGAGGATCATCAGCATACAGCTGGTAATTAAATCCATGGAGGTTATGAGATCACTGAGTGAGGTAGATTGCAAAAAGAGACCTACAACAGAAATTTGTGGGACATCTACGATGATCTGGAAGAGTATCAAGCAAAGAAGACTGAGGAGCAATCAAGTAGGTAGAAGAACCTGGAAAGAGAAAATCTAGAGAGAAGAGAATATCTAGGAATGACGAACACTGCCAAAGGCTGCAGAGAGGTCAAGAAGAAGGAAGACTGACAAAAGTCTGTTGGATCTGGCAACTAAGAGGAGATGGATAGATGTGTAGAGTAGTTTCAGTGGAATGATGAAGCTGGAAGATAGAATGGAGGCGCCTCTTCTAGAACAATGAATTCTGCCACAAAGGGCAGAGAAGACGAGGGAGATAGTTAGTGATACTTAAAAGGGATGGATCAAGGAAGAACTTTTTTAACATGTCTAGAAGCAGTAGGGAAGGAGACAACCCCAAGATGGTCATTTCCTAAAGAAAACCCCCTATCTCTTGTTGGGCTTCCCCCATCTTTCTTTTTCTTTTCCACACTAACAACCTACTGGTTGTTTCCAGCTCCTTTCTGGGTCCATCTCTATGGCTTGAGCCTGTGCTATTAGAAGAGGGGATGGGGAAAGCCCTAAGCAAATCTCACCAAAGGTGCTAGGAACAAAGCCGATGTGATGAATCATCATGGCCAGGGACCAGGCAAGTCCCATAGCATACACACTTAGCATTCCGTGGTAGCCTGAAAGTCACCAAGAATTGGACTAAAACTTGAGATTAGAATAATGCCTTGCAGGTAATAATATTCATGAAATTGAACTGATATGAACAGGGGAGTTGCTGGTCATACTGTGAAAACAATCTGGGGTCCTTTTCTTAGAATTTTTAACCTCATTCTGAAAACCTGGCATTACACTGAAAACTCCAATTACACATGACATTTTTAATGGAAAACAATTGTTATTCTACACTGTAACCATCAACAAAACACTCATACAAGAAGGATTGTTCATACATAAAACCTGTATTTTAAAACTCTTGATGTTGACCAAATAGCACCACAAATGTCCTCTTTGCTTTTGCATATTTGTCTTGATTACATTGCTCTTATTTACATAGTTGTTAGCAGTGTATATGTTGCTATTCAGATTGTTCCTTTTCACTAATTTCCCTTCACGAGAGGCTTCCCACACAACCATGGGCTCTTTATAGCATCATCACAGTCATGTACTGGATTGCTCAGCTGATTCCCTAATCCTTGGACACATGAGCTATTTCCAGGAATTTTATTCTTGTGAACTGTGTTTCAAAGAATAATTCTATAGTACAGATATCCTCCCACCTCACCATTCCCCCATCACAAATATCCCCAGGACCTATGGGTCTTCACAGGCAAGTCACTGGGTCAAAAAGGTACGGATGTATGCCAGTCAGCTTTCCAGAAAACACCAATCCCCAGATTCCTGGGCAGCATAACTGTGTGCTTATTACTTTGATATACCATTATTGGAATTTATCACTTTAAATTACCTTGTTAGTTTGCTGCATGATAGATGGCATTTTATATCCATAACTGCTTTAATCTGATTGAGATGGAACCATTTTTCAGGTGGTCATTTATGATAGGTGGTTTTTTCTTTCAAGAGATGTGTTCACCCTAGTGTCCTCATAGGCTTGTTGTGAAGACCAAATAAGATAAGATTTGCAAAATGCTTAGGACAGTTCCTGACACATAGTAGGGCACTATATAAACACTATAGGTTAACATCCTATCCTGCAGGAGGAATCCAACCTTTGCCAGAAGCCTCTAGAGAGGGGCATATCTTTGCATAATCACAGTTCTTCAGAACTGTCAGGAACCTCAGGGATATCTGGCCAACCCATACCCCAAAATAATCCCTTCTATCATGTACTTGAAAGGTGGTCATCCAGTCTCTGCTTGAAGATCTTCAATGAAGGGGAGGCCACTAATTCCCAAAGCAATCCATTCCATCTATGGATTACTCTAATTTTAAGTTCTTCCCTATGTTTGACTCCTTACATTTCAGTTGTGACCTCTGGAACCAAGCAAAATAAACTGAATCCTTCTTCTGCATGACAGCCTTCCAAATGCTTGAAGGCAGCTCTCATATTCTTCAAACTAAACGTCCCCAGCTCCTTCGACTAGTTCTCATAAGATATAGACTCAAGGTCATTCATCACTTTGGTTACTTTTTTCTGGACACTCCATTTATCAATGTCCTTCCTAAACTGTGGTGCTCAGAATTAAACACAATACTCCAGATGTGGACGGACCATGGCAGAGGAAAGAGGGACTGGATTTCTGAATCTTTTGCCACTCTTAGTAACGCCTGAGGTTACATTAGTTTGGGTTTTGGGGGGGTGGGGCAGCGTTTAAGCGGCTATCATATGGTTGACTTATATGGAGCTTGCAAGTCCACTAAAATCCCTTGACTCAACAGTCAGGACACTCACAATCTGTTTAATCATGGAGAAAAGGCTTAATTCCTCAGTGCAAGTTTCCCCAACTGTAAGATGGGAGCAATAACACTTGCATTACCGACTTGTAGGATGAGTGCTTGGCAAACCTAGAAGCACAATTTATATGTGCTATTGTTACTATTGATAGCAGTAATACAAGAGAATATATCCCAAGGAAAGTGATGCAGGAAGTATATAGAAGGAAAGGACAGATAACTGTCAAATAGTCCGCAGAGATAAAGGAGGATTTGGATTGAACAAAAAGGCCCCTGTATTTGTTCAGTGGATCATCAATGACTTGTCAAAGTTACTTCAGTAAAGGAAGTGGGCCAGAAACTGGATTGAATCATACTGAGAGAGTAAGTGATGAGGAACTGGAGGCACAAACAGCTGGGACAACGGGCAGTTCACTGAACCTTTCCAAGCCTGCACAGCCTCACCTGTAAAGTACGAGTAATGTTGCACTGACCCCACAATGTCTATGGGAGAACTGCTTTGCAATACATTAAGCACTATAAATGTCAGTCATTATTATTATGACGTGTTGACAACTTTTTAAATAAGTTTGGCAATGAAAGGGAGAGAAGAGGTGAGACAGCATAATTAGGGACACAGTAAATTGGGAGTGCCTATGTTTTGCAGTCATCTAGGAAAGAGCCAATGTATGGGCTTGAGATATACATCAGAGAAAAGAAGATTGCTAGAAGGTGACCCTGGAGTAAGCAGGACGTGATGAGTCAAAGGCACAGACCAAAGAACTGCCTTTAATAAAGACACTAAGAAGGAAGAAAGAACAGTTGACAAGTCTAGGATCTATTGAGAAATGGAATTAAAGAAGCAAGTGCCAATAGGACTGCCATAATATTCTCAGTAACCTAGGAGCATAAATTGCCTGTTATAAGTATGGGGGGTTGGGAGAGGGAGTTGGAGACTGAGAGGGGAAGGATCTGATGCAGCCACTGGAGGAAATTAAACAAGGATCTAGTTAATTTATAAGGTTTCCCTTTACTTTGAATTCTCTACTTTTCCATAAAGTGTCTAATCTCACTGAAATTCTTCATAGTTTGTTATATCCCTAAAGTTTTGCCTTCATAAGGCTTCTCTTCAGTGTGAATCCTGTAATGTTGAGTAAGGTGCTTGCTTAGGCTAAAGGCCTTCCCACATTCATCACATGTGTATGGCTTTTCTCCACTATGTATTCTCTGATGTTCAGCCAGTCCTGTGCTCAATCGAAAGGTCTTTCCACAGTCATTGCATTGATAAGGTTTCTCTCCAGTATGAATCCTCAGATGCTCAGTAAGCCCAGTGCTTCTGCTAAAGGCCTTTCCACATTCATTACATTCATAAGGTTTTTCCCCAGTATGAACTGTTTGATGCTGAGTAAGGTGAGCTCTCTGTCGAAAGGGTTTCCCACATTCACTACATTCATAAGGTTTCTCTCCAGTATGAATTCTCTGGTGTCTATTAAGTTGTGTGCTCAGGGCGAAGGCCTTCCCACATTCAATGCATTCATATGGTTTCTCTCCAGTATGATTTCTCTGGTGTTCAGTAAGTCCGATGCTCAGGCGGAAGGCCTTCCCACAATCATTACATTCATATGGTTTCTCTCCAGTATGAATTCTCTGATGTTCAGCTAGTCCTGTGCTACGGCGGAATGCCTTCCCACATTCACTACATTCGTAAGGCTTTTCTCCAGTATGGATTGTTTGATGTCGCGTAAGTTCTGCGCTCCGTCGAAAGGCTTTCCCACATTCATTACATTCATAAGGCTTCTCTCCTGTATGTATTATTTGATGCCGAGTAAGTTGTGAACTTTGACGGAAGGTCTTCCCACATTCATTACATTCATAAGGTTTCTCTTCAGTATGAATTATTTGATGCTGAGTAAGCTGTGAGCTTTGACGGAAGGTCTTTCCACATTTATTACATTCATAAGGTTTCTCTCCAGTATGGATTACCTGATGTCGAGTAAGCTGTGAGTTCTGTCGGAAGGATTTCCCACACTCATTACATTCATAAGCTCTTTCTCCAGTATGAATTGTCTGATGCTGAATAAGTCCTGCACTCTGGCGAAAGGTTTTCCCACATTCATTACATTCATAAGGTCTCTCACCAGTATGAATTCTTTGATGTTCAGTGAGCTGTGAGCTTCGTCGGAAGGCCTTCCCACATTCATTACATTCATAAGGTTTCTCTCCAGTATGAACTCTCTGATGTTGAATGAGCTGTGAACTCTGGCCGAAAGCCTTCCTGCATTCATTACATTCATAAGGCTTCTCTCCAGTATGAATTCTCTGATGTATTTTAAGTTGTGTGCTCTGGCAGAAGGCCTCCCTACATTCATTACATTTATATGGTTTCTCTGCAGCATGGATTTTCTGATATTCAATCAAGTCTGAACTATAACTGAAGGGTTTCTCACATTCATTATACTTAGAAAAAATCTTCTTTGAGTACAGTCTTTTACATTTTCTTAAGTCTGAATACATTCTAAAGCTCTTTCTGTGCATATCATATTTACGAAGAGTCTTTCCTATGGATACTCTCTGTTGTGGAAAAAAAAACTGGATCTAAACTGAAGCTTCTTTCACATTTACTTCCACATTTACATTTACATTCTTGGCATCTCACTTTACTGAGAGTTTTCCTTTGGGTGATTTTTAATTTTCCAGGATAGTTCTTCTCATTGTCCTGCTGTCCCTCTAAGATGACATTGCACTTCCAAGTTTCTCTCAACTTGGATATATGGGAACTATCATTTTGAACTCCTTCTTGGGATGATTCCTCTATAGAGAGACCCTGTTTTGTACTTGTCTCCTGGGTTTCACTGCTTATCTCCCAATCTGAAAGAAAAAAATATATAAATTATCATAATATCAAAGTTGTACATGTAGTTTTCTCCTTCACCAAGAAGAACCGAGATAGCTAGGAAGTTCAGAGTTCTGGAACTGTAGTCAAGAAGACCTGAGCTCAAATCCAGTCTCAGTCACTTACTAGCTATGTGATTCTAAATAAGTCACTAAGCCTGTTTGCCTCAGTTTTCTCATCTGTAAAATGGTTGTAATGACAGCATCTACCTCGCAGGATGGTTGTGAGAATAAAGTGAGCTATTTTCAAAGGTGCTATATAAACGACAGCAATCATCCAATCATTATAATCCTGTCAAACTTTGAAGTGTAGAATAAATAATAATTCAACCTGATATTTGTGATATTGTGAGGAAAGCAATCCCGGAGCCTTTAACGTTTACATGTGTGAGTTAGTACAGTCATGTTCCACATTCTTCTCATTTTTTTTTTATCTAGGTCACATATTTTTACATCTTGGTCACATATCCATTTTGACCCTATCTTGGTAAATGGTGTCACACACCTGGTCAATGCCAGACCGCTTTCCAGGTTTCCCAACAAATTTTCCACCAAATAATGAATTCTTATTCCAAAAGCCTAAATTTTTACATTTGTCAAACACAAGGCTACTCTAATAATTGACTATGGTGTGCTCTACGTCTACTCTGTGGCACTGACCTGCTTTTCCATTTCTCAGACAGTACCACACAGTTTAGACAATTACTGCCTTATACCATGACTTTAGATCTGGTGCTGCTACATTTGCTTTCTCATGGATTCATCTGCAGATATTTATTCTCATCTGAAGAACAGCGCAGGGGTCGCATGCTATGAGTTTTCCCCAATCTCTCTCCCACTTGCAGCTATTCTGCAGAGTTATGTACATAGCAGTCCCCACATACACATACAGGGAGACTGATGGTCAGAGGAGGGAATTCTGGTCTGGGAAATCACAATAAGAACTAGAATTTATACAATGCTCTAACATTTGATAGATCCCATTTGAACCTCACAATTCTGGAAGAAAGGTGTTATTATTCCCAAGGAAACTGAGGCAGAGAGAGATTGTGACTTGCCCAAGGTCAAAGAACTAGCACGTTTCTGAGGCTAGATTTGAACTCAAGTGTTCCTCTCAAGGTCCATGGCTGTGACATCAAGCTTCCTCTAAAGATGGTGAGTGGAGCCATAGGGCAGTTCATTGACAGGACCTCCATAGCAGCAATGGTCAATTAATCAATTAACAAGCATTTGTAATGGTAGTATTAATTTTATTCCAGTTATCAAAGCCAAGAGTTGGGAAGGGGAAGAGAGGGAATGTTTACAGCAGCAGGGCAGGATGTGGCCCAGGGAAGAGGGAGCTGTGGTCCCAAGGAGTGCTGAGCTTCTCCCAGGCATGGCCTCAGCAGGGGGACAGGGAAGAAAACTTGGGCAGCAGTCTTTGATTTTCCATCCTGGCACTCTCAGTACTTGTTAAATAGCTTAGTGTATATTAAGCAGGTACCAGGCAGCTTTTGCTTGAATTACATCAAGAAGATTTCTATCTATTGTGTTCCTTCTGAACAAAGTAATTCCTATCAGGATATGGATGCAGGCGGGTCAGCACCATCTCTGCAGTGGGAGGTCAGGGGTCTTGCTCATATCCCCAGATAGGGCCCCATTCTAGTTATGGATTCCACCACTATCTACTGACATAAAATCTGCTTCTTTGCATTAGGAACTTATTTGCTTTTGTCAAAAAAACATCCTTCTTTTGTCAACTGACCTCTGAGGCCACCCATTTTGCTGCTGTTGGCATCATATGAAAGCCACTGGAAGCAAAGAGAGGTTGTCAGACCAGATGACTGTGAGGCCTCAACGTGGGACATGGAAAGAAAAGAGGGTTACTTGATGGCAGGTCTATGAGGGATGCTGAGGTCCCTCTCAGCAGTGGGTCACCCCCCGACCCCACCAGGGCCTCTTGGAGAAGCTGCATGCATAGCCCAGTGGGCTTCAGAACACAAGGTGCTCATGTTCCCTGAGCTTTCCAATGCATCATTCCAATTATGAAGGTCTCAAGGTAACGACCAGGATTTTCATCTGTTCTCTGATCTTCCACCTTCCTCACACAGCCTTCTTTAATCTTCTCATTTCCTCCTCGAAGCACTTCTCTCATGATTTCCAGGCAAACATCATTCTCCTTAAGAATGTGGAAAGTCCCATGGGCTGTTCGGGGACTGTGGCCTGCAGCCCTGGGGTAAGTCAGAGCCCAAGCCCTCTGGGAATGCTTGGGAGGTCTCTTGGCCAGCCATCTGCCAGGCTCTAAGATACCATCAGGTCTTCCAAGAAGGCAGCAGTGAGGAATACTAGCAGAGCTCAATTCCTCAACATTGCCCTCAGAAAACCAGAGGACACTTGTGAATCCCACAGTAGGATGGAATTGTTGATGTAACAGGAAGGGGCAGAACAGGGAGGAACAAATACCATATATAAGGAAAAGCCCAAGCTGAGAGGCCAGAACTTCTGGAAGCAAATATCTGGAAGCTGGGCTGCTACTGCTGGAGAGAGAGAAGAGAACTGAGAACTGAGATAAAAAGTGAGAACTGAGGGCTAAACTGAGAAATGAGAAGACAGGAGAACTGGGAGGAGGCATGGCTGTAGTGTTGGTACTTTGTTTTTATGTCACTTTATCAGATTCATCTGCTAATAGAGCACGGTGGTGTTGTTACAGAAGCCCTGAAAGAGGATTTTCTTGTTGTATGTCTACAGAAATCCTGGAGGAGGGTCTTGCTGATGTTCTCAGAGGCGCAGGGACTATGCTAATGATTTGTGCTGATTCCTCAGATCTTGTTGATGGGTCTATGTTGATTTCACAGGCAGAAAGTGAAATGATGGGGATGCTGGCAATGTGTATGAATGTTATTGTGGCTTTGTTAAGCTTTGTCTTCCCAGGAACAGAAACTGTGAAGGACTTGAGGTAGACTAGACCTGTGAGCTTCAGTACGGAACAGGAACTGCATGAGGAGCTAGACAACACGGAGCTGGCAAGAGCTGGGACCATGGAAGGGGAACCATGGAAGGTCAGAGAGCAGCCTCAAGTTAAGACTAAAAGACCTCTGGTTGGGTATTTAATGCAAACTGAGAAGATCATGATTTACTAGAGCTGGAGGACTTTGACCTTTACATTTAGATGATTGAGTCAAAGACTTACTAATTACAGATGATTGGAAACTAATCTCCAATTAAGAAGAAAGAAGACTTTTTGATTGAAGAGATTAAATCAATGTGACCTAGGGGTGGAAAAATTTTTACCTCTGTACTTTGTGTCAATTAAGGAGGCCTGCCTCCCTAAAAATGACTGAGTTACTAAATGAATATACTTAGTTTAAAACTATGTGGCCACTTTGGTGAAAACTATGTGGCCATTTTAGTGATAAGTGGTTAAGCCATAACATGGTGAATGCTATATTTTTATTTTCTGTGAATGTTTTGTCTTAGTTTGTTACTGAATAGAGAGTTCACTATGCTGTGAGAGCTGTTCACAGTAGTAGTCCTCTGGAAAGCTGCTAGTGCTTGGCTTTACACAATGTGTCAGGTCCTGTGCTACCAAGAGAAATGAACCTGTCCTCAAGGAGCTGACACTGTACGAGGGAGATACCAGGGACAGAGGAAGAGATGAAACAGGCACAAGCAAAGCTTTGGCTGAGTGGAGAAGGCACCAAATTGGGAGGAAGGGAAAGATCAGGGAAGGCTTCATGTAGGAAATGTCCATTGGCCAGAGTTTTGAAGAAAATAAGAGATTCTAAGAAACAGAGAGGAGGAGGAGCATTCTAGGCAGAGGGGACAGACTGTACATGCATGAACATAGGAGATGGAGCGCCACATGTTAAAAACAGCAAGGGGTCAAAGAGAAGCCAAGATGTCTGAGCTCACCCCCAAACTCCTCCAAATACCTTCAAATAATGACTTAAACAAATTCTAGAGCAGCAGAACCCACAAAAGAATGCGCTGAAACAACTGTCCAGTCCAAGGACAGCAGGAAAGGTCTTCTAAACCAGGGTGAGAGAAGAGTGACATCCAACATGGGCGTGCCAGCACAGAGCAGACCTCAGGGAGACTGGATCAGGGGCAGCAGTGGCAGTCTCCAGAACTCTCAGCCCACAGATGATAAGGGGCTCTGACAACGAGTCAGAAGGAGATCTACAAGGGTCCCTTTACTGGCACCAGGGGTAGGACTCTGTTGAACTGACTTGGATCTGGGTCTGCTTCTGAGTTTCAGTCCCTGGGAAAAAAGGAGTACTAGCATAGCAGAACTTGTGGCTGCAGGGAAGCAGGGACCTGGTCACTGTTCCAGGGTTGAGAAGAGTACTTGGGGTCACTCACAAACCAGTGCACAGTACAGATCATACCTTGAAAGAGTCAAAAACTTACAGAATGAAAGAAACAGAAGAAAATGTGAAATATCTCATTGGAAAAACAACTGACATGGAAACTAGATCAGGAGAGATAATTTAAGAATTATTGATCACACTACCTAAAAGTCAAGATCAAAAAAAGAGCATAGACATAATCTTTCAAGAAATTGTCAAGGAAAACTGCCCTGATAGTCTAGAACCAGAAGCTAAAACAAGACATTGAAAGAATCACAGATCACCTCCTGAAAGTGATTCCAAAATGAAAACTCCCAGGAATATTGTAGTCAAATTCCAGAACTTCCAAATCAAGGAGAAAATACTGCAAACAGCCAAAAAGAAACAATTCAAATATGGAACCACAGTCAGGATAAGACAAGATTTAGCACCTTCTACATTAAAGGATCAGAGGGCTTGGAATATATTCTAGAATGCAAAAGAGCTAGTATTACCACCAAGAATCAGCTATCCAGCAAAACCGATCATAATCCTTCAGAGTAAAAAAAATAAATAATAAATTTATTAATAATTATTAATAATTATTATTAAAATAATAATAAATTAATAAAATAAAGGACTTTCAAGAATTCCTGATGAAAAGAACAGAACTGAATCAAATATATGACTCTCAAATACAAGATGCAAAAGAAGCATAAAAAGATAAACAGGAAAGATTAATCATAAGGGATTTGACAAGGTTAAATTGTTTATATTCTCACATAGGAAACTGATATTTATAACTCCTAACAACGTTCTCATTATTAGAGCACTTAGAAGGAGTATACATAGACAGAAACCAGAGGAGTAGGTTGAATGTTATGGTAGTACCTTAAACAAATAAAATTAAAGGATGAGAAAGAAGAATGTGCTGGAAGAGGGGGAAAGAGGGAGGTAGAATAGGATAAATTATCTGACACAAAAGAGGCCTGAAAAAGATTTTACAGTGGAGGGGGAAATACGGGAAGTAGGGAGGAGAGCACACAAACCTCACTCTCATCAGAACTGGCTCAAAGAAAGAATACTATACACACTCAGTTGGGTACAGAAATCTGTCTTATCATACAAGAAAGTAGGAAGGGGAAGGGATAAGAGAAGTGGAGAGAGGGAGCTGATAGAAGGGAGGACAGTTTAGGAGAGGTAAAAGTCAGAAGTAAAAGAGTTCTGAGAATAGACAGGAAACAGGACAGAAAAAACAAGAACTCCACAGGGTTTACCAGCAGGATGGTTCACCCATCTCTTTTAACTTTTAATTAGTTAATTAATTGAATTAAGCTAGCTAATTTAATTAGTTGACCCATAGCATTTAATTCTATCAAAAGTGCAAAAGGAGAGAGAGATTAGGATAAATGGGGAAAACAGGATGGAGAGAAATACATAGTTGGTCAGCAGTACCATGAAAAAAAATTTTTGCAGTGAGGTTCCCTGATAAAGACTTCATTTCTCAAACATACGGAAAACTGAGTCAAATTTATAGTAATAGCCATTCTTCAACTGATAAATGGTCAAAAGATATGAACAGGCAGTTTTCAGACAAAATAATCAATGCTACCTATTGTCATATAAAAAAAATACTCAATCACGACCGATGAGAGAAAGGCAAATTAAAACAAATCTGAGCTACTACCTCACACCCAACAGATTGGCTATTATGACAGAAAAGGACAATTATAAAAGTTGGTGGGAATATGGGAAAATTAAAATACTAATGTACTATTAATGAAGTTATATACCAATTCAAAATTCTAGAGAATGGAACCATGTTCAAAGGGCTATAAAATGATGAATATTTTGACAAAATAATACCGCTATTATGTGTGGATCCCAAAGATATAAAAAAAAAAAGGAAAAAGACCTATATGTACAAAAGTATTTTTAGCAGCTCTTTTACTGGAGACAAAGAATTGGAAATTGAAGGGATGTTCATCAATTGGGGAACAGCAAAACAAATTGTTGTATATGATTGTGATTCAATCCTATTGTGCTTTAAGAAATGATGAGCAGGATGCTCTCAAAAAAAGATAAAAAGACTTACATGAACTGATGTAAAGTGAAATGAACACAACCAGGAGAACACTGTATTCAGTGATAGCAACATTGTAACAATGATCAGCTGTGAATAACTGCCATTCTCAGCCATACAATGCTCCACAACAATTCTATAAGGATCCATAATGAAAGATGCTGTCCATCTCCAGAGAAAGAACTGGAAAAGCCTGAATGAAGATGAAAGACACTTTTTCTTTATTTTTCTTGGTAGTTTTTTGGTCTCTGTTTTCTTTCATGGAATGACTTATATGGATATGTGTTTTGCATGACTATACATGGACATGGATAACCTATGTCAAATTGCTTGCTTTCTCAATGAGGGAAGGAGGGAATTGTAAACTCAAATTTTGAAAGAAAAAAAAGGAATGTTAAAACTGTTTTTTACATGTAATTGGTAAAAATATATATGTATATGTGTATGTGTGTATGTATGTATGTATGTATGTATGTATATACCTGTATCTTTATCTATAGATATACACACACATAAGATTTTTTAAAAACGAGCAAGGGGCCAGCTTGGTTGAATCAAAAAGTATAGAAAAGAGAATAACAAAATGAAGTTGAAAAAAACCAGGTTGGGGTCAGCGAAGGATTTTAAAAGTCAACTACAGCTTATATTTGATCCTGGAGATGAGAAGCCATTAGTTTATTAAATAAGGAACTAACACAGTAACAGTCACGCATTAGAAAAATTACTTTGGCAGATGTGAGAGAGTAGCGAGAGACTTGAGGAAGGAAGACAGAGCAGCTGCTACTGCAATAGTCCCGGTATGAAGGGAGCAGGGCCTGTATTTTGGCCGTGACCATGTTAGTAGAGAACATGGATGCATACAAAAGGTGTAGTGAAAGTGAAACAAAAACCCTCAGGATATTGCAATTGACTGGATAAGTTGAGGAGGGGCAGCAGAGGAGAAACGGAGAGGGAAATAAGCCTAACAAAATTCACAACAAGATGATGGAGGCTATAAACATGACGATGACAGATTCTACGAATAGAATTATTTTAGTAGAAAACAAAATGGCCCAAGAAACATCAGAAGAGGGGAAAGAAATGCTAAGAAATTACTCCAGAGAGAAAACTGACAGCTCTAAGTATAGACTGAAGCATGTTAGGTTTTTTTGGGGCAACCTTTAATGCCAGAGTAGGCACAGACTATCAGACATGACAGGGAGTCCTTGGGAGGAACAGTCAGAAACAGCAGCAGCAACGGTCACTTATTTGTGCATCTCATGACCACCTCATCACCAATGCTGTCTTCTGTTTATCTAAATGCAGTAAAACTTCATGGATGCACCCTCGCAGCAAACATTGGCATCTAAGTGACTGTGATTGTAAGGAGAAGAGAAGATGTGAGAGTGAGGAAGGCAACGTGTGGTGCAGAGTGCTGGACTGACCATGGACAAATCCTCTCCAAACTAAACATTTGTGATCAACAAAAGCAGGGGCCCTAAGGCAAGACATTGACCAAAGACCTTAATGTCAACAGATTTGAGCACTTCTCTGAGCAAGAACAGTTTGTTGCTAACTTGGAGGGAAAGTTGAGCCAGCACACAGCTGGCAACAGTGAAGCAGAAAAGGGGTGGGCAGCTTTCAGGCATTTGTTGTAGAGCACTGCATTGGCTCATCTGAGCCAGCACACTCGCAAACATCAAGACTGGTTTGATGAAAATGATGGGGAAATTCAGAAGCTGCTACAGGAAAAACAAGGACTTCACAGGGTTTGCCAACAGGATAGTTCGTCCATCTCTAGCATTTAATTCTGTCAAAAGCACCAGCGAGGCTCAGAGAGATGCAGGATTCTTGGCTCAGCAAGAAGGCAGATGAAATTCAGTTTTTTCTGGACAGTTAACAATCCAAAGCACTTTTATGATGCCCTGAGGGCACGGGCCAAAGACTGATAGGGCATCTCAACTACTCGGTGCTGATGGAGCCACACTGATTAGTGATAAGGACATAACCCTGGAGAGATGGGCTAAACACTTCCATAGTGTTCTCTGCCATCCATCATCAATCAATGCTGAGGCCACTGACCATCTACCTCAGGTTGAAGTCAATCCCTCCCTAGCTGATGTTCCAACAGAAAAAGGGTCTGAATACCATCAGGCTTCTCTGCTGCAGCAAAGTGTTTGATGCTGATTCTATTCCAGCTGAGATTTACAGGGCAGGGCGTCTACTGTTCATACAAAAGCTGACTGAAATTCCCGGGGCTATATAGCAAAAGGGATTTATCCTCCAAGAGTTCAAGGGTGCCTCTGTCTGCATCTATAAAGGAAAGGGAAATAGGTTGTCCTGTGACAATTGTGGGGTGTGGGGTCGGGGATGGGGGATTCCCTCTTTATTGGCAAGATTTTTACCAGAGTTCTCCTTCACAGGCTGATCCTTCACCACTGCGGCTTCAGAAAGGGCCAAAGTACAGTCAATATGGTGTTTGCTGTTCAACAACTCCAGGAGAAATGCCAGAAACAGAGGCCTGTGTACCAAACCCATTGATCTAGGAGGGCTTGTGGAAGATGGTGGCAAAGTCTGGTTGTCTGGAGTTCATCAGTACTGTACGTCAGTTTCCCCGATGGCACGCTTACACCGGTTCTGGATACCGGACAAGGTGCTCGTGCTTTCCCAGTCACCAGTGCAGCAAAGCAGGGATGTGTGCCTGCTCCCAGGCTTTTTAGCACAAGGCTGTCAGCAATGTTGTTGGGCGCTTTCAACAAGGATAAAAATGGCATCAAGGTCAGCTACCAGCTGATGGGAAATGCAACTTGAAAGGCTACAAGCCAAGACCAAAGTGGACAGAGGGTTGGTGCATGGTTCTCTACATATGATTGCGCACCCAACGCAGCCTCTGAAGCTGAGATGCAACAAAGTGTGGATTGATTCTCTGCTGCTTGTGCGCGTTTTGGCCTCACAATTAATACCAAGAAGACACAGGTGCTCCATCAGTCATCACCATACCATCCATTCGTGGAACCAGCATTTGCAGAAAATGGAGAAGTTTTGAATGATGTGGGTAAGTTCACTTACCTTGGCAGTGCACTTTCCAGGGACGCGTACACTTACAATGAGGTTGACACACACATTGCCAGAGACAGTTCAGTGTTTGGGAGGCTCCACAAGAAAGTATGGAAGAGAAGGGGTATTAGACTGACTACCAGACTGAAGGTCTGCAGAGCCGTGGTTCTGACCTCATTGCTGTATGCCTGGGAAACCTGGACATTCTACCAGCACCATGTCAGGAAACTGAATCGCTTCCATCTGATTTGTCTTAGGAAGATAATGAAAATCGCCTGGCAGGATAAGGCACCAGACACTGAGGTCCTCACTCACACTAAACTTCCAAGCATTCAGACTCTGCTTCAGAGAGCACAACTCCGATGGGCCGGCCACATTGTTCAAATGCCAAACGAATGTTTGCCTAAAAGACTGTTTTATGGAGTGCTCACCCAAAGCAAGCATTCATATGGTGGTCAGAAGAAGCTATACAAGGAACTCTCAAGGTCTCTCTTAAGAACTCTGGAACCAATTGTGAGACATGGGAGACACTGGCATAGGACAGCCCAGCGTGGAGTGCCCACCTCAGAGAAGTTGCCGTGCTCTGTGAGCAAAGCAGAATGGCAGCAGCTCCAAAGAAACGTGAGATGAACAGATTTAGAGAATCCACCCCAAATGTCCATGTGGACCATTTACACCTGACCTGTGGTAGAGTCTTCTGAGCTCAAACTGGTCTCATTAGCCGCAGCTGGACACACTGTACCTTGACCCCAACATAGAGGTGTCATTTTGGCCATCTCTGAGAACAAAGGGGGCTGATCAGCCCCTGTCCGAGTGATTCTCCTAAAGTGAAGGTCTGACCATGTTATCCCCACCCCATAACCTCTAGGATCAACGATAAAACTCTGCTTGGCATTTAAAGCTCTTTGCACCCAGGCCTTTCCAATCTCCCTGGTTTTCCACACGTTTCTCTCCACATGCAGTCCCACTGACACATATACTCCACAGACTCTGGTACTGGCCATCTGCCATGCTTGGAACGCTCTCCCTCCTCACCTCTGCCCCTTACCTTCCTTCAAGATTCAGCTCAAATCCCACCTTCCTCACGAGCACTTTATGAGTTACCGTGAACTAAAAGTGCCTCCTACTCAGATCACAGCCCGTCTCCTCTCCATGGAGCTTGAATGTACATAGTTATATGCAAGTGGTCTTTCTTACTGGACTGAGCTCCCTGAGGGCAGAGGATGTTCTTACCTTTCTTAGTGTCCCCAGACCTTAGCACAGGGCTTGGCACACAAGTTCTTAGGAAGCACTGGTTGAAAGGACTCTTTAAACAAAAAGAACTGTTAGGAAAACTGAGAGATGGTTTGGTAGAAAATTGGTTTAAACCAGCTTGTGACACCGTATAACCTAAAGGCTGGGCTTGAATCTGGCCTCAGATGCTTCCCAGCTTTGTGACTTTGGACGAGTCACTTAACCACTGTCTGTCTTGGTTTCCTCACACATAAAATGAAGACACTAACAGCACTTACCCAGCAGGTTTGTTAAGAAGATCAAGCAAGATATCTGTTAAACATGGAAAACCTGAAAGCACTACATAGACGGGAGGTGTTAACACTACAACAGAATAAGCCATGACGAGGCGGTTGATCCAAATTTAGAGAGCGGCGTCATAAAAATACTGAAGATGGACCAGAAGGTGCAGCTTTCACAACCAGTTAGGTGTTAGCAAGCGAGGGACAGAAGAGGCTCATAAAAAAGCAAAACAAAGACCCTTCAAAAATGATGAATGTTGTAGAAGGTGTGTGGAAACTGGAACACGAATGCATTGGTGGTGGAGTTGTGAACTGATTCTGGAGAGCAGCTTGGAGCTGTACCCAACGGGCACTCAAACTGTGCAGACGAAAAGGGGAGTATGGTGGCTGGGAGGATGGGTTGTTTCCCAGTTGTGGCAGCTGTGACTCTGTGGAGCCACAGAACAGGAGCACAGAGCTGCCTGCATCGGGACTGGCGCAGAGGCCTGGAGCCGCTGCCTGCTCCAGGAGGAGGAGGAGCCCAGGAGTTCACAGTTCAGTTACAGGACCAGATGAGGACCATGCAGCAAGGCAGGAGCCCTGAATGTGGATGAGGATGGAGTTCTGTCTATGGTGGGTGGGGTGAAGTGCCACGGACCCCCAAGGACCCCACCCTGTTGCTTTGTTGCCCAGCCATCCCTCAGGACTTGGAAGCAGGGGCTGGAGCAGTGTTAAGACCGGGAGTGCCGGGAAGGAGCCTGCAAGGGCAGTGTGGGGGGACACATTTTTGTTTTGGATTGAGGGGGTATAATGCTGTGCATTTTGTGTTTAAGGCCCTGTGGCCACTCTAGTAATGAATCACTGTTATGTAATTTTCAAATGTGATGTGTCTGTTTTGTGGGGATTATGTTGTACTTGAGAGATGTTAATGCTAATTCAGATTTAAGTTGCCTGTGTAATGGGCATGAAGGACCTTGGGGCTAAATGTTATGGGAATCTGAAGATCTTCCCTGCTCCTACGCCCCTTGATAGGCTTAAGTGGCTCTGAGAACCTTCCCTGATTTGAAAGTATCCTCTGCCCCCTAATAGGCTGAATGTGGTCACCAGAACCTATGGTGGGAGGCTTGTTCTTCAGGAATGCCCGCGCCTTGTTGCTTTGTGATTGGGCAGTGGGTCATGAGGCTTGTGATGTTTTCTGACCCTGAAGAAGGTTATATGTACTCTGATGTGAGGATTTGGTTTGGGGCTCACTTTGAGAAGAGTTGTGTGATTTGGCCAGAAGAGACTCTGGGAAGCCGTTGAGCCCCTGGCTTTGAAAGCCCAGATGTTGGTGCTTCTCTCTCTGGTGACTAACAGGTATGCATGTAATGGTCAGACGGATGGAAGCCCCGTCTGCTGAACTGTGTTATTTTCTCTGTCTGTATTTTTGTCTGCTTTTCACTTCTGCTTGTATTCTCTGGAGTTCAGGGTGCTGACTTTTCTCCCGAACTAGGTAAATGATACACGTTTGATTAAAATTAAGATTGTTAACCCATTTTGAGTTGCTTTCCTTTAGAAAAGCAGATCTAAGAACCTGCACTAGCAGCCACCCTGGGTGTGATGGGTGCTGGCTGCTGCACCGCCCCCTGTTCCAGTGTCAGGAACAACTCAGAGGAGCTGGAGACCAGAGACAACAAACCCCACACCTGCCCTCAAAGAGCTTGCCATTTAATGGGGAGACCACAAACAAGCTCTACTTGGGATACGTGGGAGAGAAGCAGCAAAGAGAAGGTGTTAGGAGGGGCTGGCATGCAGGCGGGGGAGGGTCAGAGAGGATGCAGGAGTCCGGGGGCTGGGGCAAGGCAGAGGGGCTTCGAAGGCAAAGCAGACCATTGTGTGTCTGCTCCTGCAGAAGCCACTGAAGTTTACTGAGGAGGGGAGTGACTCAATGAGACTTTTGTTTTGGGAAAATCACTGAGTGGAGGATGGACTAAAGGCAAAGAGACAGACAGGCAGACCCCCAGCAGTCACTGCCACAGCCGGGGCCTGAGACAAGGGTCTGCACCAGCGAGGCGCAGAAGGGAGCGCTGGACACTTCTAAAAGTCAGCACGAGACAAGGAACAATAAAGGATATAGAAGCACAGGGACATTGTTGGTCCTGTTTTCTTAGGACGAAAAACACTGAGACAGGAAGCAGGGTGGTCTCAGAAAGGGGGGCAGAAGGGCCATTTACCCACTGAGGTGGGAGGGGCTTGTAGAGGGCAACGCCTTGGAGGAGACTGGGTGAGGAGGACAGGAAGCTGAGGAGGGAAGGGAGAGAGAGGGAGGAACAAGGGAGAGAGGAGGGAGAGAAGAAAGCAGACGCCTCCAGGAGGCCAGTCTGGCTACTCTGAGAGCTCCCTGAGCTCACCAACCGACGGCCCTGGCTGCAACTACTTGGGCACCCGCCTCTTCTGCTCTGACTCACCCGCACGAAGGCCTTTCTGAACTTCTCCTTCTAGTGTCCAAGGTCCTTCTCCTCGCTCCAGCTGGCTGATCACATCTGGGCTGGACGCTGCCAGTCCTGCTCAGTGGAAATGGGCACTTGCTGGGGGCAGAAAGCCTGGTCAGCACACAGCCCCAGAGACACCCCAGGAGGGTCTATGCTCCCAGGAAGGCCGGGGAAGAGAAGCTGTTCGTTTGCCCCATTCCCTCTGAGGGTGAGGGCACCTGGGAGGACTTCTGAAGAGGATGAATGGGAGCCACAGGGGGACAGAGTGGGGTGAATGGGAGCTCAGGGGCAGCCCCTTCGGGCTGCCAGGCCCCTTTGGGGTCTCCAGGAATCCTGAGCCGGGGCAGCCGTCCTTACCCAGGCACACCAGGTTCCTGTAGTTCTCCAGCATCACGCTCCGGCACAGCTCTTTCTGAGCAGGGCTCAGCTGCCCCCACTCCTCCACAGTAAAGTCCACGGCCACGTCGCTGAGAGTCACCACCACCTGAAAGACCAAACCCCGGAGCTCTCTCAATGGCCATCTCTGACCCTGAGGGAGACCAGTGGCATCCACCTGAAAAAGAAATGGCAGAATCTGAAGGAGGGCATCCCCATGGGCCACGCATGTCTAAATGCTACATTGCTGGCCTGACTGCGGCGACTGGTTTTGTTCCCCGTTTCCTTGCTGGGAGTGGTGGGGAAGGTGTGCAGACCCCTGGCCAGGCCTCCCTGTCTCCAGTGGATATGGGCGTGGTTGCCCCTTTCCTGGTTCTCCTGTGGAATCATCCATGTCCCGTCTAAAATGGACAGAGTCAAGCCCAGGGCCAGGGGCATGGACACTTGGGAGACCACTGTCCTCACCCCCCCAAAACCCCTCACTGTGCCCACAAGGACACACAAGCACCTGCAGAATCCAGCCAGGTAAGCCTAGGAGGGGTGTGGGTGAATAGAAATGAGGACGTTCCTGGAGAGGGGTGTCTGAGCTGAGCCCCAAATGAAATGCCCAGCCAAGAGGCGGAGGGGAGGAGGGGGTGCACTTGGATAAAGGACTGCCTGGGCTGGTTTGGGAGCTACAGGGGGACCAGTTTCGAGCCCTGGCACCGGGTGTGAGGGTCTCCATGGTAGAGTGGGGGGAAGGGATTCCCACTCCCTCCTTGGAGCCTCAGGGCTTCCTGGCACACATGTCTGCACAGGCAGGTCAGTACTGAGCCTGGGGGGGTGTGTGGGAAGGAGGGCCTGAGTTCAAATGTTCCCAAGGCCCCGGAAGGACCACTCACCTGGGAGACTCCGGGGGCCATTCCCTTCTCTTCCTCCTCTTCCTCCAGGCTGCCAGGAGGAGGCTGCATGGGCAGCTAGGTGGAGGCTGGACAGGGACTGCAGGCAGTGCACGCATTCACTCCTGCGATCCATCATGCATGCGTTCATGCATGCGTTCTTTCAATCATTCATTCATTCGTTCATTTATTCTGCAGCAAACCTGGAAGACAGACAAAAGAAAACCGGCCATCAATGTCCGGCCTCCCCCCTGGACCGGGACCTCAGACACCCCAAAGGCTGCTGGGTACTGGGGGGCCCTCTCGGTCCTGCAGAAGAGGAGGCTCCCTTGGCGCCTCTCTCTGCATCGCCTGTGTGGGGTACACAGCAGGCGCTCAATCAGTGCTGACCAGACTGCTCCAGGGCAGCTGGAGGGAGTTTTCACAGGAAGACGAGGCTATGGGATGGAGAGGAGAGGGATGGTGCTGCCTCCGGCCTGCCGAGCCTTAAAGGCCTAGCCAGGGGGGTTGGAGGCTGGGGAGCCACAGGGCACCTGGGATCGTGGCAGTGACCATAGGCAGGAGGAGAGGGGCCAGACCGACCAGCTCCCCGAAAGGGGCGCCACTGATTGGCTGCCAGACCACGCCCCCAGGAACTGACCAATGGGCGCGCCCCCTGGCGGAGTGGGCGGGCCTGGGGTAGATTGCGCAGGCGCGGCTCCACATTCACCGGTACTTCCCTCCCTCCCTCCCCGTGGACCGCTGAGCCAGGATGGCCCCTCACTCACCAGGGCCCGGGATGCACCACTCGGTCCCGGCGGAGGCGGCCTCGGCAGAGCCCAGGAGGTCCTGTCACCAAAGACAAGCCGCCGGAAGCGGAAGTGATGAGTGTCTGCGTCTCTCCCTTTCTGAAGATGAGGCCGTGGGTACGCAAGACCTCATGGGAAATGTAGTTCGGAAAGTGAGGCGAGCCTCTCAGAGAGGGAGGGGGTGGGGCGGGGAGAAGGGAGCTCCGCGCAGGCGCGAGTCGGGGCCGGGGCCGAAGCCGGGGCCGGGGCCGGGGCCTGCTGACAAATGGCCGACGGCTCCCTGGTAGTGGTGGCAGTCTCTCGGAACGCCGCTGGGGCAGGCCCTGCCTCCAGTCCTTTGGGCTTCCGAGGGCACGTCTGACCAGGGTCCCTTCCCCCTCATCTCCAGACCGTGACTCCCCCCCCCCCATCTTTAAGCCAAGGGGGCAAAGGTTCGCTGTCCATGGCCTGGAAGAGCCCCTTGGGGACCGTACCCCCACCGGGATCTATGCCGGGGCTTCTGCCGGAAAAACCTGGGATCCTCCGGGGGATGCACTGATGAGGGGGTCGCCTCTACCCGGTCACTGGCCTCCTTCCCCGCTGGAAACCAGGGGAAGGGGGTCCTGGAGGTACTTTGGGTCCCTCAGAATGTAGCGAGACTGCCTGGAGAGCTGCGCTCTGTGGCTTGGCCTTGGGATCGAACAAGATGACTTTGGGGATCAATACTCGATAATTGTGTGGTCACCACATAGTCCTGTTCCTGCAAGAGAATGTCCTCAGCAGTCAGCTTGTCCTTGTGGTAGGGAAGATGGTTTTATCTGATGGGACCTGTCAGGAGTCATTGCTGGGCTCGGTGTCCTTGGCCTGTGGACAAGTGTGACCCTGGAACCGTCAGAATGACCTGCCCCAGCTTCTGCTGACCTCTACTAGGCACCTGGAACTCACCGGTTCAAAGCAGAGCTTGATCTCCCTACCTCCAGCCAGGCCCCTCCCTTCCCATCACTGTGCAGCCCACCCTGCCCTCTCAGATGCCCAGGCTCCCAATCCAGGAGGCACCCCCCAAATCCAATGCGGTTCAAAGGCCTGTCAATGTCACCTCTGTGGCATCTCTCCAACACGCCCCCTTCTCTGCTCCCCAACTCTGGTGCAAACCCTCACCCCTCTGCTGGACTACTGCAGTAGCCCCTGGGGTGAAGGTCTGTCTGCCTCACATCTCCAGACTCCTCCATTCAGCCACTAAGTGACTTGGAAGGGGAAGGCCTGACTCTGTGTGTGCTTCCCCTGCCTCCCCATTGCCCTCACTAGCAAACACAGAGGTTCTGCTTGGCATTAGACACCCTTCATGACCTGGGCCCTTCCTTTCTGATCTTCCCAAACTTTACTCCAACACATCCCCTTTGAGCCAGTGATGGGGCCTCCATCTTGAGGAGTCCCCCAAGCCTGGAATGCTCTTCATCCTTCACAAATATTCCTCAAACTAGAATTCATACTTCCTCATCTACAAATTCTAAAAACTAATTAGATGCATTGACTCATATGACAACCCTCACATCTTTGTAAGTCTTTAAAATGCTTGGAAAACTTGTTTTATGTGTTTGGCACTGCAAGATCGGGACAGATGTGTTAATTCATCAAGAAACAACACTGAGTGTGCCCTTGAAAAAGTCGCTTTTCCCAAGATCAGTCTTGATTTCAGCCCAAAAGATTTTGAAAAATTTTGTTTTCCTTCTGAACTGGAACACCAAATGAATCGAGTGTTTCCATATACAGAACAGAACAGAAAAAAAAGAATTGCCCCTCAAACAGCAGGGGATGGTCAGATACTGCTTGCCTCTGGGCAACAGAATACATTCAACCTTTAGCTTTCAAAGCTTGTCTCTTACCCAAGATTCTCTGCATTCAAAGGAAAGATGCTTTCATGACCCTTTTTGATTCTCCTTCCCACTCTCATCCCCTCCTATTCCTTCAGTTATGAATGATAAAAGCACTTCAAAGCACTGTTCCTAAGCTACCTTTCCAGCTTTATTACACCATAATCCCTGTCCCGGAGATAAAGCCGCTGGAATCTCTTAACATGAGCACTGGGCTAGTTCTTTTCCTTAAAAGGTGACCAGAGTTTGTTGACGCCAAGATGGCAGAGTACACTCAATGCTTACAATCCAGCTGAACACTTACAATATTCCATCCAAACCACTCCAACTTCTCACATCAGACTTTGGAGCAGCAGAGTCAAGGAAAAGCCAGGGACACACTTCTTTTTACAAGGAAGACTTTATTCACAACAGGGAGAATAACTAGCATCAGCACAGAACAGACCACCGGGAGCCGCAAAGCAATGTGTCAGACTGCCCACGCGGGGCACGTGGCGGGCGCTGTCCGCACGTCAGAGGAGGAAAAAGTCATGGACTAACAGAGCTAACCGGTGAAGAGGAACCTGTGACAAAATCGGCAGAGACGGGCCACGGTGACATGAGGTCGCTAATGGAGACAACAACAGCCGGTTCCCTTCCTTCCAAGCAGGGAAAAGGGAGAAGGGCTTTGCTAAATGCTTGGAACACGACCCACCCACCCAATTTTCAAAGCAACTAAGCCCTTAAAGCTTATGAACTAAAGAAACGTGTATTTGTGTGGCTTTTTTTTTTAACATTAGCATTAAGCCAACCTATACCTGTGCTATTTATGATTTTCTTAGGCTAACATTACATTGAGCTTGTTTTCATTTGGTGGCCTGGCCTGGGAAAAGGGAGAGGATGATGTCATGGAACATTCCAAGGCCTCCACAAGACAATGGGAATTGTCGGTGTGTTTCAGACACAACAAAGAAGTTGGCAAGCTAGTTTCTTCTTAAAAGAGCTGAGTCGATGAAAATCAAAGGGGTGAATGGAAAAGTGGGGGGAAAAGTGGCCTGGAATGGTGGCCTTCAAGCCAATCACATGGTCCTGCTGCATCACATACCTGGGCATGGCAGAGGGAAGACCATGGAGCAAGGTGATGAGGGAACTAGCACCTTAGAAGAGAGAATTTTTTTGTTCCCACTTTGGTGGCCACAACATCTGAATTTTGCTCTGGGGTTTGGTGTAATATTCATCAATGAAAGAAGAGATGGGGGAGAGGGGAGGAAAAGGGGACTTGTAGGCCCCATCCTTAAGCCTAGCAGGTTCTGAGCTGGAGAATCCATTGACAAGGTATATTATCTAGAACTATGTTTTTGCAGTTCTTTAGAAAACATACAATTGAATCGGGTATTTGCCAATATGATTATCTAGATAAATTAGTGGAAGGGGAAAATCAGCCTCCGTGCCTCAAAAACCAAAAACAAGGAACCTTCATAACCAGCAAGCTTATTTGTGTGTGCCTGCAAAGGGGGAAGAGATATTGAGCTCGATAGAGACTGGTCTTTTCTATCTTCTTCAGAAACTCCTGTTCCGTGACTTCTCCACCAGCACCATCTCCATCAGCTTCAGCCACCCTTTCCTGCAGTTCCTCATCAGTGAGACGTTTCCCTAGCTCTCTGGCCACACGTTGTACGTTCTTGAAGATTCCCCGGTTTCATCATCGCAGAGTGTGAACGCCCTCAGAGTTTCTTCTTTGGTGTCCTTTTCAGCCATTTTTTGAGTCAACACAACCAAGAAGTCATTGAAACTGACCTTCCCATCCCTTCCTTGTCAACATCTGACATTTTTTGAGCCCTTCTTTCCTGGGTTTGAAGCCCAGAGCTATGCTCATGCCTACCTTGAGCTCCTTAACATCTATTGTCCCGGGTCCATCCCTATCAAAGATCAAACGCCTCTCTGATTTCTTGTTTCTGGTCCTCTGTGAGTTCAGGTTTGGGTCCCATCTTCTTTCTTTGTGGGGCAGAGCCCAGGTTTGGCTTCTTGATGGTACCGGCCTGGGGTAGGAGAAAGTAGGCTGACCAGATCCCGGCAGGAGAGAGGGAGCAGCAGGTTGGGAGGAGGCGGCTGGGAACGGGCTGGACTGGGGGCCGGGTGGCCACTGGGCACCCGGCAGGCCGGGCTGGCAAGGGCTAGGCCACAGACCAGGGGCTGACCCAGCAACGGGGTTCCCGCGCTCGGGGGCCAAGCCACAGTGGGGACACTGAGACTCCAGGCCGGGAGCAGGGGTAGCAGGCCCCACCGGGACGGAGGCAGCCGCAGTGGTGGTGGTGGAAGTGGGGGCGCTGGGGGCTCCGGGGGGCAGGAAGGGGAAGGGAGGCCCCACCAGGGCCAAGGGAAAGACAAGAACGGCCGGTCCCGGCTACGAAGTGGGATCCAGAGGGAATTGGCGGGCAGGAGAGGGTTGTCCGCACTCACCATGCCTTAGCTCCCAACGGCTAACGCGCACTCTCAGCAACACAATTTCTAGCCTAAGCCAACTTGGGAGGTCAGCAGGAGAGGTCTGTATCACCGGGCTGGGGGCCGCCTGAGGGCACGTGAAGGCAGCATCAGCAACGGCCTTAAGCATGACTGCCCAACAGTGTGCAGGGACTGACTCTGTTAGACTGGGCTCCTCTCAGCAATGAAAGATCCAGGACGCCTCCGAAGGGCCCTGGTGGAAAACACGTCCACACCCGGAGGAAGAACCGGAGTCTATAAGAGCAGAGCCCACTATTCTCTCTTTGTGATGTCCTTTATTTCTCTTGGCTTTGCCCTTTTGTTCTGATTCTTCCTCCACAACGTGCCCAATGTGGAAACATGTTTAATGCGATTGTACCTGCATGACCCATATCAGACTGCCTGCCATCCTGGGGCAGAGAGGGGTGGGAGAGGGAGGGGATGTAGAGCTTGAAATCTTATCAAAGTGAATACTGAAAACTAGAAACAAGTAAGGCCTTTGTTTTTTTTTCTTTTTTTTACAGTGGCTGCAGCAGCAGCAGCTTTGTGAGTTCTCAGTCCAGAGATAGTAACAAGGTTGGACATGTTGGTTAGATCACAGGAGACCCTTTGCTGGCACTGAGTGCAACTGGTGCTGATTAGGATTCCCTTATCCATATGCAGTTCTGGGCCATGTTTCCAGGACAGAGAGGAGCTCTTCTGGTTGGTCCCAAGAGAGCTGGAGCCCTGGTCATAGTTCCAAGGTGGAGAGGAGTGGTAGCCAGTGGCAGGAGAGCAGGAGTCTTTCCTGGATAAGCACAGACCAGAGCAGTGACCACACCTCTCCCAGGATCACACCACCTGTGAAGCACTAACAACTTTTAGACCCCTCGAACTAGCCCTGAAAACAGCACCAAAAAAACTCCAACCTGAAGCATGGGACAGTACCTGCCCATCCCAAAGTGAACCAAGCCCAACTTTAACATAAAGTTCAAAGTCAACAGACAGGGAAAATGAGAAGACAACAATAAAAGACCTTGACCATAAAAAGCTACCATGGTGCCAGGGAAGACCAAAACAAAAACTCAGGACACAATGTGAAATACTATGAAAACAGTTACAAAGCTTCAAAGCAAAATGCTAATTTAACCCAAACCCAACAAGAATAAAGAAATAAATAATAGATAACAGAGGTAGAGGCAAAATGGGGGAAAGAAATGAGACTGATGCAAGAAAATTATAAAAAAAGAATTAACAGCTTGGTAAAAGAGGCAGGCGCGCGCACACACACACACACACACACACACACAAGAAAATAACACTTAAACAAAACAAGATTAGCCTAGTGGTAAAAGAGGTGCAAAAAGTGACAGAAGAAAAGAACTCCTTAAAAAGCAGAATAGGTGAAACAGAAAGAGGTACAAAAGCTCACTGAGAAAAACCTTGAAAATTAGAACTGGGCAAATGGAAGGCAATGACTTTATGAGACATCAAGAATAAATAGAAACAAAGTAAAAAAAATTTTTTAAAGAAAATGTGAAATATCTGATCAGAAAAATAACTGAGCTGGCAAATAGGTGAAGAGATAATTTAAGAACTGTTGGACTACCTGAAATCCATGATCTAAAAAAGTCTACACATTGTTACATTTGATAATTCAAGTGAACTGAGAGCCAATGATCTGAGCCTAACCAATTTATTAGTTAGGCTAGCAGTAATCAACAAATTGAGCCAATGGCCACTTTTGATGACTAAAGTTCCCAGGATGGGGTTCACCAGCCTGAACATAGTGTTGGGGACTACAGAGTTGGGTAAACAGGGAAGAAAAACACAATTGGTTATAGGGCAGAAAGCACCATGGGGATGGGGACAATGTGACTAGTTCTTTTAAAGAAAGTGGACTAATAAGTGGGGCTAGTGACCATCTCTCTGACAAAGTGTCAGTTGTTTTATGGGACCCATCAGCTAGATGAGACCAAGCCTTAAACCCAATTCCCTCTGTATCTCATGGATATGACAATAATTGCCCTGCCCAAGCTTCACTTAATGTTTATTTTTGGGCCCTCCTGCCTCAGAGTCGATGTCAATGTAACTGTTTCTTTTTTAGGCAGTAGCCCCAAGGGTCTTCCCCTCCCAGCTTGGATTTTTTTTTTAAGTAAAGGGGCCATCCGTTGGCTCACTTCTTAAGTGGCCTATTTACTCAATGGGCAGTTGCCTCACTCAAAGAGAGAACTTGAAAAGACCTCAGCCTAAAAGATCGGGGTCTCCCACGGTAACCTGGGCCATCTCCAGTCACCCTGATTAATATCTGGCTCTGGAGGAGACAATGAGGCTGATGACCTTGCACAGCCCCCTTCACTCAAGTCAAAGTCAACTGCAAGTCATGTCATCTCCCTGACGTCATGGTCCTCTGACAACAAAGGACAAACCAGACACAAGCCTTAGTTTCCTCAACTGTAAAATGAGACTGACAATAGTACCTGCCTCCCAGAGTTGCTCCATCAAATGAGATGGTATCTGTAAAGCTCACATTTAACCTAGTGCCTAGCACACAGCTAACAATGTCTGATTTCTTCCTTCATTGGAGGACCAGTGAAGTAGAGGAGACTTTAGAGGTGATCTTGCCCAAAACCTTTATTTTACAAATGAGGAGACTGAGGTCCAGAGAGGTTCAGTGATGCCTTCATATGGTAAGTAGCAGAGTTTGAATTTGAACTTAGATCCCAAGATTAAAAATCCAGTGCTTTAAATTCATCGATCTTTTCACTGCTCCATGTGGCCTCCCCTTAGAAGGGAACTGAACTTGAGGTCACCAAGGCAATACACTTACATTCCAGTGAAATCCCTTTTTCTCTTGGGGTCCCTTCCACCACCACCCCTAAGGCTGATAGTGCATATCTTTGGAGACCTTCTGCTGGATAAAAACAGTTTGGGGCTGCTGAGCTAACTCACCATCAGATCTCCTAGTTTCCTTTACAATGTGGCTTCAGTTTCTTACTGCTTCTCCAGCAAGGGTTGGGTGGAGGTGGGGAAACATAGGAAAGCCTGTTTTTCCCCCAAAAGCCACAGTTAAAGACTCTCTTTTCCCTAGAAAGCTAGATCACCCAACCATTAAATGTGGAATTACTTATAGGACATCACCAAGGACAGTGCCCAAGAAATGTCCCTTCTCTGGGTAAAAAGCTAGATCCTGGGATCATGGTACTGAGGACAAGATTTCCTTGCTCTACCCATGAAGTTGGAATTCAGAAAGGTTCTACACGAACACTCTTCTTGGGTAACATGGGTAAAGGCAATTGGTGTGAAGATTTGTGCTTTCATGAGGAATTCTGGTCATGTTCTACTGTGCATAGAATGTTCTTTGGTGTTTATGTTCAGTGTGTGTGTGTATATATATATATATGTATGTATGTATGCATGCATATAAGCAGGAACTTCTTGCCTATTAATATGATCTAAATGGACACACTGCTAAGGCCATGGGCACCCTCTTCTAAGTTTACAGTTAGTCTGTTTGGGGAATGGGCCCTTGGCACACATCAAGAACCTTCAGTAGCTTTAGACATGGGTGGCTGTTATTTGGACAGACAGATCATCCAAGACAGTTTCTCATAATTAAAGAATGAAATACTGAATCATCCTTGTAGGCTGCTTCTATCTTGTGAGGAGTGACCTGTCTATAGCAGGTACTAACAACCTGCCTTGGTTATTAAAAAAAAAAAAAACAGCCTTGGCAGAAGCTACTGTCATCTCGGACTAAGCTGGGGCTTGGATAGCTGGGAGGGGGTGGAGTGCAAAGTTTGCCAGTAAAGTTTCATGAAAAAGTCACAAGGGAAGGAGTGGGGGGCTATTGAAATAGGTCATAAGCAGTTCACCTACTTGAAAGAAGGTATTAATACTTAACATGCAGCACAAGTATTTCTTTAGCTTAAGAAGGGAATTTTTCAAACTGTAGATTACAACAGTAATTTCAGGATTAAGAAAAAAAAATTCTCTCACAGAAAGCTGACTCACCACAGCTTTATTCATCCTTGAAACATGGAGCAGACTGCAGCAGTCACACAAGGCACTGGCCAAAAAAAAGTCCACACATAACACAAGGAGTCGTGTTATTTTTCATAGCCTTCTCTAGAAGAAGCATTGTTACTAAATGAACTTGTTTGGTTTTGGCCTGGATTTGTGATCTGTGTTTGGGGAACTCCCACCAAAGATGCAGAACTGCAACTTTTCTGCCATGTAAAGTTTTAGACAACTGTTTGGGGTGCTGGAAAGTGACTCACTGACTGTTAAAAGGGCAGACATTGGTACATGTCAAAGCACAACCTGAGCCCAGCTCTTCCTGACAAGGCCAAACTTCTGATTACATTGCCCATGCTATGCTGACTCTCATGGATTTATTATCCTGGCTTTCTTCTATTTGATGAATTTGCATGTTTAATGCCTTGCTCACCTATGGCTTAAGAAGCACCTAAAAACTCCCTCTCTTGATCAAAGTCCACCTTTTTTTAAATTCATGGTTAAACTCAACTTTGTGGGATGCTACATTGAGGTGCAAAACAATTTACTTTTCTGAATAATCAAATTTTCTCTTTTAATTTCCTATGAACAAGATATAGTTGCATGTGTTTGTGCTTTCATGAGGAATTCTGGTCATGTTCTACTGTGCATAGAATGTTCTTTGGTGTTTATGTTCAGTGTGTGTATATATATATATGTATGTACGTATGCATGCATGCATGCATATAAACTCCCTCAGTTTCTCCTTTAAAAGATTTTTTTAAATGGTGAAGTTCTGAAGCCTCATTGAGACACTTCACAGGGAGTCATACTTAGTTTAACTTACTTGGCAATCTGTGATTTCTGTTTGTACCTTGCCTTCTATTTCCAAGATGTATGGGCAGTTTTCAGTATGATTTCCTGAAATAACAAACTTTTATTTCACTTTGCTCTAAAAGACCAATAACTCAGATGATCATTATACATTCTATTGTTAAGATTACACATCTTATTGTATAGAGGAGTCTGCATTCTTTCCATTTTAACATCTTTTGATTTTGTTCTGAAAATAATTCTTTTACCTCTGCCTTGCTGAATTTCAAATGTTTTGTTCTCTTTTTTCCCCAGAGACTTTCAGAGTTCTCTGGAGAGATTCCCCAACGGCTTCTAAATTATTTGTTGTCATTTTGATGTTTTTCATGGAGAGTTATGACATCTGCCCAAATCTCCATCCTTCCTTCTTCTTTTAATTCTTCCATTATTCTTCTGAGATATTCTAGTGGATCTTACAGTAAGAAGTTTTACAGAGACTTCATCCATAGGGTTCTCATTTAGTTTGTTTTCACTAATTTTCACTAAATATTGTAGTTCTGGGAAAAATCCTTTTCATGTTCATCACATTCATAGAGCTACCCTCCTGAGTGGGGGACCCTGCTGTCTAGCTGCAGGGTAGAAAAGAGTTGCTTACCCAGAGGCTGAGAGAGCACGTAAGAGATGGGACTCAGAGTGGTGGAAAACAGGGCCAACTTTATTATTGCAACTACAGACTTTTATAAAGCAAAACCACAAATCTTCCTAATTGTAACATTATGCCCTGGCCCCCTCCCCCCAAGAACACTGTGCACTTCCTTGTTACCAAGCCGGAGGTGTATACCACGCTTATCACAATGACATAATGCTCATGCCCATGGTCACATAGGCATGTTTGAGCTCCTTCCCAGGCCTGAGAGCAGGCTCTTCTGCTGAGTCTCACTGGCCTGTGGTCCTCTACACTCCTGAGTGCGTTTTATTTAATGTTAATTAAATTGCTATGGAACAACTGAAGAATTTTAAGCCTCTGGTATGAAATAACATTGGGTAAAGTTTTGGCTCTGGAGGGAATCATATTCCCAATCATTTTGTTTGAAAACTCTCTCTGTACTAAGACTTCAGAAGATTTAACATTTTCAAAGTCATCTTTAATTTATAAGGTTACTTATTCTCCACTATGAATTCTCTGATGTAAAGCAAAGGTTGTGCTCAAAAGGAAGGCCTTTCCACATTCATTACATTCATAAGGTTTCTTTCCAGTGTGAATTATCTGATGACGAGTAAGTTGTGAGCTCTGGCAAAAGGCCTTCCCACATTCATGACATTCATAATGTTTCTCACCAGTGTGAATGCTCTGATGTTCAGTAAGCTCTGTGCTCCAGCTGAAGGTCTTTCCACATTCATTACATTCATAAGGTTTCTCACCAGTGTGAATTCTCTGGTGTATAGCAAAGGTTGTGCTCAGAAGAAAGGCCTTCCCACATTCATGACATTCATAAGGTTTCTCACCAGTGTGATTTTTCTGATGATGTGAAAGTGGAGAATTCTGACAAGAGGCCTTCCCACATTCATCACATTTATGAGGTTTCTCTTCTATATGTATTCTCTGATGCTGAGTAAGTTGTTTTCTCCATCTGAAGGCCTTCTCACATTTACTACATTCATAAGGTTTTTCTCCACTGTGAATCCTCTGATGTCGAGTAAGTTGTGTGCTTTGGTTGAAGGCCTTCCCACATTCATTACATTCAAAAGGCTTGTCTCCACTATGAATTCTCTGATGTACAGTAAAGTTTGTCCTCAGAAGGAAGGCCCTCCCACAATCTTTACATTCATATGGTTTCTCTCCACTATGAATCCTCTGATGCCGAGTAAGTTCTGTGCTCCGGCCAAAGGCCTTCCCACATTCATTACATTCATAAGGTTTTTCTCCACTATGAGATCTTTGATGTTGAATGAGATTTCTACTCTGGCTGAAGGCTTTCCCACACTCATTACATTCAAATGGCTTCTCTCCACTATGAATCCTCTGATGTCGAGTAAGTTCTGTGCTCCGGCCAAAGGCCTTCCCACATCCATTACATTCATAAGGTTTCTCTCCACTATGAGTTCTCTGATGCTGAGTGAGGTTTCTACTCTGATTGAAGGTTTTCCCACATTCATTACATTCATAATGTTTTTCTCCAGTGTGAATTCTCTGATGCTGAGTAAGTTGTTTTCTCCACCTGAAGGTCTTCCCGCATTTACTACACTCATAAGGTTTCTCTCCACTATGAATTCTCTGATGTCGAGTAAGTTCTGTGCTTCGGCCAAAGGCTTTCCCACATTCATTACATTCGTAAGGTTTCTCTCCACTATGAATTCGTTGATGTACTATAAAGTTTGTTCTCAGAAGGAAGGCCTTTCCACACTGATTACATTCATGAGGTTTCTCTCCACTATGAATCTTTTGATGTCGAGTAAGTTCTGTACTCCGGCCAAAAGCCTTCCCACACTCACTACATTCATGAGGTTTCACTCCAGTATGAATTATCTGATGCTGAGTAAGTTGTGAGCTCCAGCAGAAGGCCTTCCCACACTGATTACATTCATAAGGTTTTTCTCCACTATGAGTTCTCTGATGTTTAGTAAGGTATCCAGTCTGGCTAAAGGCCTTCCCACAGTGATTACATTTGTAAGGTTTTTCTCCATTATGGGTTCTCTGATGTTTGTTAAGGTTTCTGCTCTGTCGGAAAACCTTTCCACATTCATTGCATATATAAGGTTTCTCTCCTTTATGTAGCCTTTGATGTTCAATGAGTTCTGAATTATAACCAAAGGATTTTCTATGTTCACCATCTTTACAAACTGTCTCCTCTGAGCATATTTCAGTAGATGTTCTTAGGGTTGAGTATAACCCAAAATCATTTAAATGTTTATCATACTTAAGAGGACTCCTTCGTCCTGGTAACTTCTGTTGTGGTAAAAGGATTGGTCCTAAACTAAAACTGTGGACAAACTGCCCAGATTCATGGTCTTCCCCTTCATTTAGAGGTCTCCTTTGGGTGACCTTTACTGCTCCAGAATATTTCTCTTCACTGCTTTCTTGTCTTTCTAACTTGGCATCATATTCCCAGGCTTTTCCCAACTTGGAGAGAGAGATTCTGGGGGTATCCGTGAGTTTTTCTTTGAAGGGTTCTTCCAGAGACAGGCAAAGTTTTTGCACTGAACCCTTGGTCCCCCCATCTGAAAGAAATAGAAAAGTAAATATCTGCTTTTCCCCCACACTATAAACATAACATTGTCTTCTGACTCCTTCATGAATAAAAAGTGATTTATGTAGAACCTGTATCAGATTGCTCGCCATCTTAGGGAGGCAAGAGGAAAGGAAGAAGGAAGAGAGGAAGAAAAATTGGAACTGAACATCTTATAAAAAATGAATGTTGGAAACTGTCTTTACATGTCATTGGAAAAAATAAAATGCCACCTACATTTAGAAAATTAATCAAAGTGATTTTAAAGATGGAACAAATACAAAAAAACTCAATTTTTTGTTTTGTTAAGATTATGAGTGTTCTATAAATATTAAGGCATTATATTACTTAGTGTTGTCAGCCTCAGTTTATACAATTGTTACTACCGATTCCCACCACAACCTTGTTTCAGCCAGGTATTATAGTCCATTAGTGTGACTGGTTAAGTCAGTGACTTATACCAGACAACACAGCAATTAATGACGAGGTCAAAGCTGGCCTTCAATCCAAGTGTAGTTCTTTCCACTGCATCATCCCGCCTCCTCAGAGAGGGCAGTGGTGTGCTGCCTCTGTGGAGTGATAAAAGGCAGAACAAAGCCCTGCTTGTACACTGGTGTTTGGAGCAACTGGACAGTGCCAGGCCTGGAGTCAGGAAGACTTGAATTCAAATCCAGCCTCAGACACCAGCTGGGCCGTCCTGCCCACACCACTTCACCCTGTTTGCCTCAGTTTCCTGATCTATAAAATGAGCTGGAGAAGGACATGGCCAACCCCTTCAGAATCTTTGACAAGAAAGCCCCACATGGGGTCACAGGGTTGGACATGCCTGAAACAAGTGAACAACAGGGCTGCTTGCATGTTGCCTCCTCTGACTCCAGAGAAGGCACCAACTTTTATTTCTTTCTATCCTGCCCAGCACACAGTAAGTGGTTAATAAATGCTTGCTGACTGAGGAAGTAACATGCACACAGAAATGGATATAAAACCCACCTAAGATGAAGGTAAGTTGATGGAGAAACATGAGCCTTTGTTGTGGGGGATTAGCAAAGGCCTCATGTAAGAAGCAGTACTTAATGAAGGACTCTAACAGCAGGAGGCGGAGAGAACACACATCCTCAGGACACCTGTGAGGAAAGAGGAGGCCCAGCTGGCTGGAATATGGCCTCTAGAAAGCAGCATAATGGGTAAATAAACTGAGAAAGGCTGGCTGGAACCATATTGTAAAAGGCTTTGATAGCTCCAAAGAGGAGCACAGAGCTGATCCCAGAGACAATGGGGTCAGTAAACTTTGGGGAGCAAGAGTGGAGGTCAACCTTAGGCTTCGGGAGGGGAGCAGGGAGAGGCTTGAGGCAGAGAGGTCAGTTTGGAGACGACAGCAATGGTGCAGGCAGGAGGGGTTTGGCATCTGAACTCAGGTGTTGGCCGTGTAAGAAAGAGAATGTATGTGACTGAGACTAGGCGGCCGATGCCACGGGGTTTTGAAATCGAGGTTAGGAGAAGAGAAGTGCACAGAGAATGGCATGGGAGAAGATGCCAAACACCCCGAGGGCCCAGCTGGTGTCAGACGACACACACCTGCAGGGGCCGGCCTTCAGTAGGAGCTGCGGGACTTCCTCCAGATCTCTTCAGCAGTTGCCAGTAAGTTAGAGCAGAGTGGGGAGGTGGTGAGGATAATCCAGGGCGGGGCTCTGGAGAGTGACAAATGTCAATGGGACAAGGAGGCCACAGATTTGGGAGAGGACAGGAGGGAAGGGAGGCCAGGGCAGGACTACAAGTCATCAGCAGGGTAAAGAATAACTTTGAGGGAAAGGAGGCACATGGGGTTGGAGCCACAGCCATGCTGGTGTGTAGTGGAGGGGGTGAGCAGGCTCTGGGGCCCAAGGAAGCTCAAGGAGCTCCCTCTGAGGGAACATGAGCAGGGGTGCTCAAGCTCCAGGTCTCAGTGGAGAAGATGGTGAGCCACGCCCAGAACTCCCAGAACAAGCAGAGAGAGGGAGCTGGGAGTTGGCCCAGAGAAAAGTCAAGGAGAGGGAGGGAGCCCTCGGCCCCTTTGGCGACTCCCACCAATGGGCTCCATTCTAACACACTGGAGCCAGCACATCAGTGACTGGCAAGAGAAGGTGGGGCAAGATGGCACACTGATGCCCCCTTGGTGGAGCTGCCAAGTGGTTCAACCTTTCTGGAAAATCATTTGGACTTATGTGAACAAGTGATGAAACTGTTGATACCCTTGGACTCAGAAGGACCACATGTCCTAGTCTCAAGGCCACATGTGGTAAACACTTAGGGTTGGGGGTATAGTCAGCCATATTGGCCACCTTGCTGCCCCTCCTCCAGGCCTTTGCCCCAGGCTGCCCCCCCCCCCACTGGAATGCTCTTCATCATCACTCCAGCTCTTAGAGGCCCTGGCTTCCTTCAAGATTCAGTTCAATGCCACAGTTTTCAGGAAGCCTTCCCAGGTCCCCACAGGCACTAGGAAAGGAGCCTCTGAGCTGCAAAAAAGGCTTTCTGGATAAGTGAATTTCAATATAAGTGACTTCCTTTGCAATTCTATTTTGTGCATTTATAAACATGATTCTTTCATAGAAACAGGCTTCACAGACTGACTGTCAGAGGGGTCCAGGAGACCCAAGAAGGGAGAGAGCTGAGCCTGCCCAGATGACCCTCCACCTCCCCTGCCTATGCCTTGTAGATGTCAAGGCAGGTGCTCTCGCTGTCATTCCCATGAGATTGCGAGCTCCTGGAGGGCAGGGACGGGCCCTGGCCTTTCTCTACATCCCTAACACTGCAATGCCTGGCACGACCAGTGACCAGTGACCCGTTCTTGTGCTCTAGTCCACTAGCTGCCCTCACTGCCTCCCGGCTCCTTCCTCACCTGGGCAGGAGCTTAAGCACAGGCTCCCCACATGCATCCAGCACCCGGAGCATTGCTAGCTCCTCCCACGGCTGCCCTTTGAACTTCCTCCCTCCCTCCTCTCCCCTCTATCTACTTCCTTCCTTTCCAAACTTCCTTCCCTTGCAAACCCTCCTTCTCCACTGGCTCCTCACCCCCTGCCCCTAGACACACCCAGGTTTCAGCATCTTTCAAGACTCTTTCCTTGACTTGACCGTGGCATTTCCTTAACCAAACTCCCAGGAAAGGTGTCCATCCTGGGCGTCCCCTCTGCCCCGCCTCAGTCTCCTCTGAAGCCTTGGCAGTCTGTTCTCGGCCCCCACCTCAGTTCTCCTGTCCTCTCTGCAGCCTTTGATGCGGTGACCCCCCCTTCCCCAGGATATTCTCTGGGTTTCATGACCCCATTGGCTCTGCTGGCCTCATACCTGTCTACACCTGCTGCCCCCATTCCCTCCCTTCCAAAAAGCGTACAATCTGAATTCCAATTCGGCTCCAAGGCCTCAGATTTCCCACTTACTGGCCTTTTCCCAGGCTGCCTTCCCGCCCAGCTTTCTTCCTGGCGATGCCGCCCGCATCTGTGCCACTGGCTCATCCCATCCCCTCTCTGGGGACTCACTTGGCCCCCCCCCCACAACCCTACTTTCTCTCTGGGGGCATCTCACCCAGCACCACCAGAGCCTAGCGCCTGCCCTCCCACTGGCAGACAGCTCTCTGCAAGCGTTCTTCCTGAACACAGGTGAGCAAAGGCGTCAAAGGCACCTGAACGCAGGGTCACCGAAGGTACGGGCCTGCAGGCCACAGGCTGAACCTGCCTGGGTTGGCCTGCATTTTTCTATGTATTTCCCAGTGACACTTTCAGGGGGTGAGCTGTTGGCCAGCTGCTTGGCCTGCTGGCCCAGAGCCCTGAGAAGCAGACTGGCGTTCACACTGTCCCATGGAGACCTTCCTGGCAACTTTCTCTCCACCAGGCCACCTATGCCTGACACCACCCTTAGAAGGTGCCCCGTTCCCTAAGGGCTCCTCCCCTCATCACCGCCCCCCAGCAGCTCAGTGTCTGACAAGGCCAGCTGAGCCCAGCCCTGACTCTCCTGCCCATCTGTGGCCTGCCACCTCACATGGACTGTGCCTGGGCCTCTCTCAGCTTCTCAGATCAACCATCCACTCAGCCGTCAGAGGGATGTCCCAGAAGTCAGATCTGACCATGTCTCCTCCCCTGCCCCACATACGAGCTCTTCCCCCAGCATGCAGAGCCCCCCATGCCTGGGCACCCTCTTAGCTTTCAGGTACAAGCTGATGCCAGAACCAAGTCTGGATGGAAGCCAGAGGGAAGAAGGGCATTCCTGCCACTAGGGGACCCCTGAGGCCAAGACACAGAGATGTGGGAGGAGAAGCAGAAGGTCACATAGAGTCCAGCAAGGAGCAGAAGGTGTGAGAAGCTGGGGGGGGGGGGGCCCTACTGTGATGGCTTTACCTGCCAAGCAGAGGATTCACATTTGGTCCTGAGCTAACAGGGAGCTGCTGGCCAGGCTGCGGTCCAGGAAAATCACTTTGGCCAATGAGTGGGGATGAGCTGGGGTTTAGGGCGACTTGAGGTGCACCTGAGGTGACTGAAACGCGCCAGACAAGAGGGAGGGGTGCCCTGGGCGGGGAGACAAGAGTCCAAGCTTTGGTAACCCTACATGCCAGGGGGCAGACAGGCTCTCCTTGGTGTGGAGCCTCCAGCTGGAGATGCTGAACAGGCTGCAGATGACGCAGTGGCACAGCAGAGTCTGGGGATCTCGGCTCAGACCAGTGGGAGAGGAGGACAGAGCCCTGGGGAAGGTGTGGTGGGAACAAGGCCTAACAGGGGAGGAGGAACCTAGGACTAGGGCAGCCAGTGAGGGTGACCAACAGTGGGTCACCAGATCTGGTGGAGACTGGGGGCATCTAAGGAAGCCTCAGAGGGCAGGTCAGTGAGAGCCCCTAGAAGAGGTGAGAGCAGCAGGCATGGCAGGGGAACAGACTCAGGACTGCAGGGGGAGGGAGGGTTTTCTTTCTTTTTGGTGAGGCAATCAGGGTTAAGTGACTTGCTCAGGGTCACATAGCTAGCAAATGTCAAGTGTCAGGAGCCAGACTTGAACTCAGGCTCTGCTGACGCCCAGCAGTGCCCTATCCACTGTGGCACTGAGTCACCTCTAGCGAAGGTTTCCAATGTTTGCTGGAAAACCCGTAAACCCAAGGAAAGCCTGAGGTCTGAGCAGATACCAGCGCAGGACACACTCCTCGGCCCTACCTCCCACAGTGTTCACAAATATCCTAGAATGAGGAACAAAGGACTAGGAGAAGACGAGTGTGAAGAGGGACAGAGCACAGACAAGCCCAGAGAGCAGAGAGGAGACATCAGAATGGGCAGGGAAGCAGGAGGGCACTGCTGCCCAGCGCCCCTCTGTGCCCGGTGCCCCTCTCTGCTGGCACCCTTCTCTGCCTGGCGCCCCCTCTCTGCCCAGTGCCCATCTCTTCCCAGTGCCCCTCTCTTCCTGGTGCCCCCTCTCTGCTGACACCCTTCTCTGCCTGGCGCCCCCTCTCTGCCCAGCACCCCCATTCTGCCCAGCACCCTGCTGCCTGCTGGGGGAGCACTTCAGAAAGCCCTTCTCCACTCATTCATCTGATCTGTTAATGCCTGCTGAAGGGAGGAGGGAGCCTGCACACAGAAAAATCCCAAAGCAAGGGCTGGTGGGTGCCTCTCATGGGCACAGAGAGGGGAGTGCCACTTACCTGGAGGGCAGATTCCAAGGCCGCCTCCTTCGGGCCTCTGCGGCACCTCCCCTTCCTCCAGCTGGACAATCACCTCTGGGGGGAAAGTGGCCAGTCCTGCCCATTGGAGACAGACAAGGGCTCAGGACAGAAAGTCTCCTGGGGGAGGAGATCCTCACTCCTGTCTCTAGCCCTGAGACACAGAGGGCAGCAGGGGTATCAGATGCTGCCAAAGACCCAGCCCAGGAGGCCCCAATGGAGGGCTGAGGCTGCCGAAGCAGTGGTCACTAATGGAGGAAGTGAAGGCGGGGCCTGGAGGCCGTAAAGGGTCCTCACCTAGGCATGCCAGGTTCTGGTAGTTCTCGAGCATCACCTCCCGGTACAGCTCCCTCTGAGGAGGAGCCAGGTGGCCCCATTCGTCCTGCGTGAAGGTCACGGCCACGTCCCAGAATGTCATGGATTCCTGGAAGACAAAATTGTGCATGTTGATCTAGGGGAAGGGGTAGAGGGGTAGAGGGAGCTGTCCACCCTCACATCTGGCCAGAAAAGTCCTTCCTGCCCACAAGACTAGGACTGGCAGCAAGCCAAGGACTCCCTGCCCCCATTCTCCCTCTCCCAATTTTTTAAAACATTTTTATTCAAAGTTCTGAGTTCCAAATTCTAGCCTTCCCTCCCTCCCTGAGATGACAAGCAATCAGACAGAGGCACTACATGTGCAATGACATGCAATCACGCCAAACATTTCCACATTAGTCACTTAGTACAAGACTCAGATAAAGAAAGGTAAGAAAGTGAGAAATGTGCTTCAGTCTGTATTCAGCCAACAGCAGTTCCTTCTCTGGAGATGGCCGGCGTCCTCGTCACTGGTCCTCGTCACCAGCATCCTCATCACCGGCGTCTTCGTCACCGGTCCTAGTCACTAGCGTCTTTGTCACCAGCATCCTCATCACCGGCGTCCTTGTCACCGGTCCTGGTCACTGGCGTCCTCGTCCCTGGTCCTGGTCACCAGCGTCCTCGTCACCGGTCCTGGTCACCGGCATCCTCGTCACCGGTATCCTCGTCACCGGTCCTCGTCACCAGCATCCTCGTCACCAGTCCTAGTCACCGGTCCTGGTCACCGGCATCCTCGTCACCGGCGTCCTCATCACCGGTCCTGGTCACCGGCATCCTTGTCTCCGGCATCCTCGTCACTGGCATCCTCGTCCCTGGTCCTGGTCACTGGTGTCCTTGTCACCGGTCCTGGTCACCGGCGTCCTCGTCACCGGTCCTCGTCACCAGTCCTGGTCACCAGCATCCTCATCACCGGTCCTCATCACCAGCATCCTCGTCACCGGTCCTGGTCTCCGGCATCCTCATCACCGGTCCTTCAGGGCCATCTCGGATCATTGGCTCGCTGAGAACAGCCAAGTCCTTCACTGACCTTCACGCCCCCAACATGGCTGTGCCTGGGGACACCCTCCTCCTGCTTCTGCCCACTTCACTCTGCAGCATCCCGCTCTGGATGGGCAGCCCCTCAATGTCCAGTTCTTGGCACCACAAAAAGAACCACTAGAAAGATTCCTGTACATGTGGGTCCTTTTCCCGTTTTTATTATCTCTCTGTGACACAGACCCAGCAGTGGCATCAAAGGGGGTCAAAGGCTATGCAGCGTTGTAGCCCTTCAGGCACAGGTCCAGGCGGCTCTCCAGAATGGCTGGATCAGTTCACAACTCCACCAACAATGCATCAGTGTCCCAGTTTTCCCACATCCCCTCCCACATCACCCATCTTCCTTTATTTATACCTCAGGGGTGACGGGCTGTACCTCAGAACTGTTTTAATTCATGTCTGTCTAATCAAGAGTGATTTGGAGCAGGGTGGCTAGGTGGCTCAATGAATAGAGCACCAGCTCTGGAGTCAGGAGTACCTGAGTTCAAATCCGGCCTCAGACACTTAACACAAAAAACTAGCCATGTGAATTTGGGCAAGTCACTTAACCCCATCTGCCCTCAAAAAAAAAAAGATTAAAAAAAAAGAGTGATTTGGAGCATTTTTTCTATGACTAGAGACAGCTCCAATCTCTTTCTCTGAAAACTGCCTGTTCATACTCTTTGACAGTTAATCAATAAGGGGATGACGTAGATGCTTATGAATCTGACTCAGTTTTCTATATTGGAAAAACGGAGCCAGTATCAAGATCAGAGCCGGCCCATTTTCGCTTTCCTTCTCATTTCCCTTGCATTGGCTTTGTGCATTAATGTCACATGATTGCTCTCTACTTCACATCCTTCCTCTCCCTCCATCTCCTCTGGCACTGAACCCTTCCTGGGCTCTGACATCACCACATCTCGGAGAGGGTGGAGGATAGACGGCTGGGCCTGGGTTCCCTGCACCCCCTGCTGCTGCCCCGCACCCAGGACCCACCCGCGTCCCTCCCAGAACCAGCTCCAGGAGCACTGGGCAGCACTAGGCAGCACGTGGGCACGCAGGAACGGTCTGAACAACCTACCTTCTGGGGGGGGGAGGGGAGGAGTGGGGGGGGTCACCCTGCAGCCCCGCCTACCAGGAAGTGAGGGGAGGGGCCACCAGAGGGGAGGAGCCAAGGGACCAAGTTCAGGTCATACACACCCCATTCCCACGGCCACCCCTCACAGAAGCCCAGTGGGTGAGCCCGGGCCTTTTGCAGACTGGCCCCTCCCCAACCCCCAATCGTACCCCACCTCAGTGTCCCCATCTGTCCACAGGGAGAAGGGGGGGAATGCCTTGGAGGCAGGGGTGCCCAGTGAGGGGGAGGGGCGCAGCTGGTCCTGGATTCAAATCCAGCCTTACGGCGCTTCTGAATTGTGGGACCCAGCGCAAATGGCGCCTCCCGCTGTGCCTCACTTTCCTCTCCTGCCTCCATGCAGGGCCTGCACATTCCGAGGGCTGCTGGCCCCGCGCTGCCTCAGTTTCTCCGGCGGTCCCCCTCTCCCAGGCTCACCTGGGGACCTGCAGAGGACACGCTCGAACTCGGACCTTCCACAGCTTCATTTGGGTCCTGGCCCGGGGCCAGGAAGGGAGACGGCATCCCGGAGGGCGGCCTGGAGGCGGTGGATGGACAAAGGGCGCAGGGGCGGGACGAAGGAGCCCCGACCCTCCGGGAGGGGCGTGGCTAGGCGCCCGGGGTCACGGCGCATGCGCCTCAGCTGGCTCTGGCCCGGGCACCCCGCGGGGCAAAGGGCCAAGAGCCTCGTGCCGGATCCTCTAGGACCTGGGGGGGGGAACTGCAAGTCAGACTTCCAGAGTGGACTCCGGAAGCGGAAGTTACGTTGGCTCGGGCCAGGGCAAGGCTTTCTGGGAAACGTAGTCCGGAGGCGGGGCGCGATTGAGCTCCGGGTGGAGCAGGGAGAGGAGGGGTTAGCCTCGAGGACCCCGCCCCTCCATCGCCACGCCCCCAGCTGTAGATGGTTCTGATTGGCCTGGGGGGTGCAGAGGGAGGAGTCATCTCAAATATGCCCCGCCCCAGGGGTGGCCTTTCCTGGCACCACTCCTCCTCCTGCTTTTGATGCCTTGGTCCCCTGGGCCGGCTAGTGCTGCTCCTGGGGGGTCCCTGGCCAAGAATGGGGGAGCTGAGGCTGTGCTGGGGGCGCTGAGGACCCCGCCCCATTCCTCACCTAACTCGAGGCGCCCAACGCCTTGTTCTGCGTGTGTCTGTGTGTGCGTGGCCGTGTGCGTGTGGAGGCCAGCCCGGCAGACCCGGACACCGGGAGGGGGGGCGTCCTGCGGCCGAATGGCCAGCCCTGGCTCGGGCCTTGGGCCCGCATCCTCCCGCTCTCCCCGCAGAGTTGAGTCCGAGGAGGACGCTGGGAGCTGTGCCGGAGCCTGCCCCCGTCCCCGGCTGTCCGCCACGTGGTCCTTCTGGGGGTGGGGCGGGGCGCCCCCAGGGGTCTCCGGCTGAGCCGTGGGGAGAAGGAAGGAAGCGATAGAGGGTACCCCGCGCCCAGCGCCCCCTTAGATGGCCTCGCCAGTAAGCAGGTCACAGCGGGGGTCGGCTCCAGCCCGGTGTGTCCCGTGTCTCCCAAGGAGATGCCCCCAAGGAGTTAATGAGGGACTCCAGTGCCCGCGCGGGGTGACCGATGGTAAAACCGAGCAGATCGGGTCATTTAGGCGCAAGGACTTGTAGGAATGCTCAGTAAAGAATCCTAATTAAGGGGACGCTTCTTTAAGGCCTGATTCCAAACTTCACTGATCCTAGTTAGCCAAGGAACAGAACCACGTCCTGGGCCTGATTATCCCCCCAGCCCTCCAGCATCACAAAGAAGTGGAGCCCGCACTCAGTCATATATACCAGTAGCCGAGGTCAAGGCTAAATACTTCTCCTGTTGTTTGGACTATACCTGGCCAAACCGCCCTATCTTCCACCGGAGTCTTACTGCGGGAGCCTCAGGTGTTCCAGGACCGATCCATTATTTAACAGATCTAATATTGTGCTTACAAGACTTTTTGATGAGGAAAGAATGGGCTGTTGCTGTGGTGAGGGCGTGTTTGATGCTGCGGTACTGACCATGTATCACCTGATGCTTTACACTCTCTGACTCACGACCATATTGCCGTTTTTCTCAGAATCTTTGTCATTCCTCAAGGTGTGATATTTCTTTTACTTTTATGTGCCATAATTTGCCATTGAAGCTACTCCTCGATGACCAGGCATGTGGGTTGTTTCTAGCATCTTCCAGTATCAAAATCCTCCTTAGTTTTGTTTGGTCTCAGGCGTGACTTTGCTGACCTTGAGCTAACCGGATTTTATCATTTACGGCTAACTTGATCGATGCTCTAGATCATTGGATAAGGATTTAACAGCTGGGAGGCACCTATCTCACCCTTATTTTGCAGCTGAAGAAACTAAGGTCTAGAGAGCAGCTAGTGACAGATGCAAAACCTGAACCCAGACCTTCTGACTCTAAACCGGGGCCTCTTTCCAACTTCCCCTGCTCCCTGTCTCTCAGGTTTCTCTGTCCCTTAATTCCCATTCACTTTGCTTCTTACAGGCACCATAATGCCTAGTCACCTAATGCCCAGTCTAGACTGTTTCTTTGGCTTTATGTCTCTGTACAGCTAGTTTGTGTATCTAGCTCTGTTTTCATCAACTCTAATTATGGAAATAACAGCAACTCTCTTGAGCAGCACTGTTTTAGGATTAAATGAAACCTTATTTATGAAGCACTTAGTGCAGTATTGGGTATACGGTAGGCACTAAGGAGATGTGGATCGCCTTCCCCTTTCCCATCCTGGATAAAATATAAGGGCCTCAAGGGCACAACTGTTTCATTTTCAGTGTTGTGTTTCCAGATTTGAGCAAAGCCTGACATATAATTGTTGTTCTTGTCCAGTCATTTACAGTCGTGTCTGACTCTCTGTGACCCCATTTGGGGTTTTATTGGCAAAGATGCTGGAGGAATTTACCACTTCCTTCTCCAGCTCATGTTACAGATAAGGAAACCGAGGCAAATGGAGTAAAGTGACTTGTTCAGGGTCACACAGCTGGTAAGTATCTGAGGCTAGATTTGAGCTGAGGTCTGCTCAGTGCTTTATCCACTGAGCCACCTGGCTACCCTCGTGGTAGGCACTTATAAAATACTTGTTCACTGATTTTTCAGTTACTATTTGAAACCAGACAAAAATACCAAGTCATTTGGAGAAACTAAAGGTCCAGAATCTCAAGGAAAATCACTTTTGGAAAGGGCAGGAACAGAAGTTTATGACAAACAGCATTAACATATCTCTGAGTAGTCTCTCGAACAGTAATCATCGGCAGTCTTTACTGTTCCATAAACCCGAGGCTGCCTCCTCTCGGGGCTCTCAGGACCTTTCCACCCCAGGTTCCCTTCTCCCTGTCTAGTCTCTCCTCCTCAGACTCCTTTGCTAATTCTTCATCTGAGTCACATTCACCAAGGCTCGGCCATGAGACCTCTTCTCTTCTCCCATGATGCTGTCCCACGCCATGACCCCATCGGGTGCCATGGGTACAATGAGCAGCTCTGCACAGGTGATTCCTGCGTGTATATATCTAGCCCTAGCCTCTCTCCTGAGCTACCACAACAGCCCCATGTTGCCTAATTAGACCTGGTGTGGACTTCTAGGTCCTGAGATGTGGCTCTTTGATTGAATAAAATAAATAAATTATTAATAATAAAAGAATGTGTTTTGGAAAACTTGGACTCAGTCAAAGGGCATACCCAAGGACCTAGAAGGCCACAAGTTCCCCACCCCTAGCCTAGACCACAAATTGTTCAGCCAGTCTTCAGCTGATGCCCATCATTTTAGTTTGCAATTCTTTACCACCACAGAAAGAACTGTCATGAACATTTTTGTGTATATCAATACTTTTTTTATTCTTTACTTTCTTTGGGAGTGTAGGTTTAGTATTGGTATCTCCGGATCGAAGGTTATACAACAGTCGCACAGGTTTTGGGGCACAGCTTGAACTAGAATTGCTTTCTAGTACATATGGGCCAGTTTACACCTGCTTTCCCAAATTCCCTTAGCATCTGTCATAGTTTATTAACTTACCCAATCTGATGGGCGTAAGGTGGAATCTTGCATTTTTTTGAGTTTAAGAGTGATTTAGGTAATTTTTTCATATAGCAATTGATAGCTTGGAATTCTTCCTCTGAAGACTACCTTTGACCATTTACTAACTGGGGAATGGCACTTATACATTTTAATTAAATATGCACGCTTGTCTGTGTCATTATTGGCAGCTATTTCAGTTGTGTCTGACATGGTGTGACCCCATTTGAGGTGTGTTTTTTGCGGGGGTTTTTTTTTGCTTTTTTTTTTAGAGGGCAGTTGGGGTTAAGTGACTTGCCCAAGGTCACACAGCTAGTTTTTGTGTTAAGTGTCTGAGGCCGGATTTGAACTCAGGTACTCCTGACTCCAGGGCCGGTGCTCTATTCGCTGCGCCACCTAGCTGCCCCTGAGGTTTTCTTAACAAACATACTGAGTGATTTTAGTCATGTCCTTCTCTGGTTCATTTTACAGATGAGAAACTGAGGCAAACTCGGCAAAGTGACACACACAGGTAGCAAGTGTCTGAGGCCGGATGTGAACTCATGAAGATGAGTCTTTCTGATTCTAAGCCTGGTGCTCTAAACATTGGGCAACCTCTCTGTCTCTTTTTCTCATTAACACACACATATTTCTAATATGTATGCATGTGTATCTATGTGTGTATATATGCACATATACATACACACATATGCATACACAAACACACACACACACACACACACACACACACTTAGAAATGAGACCTTTATCAGAGAAACTTGGTGCAAAGATTTTTTCCCCATTGATCTACTTCTCTTATAATTTTAGCTGCATTGGTTTTGTTTATGCAAAAACTTTCAATATTTCATATAATTCAAATTGTCCATTTTACCTTCCAAAATCTGTTCAGGCCCTATTCTAGTACTTGTCTTGGTGCTGAACGCTTTCCCTTTTTGTGTTTAATTCCTGTGTTTGAGCTTCACAGTTTATACCCAGCTCTGTTCTCTTCATCAAGAATGCTTGGAAGTCTTCATTTTCATTAATGGTACACCCTTCCACCCCCCGTACTATTTTGATAGGGAATGGATGAGCTAAAATGATGAGCTGGTTAATCACGTCTGCAGCAAGATGAAAAGAAAACAGCAGAGATGTCTCCTCTTGTGGAGGCTCCTCTTGTCTCCTCTCAAGGTCTGAACAAAGTAGGCATGACTCCTGCATGAGGGCTCATCCAGAGTGTGCAGGGCTGCCTTGGGATGGGCACACTCCTCCTTAGAGAACACACCAGAGCCCACAGACTGTCTGACAATGGGATGGAACACGTTACTCCAGGTTAGAACCAACCAACGGATGGATATGTGATGTTCAAAGAAATATGGAAAGACCGGTACAATCCACACACTCCAGAGCAGAAGGACACATGGTGACAATGACATGAGCCAAACAGCAGTGAAAACTGCTGGGGATTGAGAAGCTTCCCTCCCCTCGGGTGAAGTCACGTGGTCTTTTGATTGGTTTGCCTTAAGGGTCAATGAAAAGCCATTGATCAAGGGCTACCTGGGATCAGGGATGTTAAGTGCTGGAGATATAAGCAAAAACCTGAGTCCCTGCCCTCAAAGAGCTCAGTCTAACGGAGGCGACAACAAGCAAACTAGGTACAAATTATATTTAGGATAAATAGGGAATGATTAAAAGAGAGAAGTGCTGGAACGAAGAGGAGTTGGAAAAGGCTTCTTGGAGATGGGAGCCTGGTGAGCCATTGGGCAGAGAGGGAGGGAGAGCTTTCAAGGCTCTGGAAGTCAGAGAAAATGCCCAGAGCTGAGCAATGGAGAAGATTCTTCCAAGAACAGCCTGGACGCCAGTGTCACTAGACCAGAGTATGTGACAACTTGGTTCTCTTGACCTTTCTAGCCTTCTTTCAGCCTACTCTCCTGTATGCTGCCTATGCTCATATCTGCTGGCTAATTTATACTAAATCTTGCCTCCAGACCTTTGCACTGGCTGTGCCCGATGCCTGAAATGCCCTCTCCTCTCACACCTACCTCTCAGATTCTTCACTTCCTTTTAGACCCTGGTTTTGGCAGAGGACCTTTCCTGTTCCCATTTCCTGGACTAAAATATGAGAAGGGGAGTGTTGCAAAATGAGAATATCGACATATGCGATGGAGGCCGATTATGAAGGACTCTAAAGCACCATGGTCCTATGTGCACTTTAGGAAGCGCGCCAAGGCAGCCCAGACGGACTGGACTGGGCAGAGGCAAGTCCAATAGGACACTCCAGTTTCTAGGTAGAGGCGGATGCTCCACAGTAGAGGCTGCCCTCCCAAAAGGGGCTCTTGGGGAAGGTGATGCCCTTGCCGGGGAGCCAAGGAACACTGATGGTACAGAACAGTCTCGGTGGCAATAGTGGCAACGGGTAGGCCTGCAGGACTCCTCTGCATGGATGACCTTGACCTCTGCTGAAGAATAAGTGGGCCAAGTGGCATTTGTGCCACAGTCCTCCCAGTCCTGGTGCTGCTTGCTGTTAATAAATCAGATTTATACCTCATATTCTTGGCATTTTAGATACCAAGTGTAGACAGCCGACAGACAATGCCTATCTCTCGAGCATGGCTCCTTTTGTTGGAGATGTTTAAGGTTCTGATTATTGGAAAAAATATTTAATCTTCCACCTTGTTAGTCACATGACCACCAATTAAATCTTGACGATAGTTCCAATACTTTTCAGCTAAAAGACCTAGCCCAGCTCAGCCCAGATGCTAAGAGACTCTGGTAGAGACTCTAACCCTAAGCCTCACCCTCCTGCCATAGGTAGCATAATAAGCCTGGAAAGGTACTAGAGGATTGTACTTTAATCATCCATAAATGAAAGAATGAGGGGGGGATTCAAGGGGAAGGAGAGAAGACACAGAGGAGGAAAAATTTAAAAGGTAACTGAGTCATCTTTTTAAAATGCAAATATAAAGCAGGGAGCACAGACGAGGAGAACAGCTTTGAAAGCTAAAAGTTGAATTTATTCTCAAAAGGCAAACAGTACATTGTAGCGATCTACACTCTGAGGACAATCCCCTTTATCTGCTCTGTTTTGCGTATGAAAATACCTCTTTTATTAATTGTTTAAATTTAAAATAAAATTAAATTTCTTTAAAATCCTATGAGCTAAAATCAAGACTAAGCCTGGGAAAATGGATTTTTTCAAAATATAAATGTGGTTTCTTGAAAAATTAGCAAATGTGTCCAAATCTTATGGACTGTCTACATGTAAAATGGGCGATTGCAGCAAAAAGAAGACGTATTGCAAACTGCAATTATTTTAAGGATGTACAAAGTTGTAAGGCTTATGGTGTAAGTCAATAAATTTAATTTTTTAAAAATTTGTAAATACCAGAGTATGAATTCTAGTCTGAGGACCATTCCGTTTTTTCACCTTCCCTCTCCTTCCCATCAATCTCTTTTGCTCATTCCCCAACATTTAGCATCAAAAGCTGCCTAAATAGATGAGTTATGTTATTACAATCACACCATTAAACCTACAAAAGCAAAGCCCAATACCATACATAACTTAGGGATTTCAAGTGGTGGGATCTATTGAAGAATGTAGCTCAGGCAGCCAGGTACCAAAATGATGAAGCCTGCTGTAATACAACTACCTTTAAAAACCCCCAAGAGCCAATGACGGTTCCTTGTTCAGTCTTTGGTGAGCTTTGGCAACTGCATCTTCAACAATACTTTGGGAGTCTGAATTTCTCTTTCTTATGGAGAAAAGGCTTCTTTCTCACTTTCTGAAGGCAAGTTCTCACCTTTTGGTTTGGCCTTGAAGGTTGGGAGATCATCACTCATTGATCAGGAAACATGGACCAGAATCTACAGTCAGTCTTTTCTGAAACAAGTGACCTTCAAGGCAACTCGACCTTTGCACGTGAAAAACATCCTCAGCAGTCTTAGCCACAGCTAGACATGATCTGGACAGAAGGCCTGGCTTGAGCAATTCTTCATAATTAGCTTAAAATGAGACACACCTATTATCTCAGGTTGGGCAGGATGCTCCCAGAAAGCAGATGTTAATAATTATCCTGAGCCTGGTTATAGAAAAAGCTACTGTCATTTTTGTGTGTGGAGGGGCTGGGGGGTGGGATGGGGTGGGAAGTAAGGGGAACTAACTGCTCAAAGTCAAGAGAAGAAAAACACCTATTGAACTGTTAATAGATCAGCAAGGAGCTCACCAGTGGTTAGGAACTTCTTCAAAGAAAACTCTTAATATACAAAGATTTATAATAATTATGCAAAATCCAAGTGTTTTGGTTTTTTCCTACTTAGGAAGTGAATCTCTCAAAATGAGGCATGGCCTGGATCAATTCAAGGATGCAGTAATAACCATCCATTCCTATAAAGAGGCCTGTCCATCACTTAAGACTTATGTCTACGGGCAGAAATTCAGCCATCAGTGTCATAAGAAATGGTGAGGTGGGCTGTAACACTCCTACAAGGCACTGGCCAAGAAAAAGGCCACTGATAGTCTAATTTTTTTCTTTAAAAATTAGTCTTCCTAGCTCTATAGAAACAAAAAGTTTTACTTTAGTGTTTTCTTGCTATAATTTTTTTTTACCTGAACCTGTAATTTTATCATTGTATAGAATACCCTCCAAAGATGAAGATCAGTAATTAAAAGGAAAACTTAATATTCGAGTTGCCCAGGGCACACAGAAATCAAGTGACTTTCCTGAGATCATACAGAAAACATGTCAGAAGACTAAGCTCACCTAAGTGGAAGGGCAACCTTCTGTGCATTGTCAGGCCATCTATCTCAGACTAATTTCCCTTGTTTAAATTTCTTTGATAGATGTGAGTCAATTGTCTTGCTCACCCACAGCTTCTTCAGAAATTCTAATCCCCCTCTTTTGCTTAAAGTCAACCTTTTTTCATAGATGGTCAAATTCAATTTTGCATAAAGTTATTTTGGTGTCCGAACTCATCTGCTTCGGTTTTCAGAATATTATATTTCTTTTGTTGTTTCTTGTGAACAAGGAATGGTCTTGTGCAACTTAAGTTTGCTTTTCCTTGGAAATGTAAAAGGTTTCCTCTGGGTGCTTACAAGAATTTTTGTTTAATGTTGAAGTTCTGAAGTTAGACCTACACATTTATGGGAGAACTAAAATTCAAATTTCTCTTTTAGCCACCTATGGATTCTGTTGATCCATAATTTACCCTCCATTTTTAATACGGGGGGGAAGATGAAAACATCTTTGTTTTATTAAAGGCTGGCTTTCATAAAGTTTATTTCATTGTGATTTAATGAAGAACCTGTAATTCTCAGATTATTTGGGGGCATGCTTTAAGGTCAGGGGTCAGCTACTATGGCTTCTAGAAAAGTTTGATATTTTTACAAGAAGTTTAACTTTTTTCTGAAATTCTTGCATTGTTGCACTTTTGGGCTCCAGATCTGTGGTTCTCTTTTTCAAAGAATCAACAGTTCTGAAGAAAATCTCCATTCATTTTAAGCTACCTATTTCTTGTCAGTCTTTTATATCTTGGAGAATTCTAATTTCCATCCTTATTTTTTTAAATTGTCTTTCCCTTTGTTCCCAGATTTGAGAGACCTCCTAGTAGGTGCGTAGTGTTTTCCCTCTCATTCTCAGCCTTCAAAGATGATGTGTTTGTAGACCCTTTGTTATTGTTAAATCATTCTGGTTACTGGCATTTCTGCTATTTGTCCTAGTGATTTTTCCTAGGTGGTATTGTATCTGGTTATTCTTTCATTCTGGCATGTGATGGAGGAGAGTTGAGCTTAGACCATCTCTTGTTCGGCCCCCTGCTAAGAGTCTTATATTTCTTGAGAGCTAATTCTATAAAAATGTTTGGGATAGAAACTCAATTGCTAAGTGTTTGAATGATAGATGAAAAAAATGAAGAGAGTGAAGACAGGAGTTTTGGTTTGTTTTGTTTTTCCAATGAAAGGGAGGAAGGAACAGTCTGGATGGAGTAGAAGGACAGGAGTGGTCTTTTTCCCCTTACTGAGACCTGAGTCAGTCAGGAAAAAACACAAGAAAGGAATTTGCTGGAATATATTGGCATAGGCAGATGAGAATGGGATCAAGAAAAAGAATGTGCTTTAACAAAAAGAAAATATAACTTTTCTTCTGGAAATGGAAGGAAGGAGGGGGAAATGGCCCATGATGCTGAGAACTTTAGAGAAATGGAGTTAATCTGACAGAAACTCCTAATTTATTGAGACTGCACTGGCAAAAATCAGCTGCCATAAATATGGCAAATAAGAGATGGCCAAGGTTAAGGTTAGGAAAACAGCAAAAGTTAGATAGTTAGATAGATAGATAGATCGACAGACAGACAGACAGATAGAAATAGGGTTTCAAATATAGGGTTTCCCTATAGTTTACATTCATTAACTTTCAGGCAAAACTAACTCTTGCTGAAATCTTTCTCAAGTTCACTACTTTCATAAAGCTTTCCTCCCTATCTGCTGTGCAAGTTGTGATTCTAGGATATTGAGTAAGCTCTGTTCACTAACTGAAGATGTTCTTTCTCCAGTATAAACTGATATTGAGAAGGCATTGGCTGTGGAATTTATAATTCCTCATCTATAATAAACTTTCTACTGTGGAATATCTAATGTACAGTTGTATGTTCTGGCTGATGACTTTCCAAGGTTAAATACATTCACAAGACTAATTAAATACTCTCCAATCTGATGTTGAGTAAAGTCACTGCTCACACTGAAGGCTCCTTCATATTTATTATATTCATAAGGTTACTCTCCACTATGAATTTTTTGATGGATAGCAAAGGTTGTACTCAGAAGGAAGGCTTTCCCACACTCATGACATTCATAAGGTTTCTCTCCAGTGTGAATTACCTGATGACGAGCCAATTGTGAGCTCTGGCAAAAAGCCTTCCCACATTCATTACATTCATAAGGTTTTTCACCAGTGTGAATCCGCTGGTGTTCAGCAAGTTCTGTGCTCCAGCTGAAGGCCTTCCCACATTCATTACATTCATAAGGTTTCTCTCCAGTGTGAATTCTCTGGTGTACAGCAAAGGTTGTACTTAGAAGGAAGGCCTTCCCACAATCATGACATTCATAAGGTTTCTCTCCAGTATGAATTCTCTGATGTTGAGTAAGCTGTGAGCTCTGGCGGAAGGCTTTTCCACATTCGTTGCATTCATAGGGTTTCTCTCCACTATGAATCCTTTGATGTTCAGTAAGAACTGTGTTCTGTCGAAAGGCCTTCCCACATTCATTACATTCATATGGCTTCTCTCCAGTGTGAATTCTCTGGTGTACAGTAAGTTGTGTGCTCCTATTAAAGGCCTTTCCACATTCATTACATTCATAAGGTTTTTCTCCACTATGAATTCTCTGATGTACAATAAAGTTTGTGTTTAGAAGGAAAGCTTTCCCACACTGATTACATTCATAAGGTTTCTCTCCAGTGTGAATTCTCTGGTGCCGAGTCAGCCCTGTACTCAAGCCAAAGGCCTTTCCACATTCCTTACATTCGTAGGGTTTCTCCCCAGTGTGTGTTATCTGGTGTTGAGCAAGGTGTGAGCTCCACCGGAAGGCCTTCCCACAGTCATGACATTCATAAGGCTTTTCTTCAGTGTGCAGTTTATGGTTTTCAATGAGGTTGGAATTATAACTGAAGGACTTTCTACCCTCATTATACTTAGGGAAAATTTTTGAGCAGATTTTATTACAGTTTCTGAGGGTTGAGTAGAGTCTGAAGCTCTTTTCATATGTATCACATTTAGGGAGACTATTTCCTAATGATGTTGTTTGCTGTGGAAAATGAACAGGTCCCAAATGAGCACTTCTGGCACAATGACTAGAGTCATGACCTCTTACTTCATTAAGAGGGCTCCGTGGGGTACTTTTTACTTTTCTAGATGTATCTTCATCGTTCTGCTGCCTTTCTAACCCGGCAGCACATACCCAGGTTTCTTCCAACTTGGAGACACAGACACCACTATTTGTGAATCTTTCTGAGAATGATTCTTCCATAGAAAGGCCCACCTTGGTGACTGGTTCCTTGTTTTCAGGTCCAATCTCCCAATCTGAAAGAAATAAGAAACAGGTCAAATATCCCTTCTTCCTATCGCTGCACACATAGTCCTGTCTTCTGTCTCACCAATCAAGAAAAATGATTCTAACACATAAAACATGAGTTACCTGGGGATGGACGCCACATTTTTTGCCTTTGAATTTCTAGCACAGCCTAGTAGGTGCTTAATAAATGCACACTGACAACTCTTGGGGGGGGTGCCCAAGAACTGGAAATTGACAGGAGGCCCAATCATTGAGGAATGGCTGGACAAGCTGTGATATATGAATGTCACAGAATACTAATGTGCTATAAAAAATGATGAGCAGGCTCCTTTCAGAACAATCTGGAAAGACTTACATGAACTGATGCGGAATGAAGCGAGCAGAACCAGGAGAATGTTGTACACAGTTAACAGCAACACTGCAAAAATAATCAATTGTGAACGACTTAGCTCTTCTCAGCAATGTGAGGATCCAAGACAGCTCCAGCAGGCTCTGGATGGAAAATGCCATCCACAACCAGAAAAAGAACCATGGAGCCGGAATGCAGATTGAGTCACACTATTTTCACTTTCTTTGTTTTTTGTGGTTTTCTCCTTTGTTCTGTTTCTTCTTTCACAACGTGACTAAAATGGAGACATGTTTGGCATGATTGCACATGGGCAACCTATATTAAGTTGCTGACTGTCTTAGGGAGGAGGGAGAAGAGGGAAGGAGAAAATTTGGAACTCAAAATTTTATTTTAAAAATGTTAAAATTTTTCTTTACATGTAATTGGAAAACATAGAATACTATTTAAAAGAAAAACCACTTACTGACTAAAACTGAGAATACTAAAAACCCATTAGGTTCAGAGGGTTGTGGTGAGTAAAGGGTTTTGGAAACCTTTTAAGGAATAAAAAGAGATTACCCAATAATCAGTCAACAAGAATTTGTTAAGTGCCTACTATGGGACAGACACTGCACTGGAGGGAAATGGAGAGAAAAACAAAAGCAGCAGGACAAAGTGTCTTCCCCTTCCAGAAGTCTACATTCTAATGAAGGAGAAAACACGTAACTGGTAGATACAAGGTCTATGCAGATCAGATGAAAAGCCAGCTCAGAGGGCGAGGCGTGAAGAAGTCAGAGAGCCTGGTAAGGACAGGAAGAAGAGATGAAAAGCCAGTAATGAGAGGCAGATGGCCTGAATGCTCCAGGGGTACCCGCTGGAGGTCTGGAGAAAGCAGGGAAGGCCTTCAGCATGCAGCATGAACTCCACATGGAGAATGTATGGGATGACACGGCTAACAGCCGTAGCAGAGGCAGGGACGGGTTTTGATCTACATTACTAGAGGGGGCTTCACAACCCATACAGAAAGCAGGCAGTGAAGTACACTGAAAACACTGGCTTGGGGCAGAGGACATGAGTTGAAATCCCACCACCAGAACTTACAGCCTTAAACTCCCTGGCCTCGTTGCTTCATCTCTAAGTGGAGGGTCTAGGACTAGACTGCCTCTGAAGTCTCTAGGATTTATTTATAAAATTATTTATATTATATTATTTATAAAACCTTTAACAATGATCCTCACAAACTTTTGTGGTTAACAAGTCAGTTATTACCTGACAAAGAAAATGAGCCTCCTACAGATTTTGTGACTGGCACCAGGGGACGGCACTAGTCCAAGCTGGGGTCAAAGGCAGAATTCAGAGCTCTGTGTTCTGCTCTCCCCCCATGCATCCCAATAAAAGGTGGCACGCTTATTCGGCATGTTTTCCTAAAGGACTCTTTGATGGAAGCTGGGGGAGCCACTTGCAGCTTTCCAGAAAAAACCTGAATTAAGAATAAGAATCAGTAGGTACAACAATAAAAGCCAAAAGATCACAGAAGGAGAGCGTCTGGAGAGAAGGCGTCTGCCTAGACCTCATATACAGAAAGAGTTCAGCAGAGGCTGGATTCAAACATTAATGAAGCACCTACCGTCTGCAAAAGACCCAAACAAAGCCATCTTTGCCGTCAGGGGGCTTCTATCTGACATGGGAGAACATAACATGAAGAAGCATATACATATTCATGCCAAATAACCGTGAGGGCCGCAGTGCTCCTAAGTATGGGAGCCAGGAAAGGTCTTGTCTGAGCTGAGCTCAGCAGGAAGCCACGAGTTCTTTGGGATGGGGGTGAGGAAGAAGCGCGATTGCAGACACAGGGAGCCTTCTTCAAAGGCACCGCCGCAGGAGACAGAAGGAGCTGGACTGACAAATGAGGATGCTCCCTCAGCCAATAAAGGCTGGCACTTTGTTAGTGACTTACGGTCTTGGATCACCAGAGTCCAAATAGCTTACCCAGACTGGGATAGAAGCAGGACTTTGACCCTGGTCTTCCTAACACTCAGGTTACAGCTCTATCTGCTAAGACCCGAGTTCAAATCCAACCTCAGAGACCGAGCAAGTCCCTTAACCTCCGTCTGCATCAGTTTCCTCATCTAATACATGGAGCCAAGAGTGTTTACCCAGGATTTTGTGAAGCTCAAATATCTGCAGGTGCTTAGGGACGGCACCTGGCCGTGAGCAGGAGCTGAGCAGGAGTGGCGATGCTCGTCTCCTTCCTTCCTGCGCCGAGCTGCTTCTCACCAGCAGGATAGGGTTAAAAGGCTGGCTTTGGTTTCCAGAAGTCTGAGGTCATGAAAGCAGCATCGCAGTTTCCTGAAGGCGATTCCACACGTTCTCCTCCCAAGATTTAATTCTGGAATGTCCCCATCGCTCTACCCATCCTAAGCGCTGGTGTAGGCACAAGAGGCTGTCTATCAAACCGAAGGCCACTCATCGTCAGGACAAGGATCCTTCTTCATCCACCGCAGGCTCGGCCTCTTTGGCAGGGATGGGGTTAGGACTCAGGCTCTGAAATGTTTCTGGGCTTAATTCCACCAGAATGATGTCAAAATGCCAGGAGGCATCTTCAGATAATAAGGTAATGACAAGAATAAATGGACAAGAAAAAAAAAAGGGAATCATAAGGGGTGGGAGAAGAAAGGAGAATTTTTAAAACAGTCATATCTATAGTATTAAGGAAGAAAGAATCTTTGCCATAGATATGTTGGCTAACATTAGCACAATGACAGAAGACGGCGAGGGTCCGTGTTGGGGAGATTGTAGAGAGACAAACACACTAAAAACACGCCGCTGGTGAAGCGGACGCTGGCCGCACATTATGGAAGACAGATTCAGGGCAATGCAAAGAAAGTGCCCAAGACGGCTACACCCTCTGACCCAAGGATGACACAGTTAGGCACATGCTCCAGGGAGGTCAGCCCCCTACCCTCCAAACAGCCAAAACTGGAGGCTAAGCAACAGCAATGACGGGACTGGCCCCAAGGAAGGCCTTGGAGGGGAGGCGGCATCTGCGGCCAGAGGCCCTTGAAACTGCCCTCGGCCCCGATCCCCAGGCAAAGGGAAGGAGTCTCTCCAGAACATCCCCACAGGCACTCAAGCAGCCTCTGCCCAGACTGCAGACAAGACCAGACTTTCTGAATGTGGAGATTAGTGCTGCAAGAGTTGCTTCCCTTTTTTCCCTTATTATGAGATGACTCTCTGAAAAGGGGAAGGGTGAGGGAAGTAGTCAGAAATGTAGGTGATGTAAAAAAAAAACAAGGTATGTCCATGAAAATCTATTTATAAAATATTTCTGCTAAAATCTAACATTTATGAGCTATAAGCTGATGCAAATTTCTAATATGAAATATTTCTCAGAATAAATGCTGAAAGCATATCAACAAGGCACTCAGAAAAAAACCCTCAGAAGTTATTACCAGTAGCATGATCAACGGTCCCAGGTTCTTTCTCCCCAGAAGACAGGGCAGCCCTGGCACCTGCCTGTAGGACCAGCGGCTCCTTCTCTCCTTCTCCCAGATCCCTGGCCAGGAAGAGTAAGGCAGGGCATTCTCCTGCGTCATCGCTGCCACCTCCAAACTGGCCTCTGTGTCCATCAGGCAGTAAGTTCTGCCTTTGAGGTCTCCTCTGGCCACCTCTATTCAGCCCCTTCTTCAGTGACAGACCCCGTCTTCCTCATGAACCCAACCCCTGCCCATAAAATCTAGTGTTCTATGTATGCATCAGACTCTAGCCTTCCAGTTCACCAACCCCCCAAACTCCTGGGACCTCCATCTTGTGCCCACTCCATCGCAGTCATGGCCATGCCTTTGAGCTGCTCCACCTCCATGATCCCAATGTGGGCAGGCTTGCCTCTGACCACAACCTTCCCTCTTTCCACCTCTCCTTTTGCCCCACGGCTCCTAAACACATCTGCCATCACCATGCCCTTCAGCCTTCCCTCCCCTCCTGTCTCCTGAGCCACCAGCCCCACTCTGGCCTCACTGCCCTGTCCGCACCACTGATCCCACAATGACCAGCTCTACCGTAACCTTACCATGCTTTGCCCCTTGTCCTGTCTCCAGGTACAACTTGCAGAACTCCAGTTCTAGATCATTCCTACCATCATCTTCTCCATTCCTACACACATGGAACATTCTTGGAGAAAGTGACACAACTAGGTTCGCTCCAAACATATGTTCTCTTATCTCAACTGGACCGCCATCACTACTCAGCAATTCTCTCAATTTTCCCCCTAACCCCTGACTGAAATCCTGGGAAGACCTGGAGAGAAGGCTCCCAATGAGCAGGCACTGAGACTTGGAGACTTCAGTGTGGAGGGGAAAGGGAAGGGCAGAGAGAAACCCCAGGACGAGACGGAGGCAGAGACGAAGCCTCCTTCTTGGGAGCTTTTCTGCAGACAAGGTGTGTCTGGCACCAGATGAGCACCAGACACAGTCACAGGCAGGAAGACACAGACTGGCTCCTGTTGTACGAGCTAAGCCTGAGGGGCTGCCCACGCACAGGCAGGCCCTTGACTCCAGACCAAAGACAGAGAGGAGAGAAGGCACGCAGCCACCACTTAAATAAGCTGAGATAAACAAAATCAACAAAGAAACGACCTTGACACCTCCTGGGCCACTCACTTCAGAAGTTTAACCGGCATCAAGGAAGAGCTATGAGGACCAGAGGATGACTCGGTCAGCCAGCACCTTGTCGCCTGCCGAGAAGAAGGAAGGGGTGGCCAAAGGATGCAGGGAGCAGAATTAAAACTTGTCTGTCACATTACAAAGAAGGATAGCAAGCGACAGAGAGCCACCGCATCTCAAAAAGCAGAGAAAAGTGGGGTGGGGGACACAACCAGGCCAAGGAAACCCAGGCAGCACAGCCAAGCCAAGTCTTCCCCAGAGCACCAATGAACCAAAGGGAAGTGGGACGGCCCATCAGCACAATGGAGAAGACCTCAAACACTGGGCCTGGGGAGCCATCGCCTCCATCCAGTCCTGAAGGCTGAAGGCTCCCCTTGGACCTAACCAACAACCCCTGATAATAACAGGGATGACGGGATTGACACTCAAGGGGACCCAGGTGGAAGAAGCAGCAGGTCAGGATCCAGGGTAAAGAGAGCACCCCCCAGGCTGGAGGCCACCCCTAAAGGGCAGGATGCCAACAGATGGAAGGATAGGGGGAAGGACACAGGAACCTTCACAACAGTCAAACGGCTCCCGAGAACAGGGACGGGCCCGACCATCCTGTTTACACCAAACCTTCATGAGCATCACAGATTCTGGGACAAGGGCATCCCAGGGGGCAGGAGTAAGTGCAAGTGCACTGCCTCATGCGGCCAGTCAGGGAATGGTTTGGCTTAACAATACTTCTGGTTACTAGGGTTTGGTTTTTCCTCTTTTTTCCAAGGGGGAGAGAAAAAAAAATGCTTGTTAATTAATAGAACTAAGATCTGAGTTTTAAAGAAGGAACAGGAAACCAGCAGCTGCTTACCAGGGTTAGTCAGCAGCGACCCCTACCCTCATCCCAACCTCCCTACTATTGTCATGGAGACCACTGCCTTCCCAGCGGCTGGGCTGAGCTCCACAACGTGGTACCCCCGTCCTCGGCTCTGCCCCCTCACCCAACCAGTGGCCTGGGACAGTGTCACCGCCTTACACCTGGACCACTGCAGTGGCTGCTGGGGTTTGGGGGGCTCCCTCCTCTACTCAGTGACCGGGGACTCTCCTAAAATGCAGGACTGACCACGTCACCCCCTGCTCTGAATTCCTGCTGCCCTCGGGATCAAATACAAAATGGTGCTCACCTGCTGGACCCTCCTGCCCTCCCACCCTGACACATGGAGCTCTCCATTCCTGGCCTTTGCCCTGGCTGTTCCCCAGGCCTGGGATACTCTCCCTCATCTCCATCTCTCAGCCTCCTCCGAGGCCCAGGCTCTGCAGACACCTTCCTGGTGGCCACCGGCCACCACCTCTGTCTGGATCCTGGATGCACACCCTCATTTCTGTGCTAACTCTCCGAGACAGGTTCGTGCCTCCCTCTGTGTCCCTGGTACTCCGGTTGGTGCCTGGCAGGCCCTTACCAAATGCTCACTGATGATTGGCTGAGAAGACTAAGGACCAAGGCACAGCAAAGGTGGAAGGAAGAAGCATCTGTTAAGGGCCCACTATGTGCCAGGCTCAGTGCCAAATGCTCTACAAATACCACCTCATTGTCACAACTCTGGCGGTAAGTGTTGCTGCAATGCCCATTTTACAGCTGCGAAGACTGAGGCAGAGGTGAAGCGCCTTGCCCAGTGTCGCAGACCACAAGCATCTGAAGCAGGATTTCCTGAGCCAGGTTGTGAGGGGGCATGTTCCAGGCAGGAGGCACAGTCAGGACAAAGGCCTGGGGCAGCAGATGGCAGGTCAGAGCTGGAGTCAGCGTAAGTCTAGCTGGAGTCTAGCAAAGGCTAGAAACATAGGAAGGGCCCTTAGATGCCAAACAAAGGCCTTCATGCTTCACCCTGCCAGTGACAGGGAGCCACTGGGCTGACTGTGCGAAATTAAACAAGGAGCCCAATGTCCTCCAAGGACTAATCCGCTGGGCGCAGGCCACCTCACTTGGGCACGAGGGTCACCAAGAAAGGGCAGACGGTGAGATGGCCACTGTGGGAGCCAGGGGAGGGTGCTGCTGGCACGAGAGGTGGGCCTGGGCAGATGACATACTCCCTGCAGGAGGGGAAGCCTCTGCTCTCGTGCTTCTGAAGCCGGCGCCCCATGCTTACTGTCCACAGGCAGAGGAGAGAGAGAGAGCCACCCGCCACGGTGTCAGTCTGTGATCACTGTGCTTTCTGGACCCCACCCTGGCTGAATTCTCTGCTTGTTTCTAAGCTAAAGCAAACTTGAGAAGTCCGCAGGATTCCCACCACTAAGGACAGAGCACACCTAAGTCTCAATTCCAATCTGAGCAATGAGCCTTACTGAGAGATCTCTGCACTTCCCAGCCCAGTGGTTCTAATCAATGGGATCTAAAGAACGAGCCCTCCCAGGCTTGCACTAGCGAACTGGAAACAAGGCCCAGGAAGGGCTGTTTTAATGCAATTTTTGCAGCGCTCTGCTGATCTAAATAAATGGGCACCAACTAGTATCTTTTACAAGCTCCAAAGAGCAAAACAGCTATTTCTGAGGCCGCAAACAGGGACATCAGCTGGCCCACAGACCTAGCCTCAGGTGGGAGATGAGTTTTAAGATCAGGGAGGAAAGGGGGTTTTTGTGCTGAAAATGGCAGCGCTAAGTGCTCCTTGAGGGTGGGGACTGTACTCTGCCTCTTCCTGGAGAGCCAGCACTTAGCACACAATAGGCGCTTCATAAACACTTATCTGTATTCCTGATGCCGGCCAAGCAGGGAATGCAGAGAAGAGTGAGAGAAGGAGAGGATGATGTTGGAATGTTTTTCTAGACGGGTCTGAGGGGTTACACCCCACTAGGGTTTCACACAGTGAAGCGTCACACAAACACACACTCCCATGGCGTCTCTCATCTCTAGAGTGAAGGAAAAGAAAGAAAAACGTCCTCTTCCAGACAGAGCAGGAGATGGGGAAGCCTGTTCCCACCTGAGCAAGAGGCCTGAGCCAGAGGGAGGGCAGCTCCCTCCCCGCCACTTCCAGGCCAAGGATACAGACTGACGGGTCCAGAGGAAAAACGCCACCTGTGCCATGCAAGGCTCCCATGGCCACCAGAGAAAGAATGAGAAGGCTGAAAAATCATCTGTCTAAAGAAGCCAGTCCTGGCAGACAGTGGGGTGTGTCTGGAAATGAGGGGGGAGGCTAAGAAAGGAGGAGTGAGGGTGAGGACAGAAGGACCATGACTTGGAAGTTCACAGGCCTCCAATAAAAACCCACAGGGCAGACAAGGCCACCCCCAGCTCTCAAGGGGCAGCCAGCCCCACCTCACAACTTCTGGAGAAAACCCAGGCTTAAGGGAACAGCCTGGAGCAGACATAGCCATAAAGGGCCACAGTGACCACACACCAGTCAGGAATTTATAACAGCTGTACCACACCAAAAATACACCAGAGGCAAACCATCACAATGCATCATGAAAGCAAGCATCCAAGATGAGTGTGTGACTCCTCTAAGGATGAGGAAGGGGAGTTGGGGGCCCAGAAGCAGAGGCCAGCCTCGAGGGCGGGGGAAGGGGAGCACCTATGCTCCCTGGGAAGCCCCTTAAGCCTGGGGAGATGATGTTCCCGCCCTGCCCCAATCACTGACCTGTAGGGTGGAGTCCAGGACCACCTCCCTCAGGCCTCCATGGTGCCTCCCCTTGTTCCAGCTGGACAATCACGTCTGGTGTGGAAGCAGCCAGGCCTGCCCATTGGACACAGAGAAAGGCTCAGGACATAAAGCCTCCGACCTTGGGGTTGATTCTAGCTCTTGTCTCTGGGGGAGCAGGTGATCACACCAAGAAGACCCAAAGAGTGGAAGAAAAGACCACTGAGTGACTACTTTTCCAAAACAGATAAGAGGTCAGGGGGAAAAATGGCTTCACGGACCCGTTCCTGGGGAGAGGGGAGGTTCTTGGACCTGAGGGCGAGATACAATCTGTAGGTTGACATGACCAGGCTGCCGGGCTCCAGGTGCACCTGGGGGCAGGAAGCACAAGGGTCTGTCTCTAGGTCCCAAGGATCTCTCACCTTTGAGGCTACTCAAGACCTGCTCAACGCTTGAGACCCTCCCCAGGGTACATGCCAGGTGCCAGGGGCAGCCCTTCTCACCTAGGCACATCAGGTTCCGGTAGTTCTCCAGCATCACATCCCGGTACAGCTCCTTCTGAGGAGGGGCCAGACATTCCCACTCCTCCCAAGTGAAGTCCACAGCCACATCCTGGAATGTCACAGAGGCCTGAAAGACCAAAGACACTTGTGCTCACCCAGGGACCACAATTTCTACTGCCCACGGAAGAAGAGGAAGTATATCAGCAAGCACCCTAGCATGCCCAGGATGGCTGCTAGCACAGGTTCTTAGATCTGCTTTTCTAAAGGAAAGGAACTCAAAATGGGTTAACAATCTTTCTATAATCAAACAAACATATCATTTACCTAGTTCAGGGGGAAAAGTCAGCACCCTGAACTCCACAGAATACAAACCCAAGTTACAAGCACAAGTTACAAACACAAGTTACAAGCAGACCAAGAAATAGATCAGCAGATGGGCTTCCAACCATCTGACCACCACATCCATTACTATTCAAGTTACCAGAGAGGGAAGCATGAACATCTGGGTTTTTCAAAGCTGGGGGGCTCAACGGCTTCCCAGAGTCTCTTCTGGCCAAATCATAAAACTCTTTTCAAAGTGAGCCCCAAAGCCAAGCTTCACATCAGGGCAATATATATAGGCTTCTTCTGGGTCAGAGAATGTCACAGCCCTCTTGACCCACTGTCCAATTACAAAGTAACAAGGTGTGGTCATTTCCAAAAAACAAGCCTCTCACCACAGACTCCACATGACCACATTCAGACTATTAGGGGAAAGAGTATACTTTCAAATCAGGGAACATTCTCAGAGCCACTTAAGACTATCAATGGGTCTAGGGGCGGGAAAGATCTTCAGAGTCTCATTACAGGAAGCCAGCAAGACACTTAAAAGGTGGTGCTCACAGTGCTAAGGCTTTGGAGGGGTACAGATGAGGTATCTGAGAACAGCCTTGTCTCCTTGGATTTTCTGCAGCCTTCAACACTGTCCATCACCCTCATCTCCTGGATTCTCTTTTATCTCTAGTTTTCCTGACACCCCTCTCTCCTGGTTTTCCTCCTATCTGACTACTCCTTTTTTGTCCAGATATTCCTGTGGGTCATGCCTATTAACTGAAAGCACTGCCAAAAGCCTCTGTCCTTGACCCTTTTCTCTTCTCTCTCTAAACTACTGTGCTTAGGGACTTCATAAACTCCTATGTATTTATTTATCATCACATCAGATCTACTTATCCAGCCCTTACCTCTCTCTTAATCACTAGACTCATGCCTCCAACTGACTACTGGAGATCTCAAAGTGAATGTCCTGTTAGAACTCAACATATTTGCAACTGAATTTACTCTTTCCCCCAACATATTGTGAGCTCCTGACGGCAAGGCGTTCCTTTGCCTTTCTTTATAACCCCTGGGTTATAGGGCTTGGCACAATGCCTAGCACATAGTAGGTGCTTAATAAATGTTTACTGACCTTCTTAACCCTCCTCCCTCCTCCCTTTCTCATTACTGTAGAGGGCACCACCAACCCCCTAATTCCTCAGGCTCTCAATCTCAGTCATCACTCTCATTCCCCTTATCCAACATGGTATCAAGGCCTTTCTAACAGACCTCTGCACCATCTCTGGTCCATTTCACCTCTGCACCATCTCTGGTCTATTTCACTTCTGTAGCATCTCTGGTCCATTTCACCTCTCCTCCCCATCACCTGGTCCATTTCACTTCTGCTGCATCTATGGTTCATTTCACCTCTGAAGTATCTCTGGTTCATTCTACCTCTGTTGCATCTCCCCAACCTACCCCCTTCCCTTCTCTGATGTTGCCTCTACCCTAATGCAGATCCTCCTTGTCTCATGCCTGGACTATGGCAATAACTGTTGAGGGGGTCTGCCTCCTTCCAGGTTCTCTCCCCTCCAATCTAGTTTCCATTTAGCCTCCAAAGTGTTTTCCCTAAAGTGCAGGCCTGATTATATCACTCGGCCTACTCAGTAAACTCCATTGGCTCCCTATTGCCTCCAGAAGCAAATAGAAAATGCTCTGCCTGGCATTCAAAGTCTCATAACTTTGCCCCCTCCTACCTTTCCAATCTCTTAGACTTTACTCCCCTCCTGTCCTCTTCTATACAGTGACGCTGGCCTCCTGGCTGTGTCCATCTCTTGGCTCTGGGAATTCCCTCTGGCTGTCCCCCATGCCTGAAAGGCTCCCCCTCCTCTGCTCTGCCTACTGACCTCCCTGGCTTTCTTTAGGTCCCCCACCTCCTACAGGCAGCATTCTCCAGCACTTCTTAATTCCAGTGTTTTCCCTCTGATAATTATATATTAACTGTATGAAGTTGTCTGCATGTTTTCTCCCCCACTCCATTGTAATCTCCTTGAGGGCAGGGGCTGTTTCTTGCCTGCCTTTGCATTTCCAGTGCTCAGGGCTTAATAAAGGCTTCTTGACTTAACTCTGCTTGGTCTGAATTCTGAACAATCAGCTCTTGTGCACTACTGCCAGAGTCAGTGCACAGGAGAGGGCAGGCGTGCTGCATCATCCATCCTGAGCTGTCAGGGATGGACACCTGTGCCTCACAAGAAATGCCACAGATGCCACAGTCTCCTCCCTGAGCTACCAAGATGCTTCCAACTAGTTTGGGCCTAGATGGGGCCGGGGGCAGAAAAGGCCCATTTTTGGTAAAAGGAAGGCACTTAAGTTATTACAAAAGGCAGTGGAGGCTCCTTAGCGTGGCTGTTCACACTGGACCAAAGGAAACAGTATCTTCTTGACAGGGTAACAAATCAATAAAGATTAAAAGATGCTAAAGAGAAGCCGGGGAATGTCTGGGCTACTGAGTCTTTAGGAATCCTGAAGTGATGGGGAACATAGCACACGAGGCAAAGAAAGACAACAGGCAGCAGCACAAAGTGGCAGCACTGGGGGGCCTTCTCCCCCAGATCCACTTTCCACACCCCTCTGGCCAGAAAAGTCCTTCCTGCCCACGAGCCTGAGGCGGCAGCTCTGGGGCCCCTTGCACCAATCCTACAGAGACAGAAGTGGGGGAGGGTAGAGAGTCCAGGGTACCCGGCTCCCGGCCTGGGGCTGCCCATACCTCTCCCCCCACCCCCGACACTACTGCCTCGAACTGGAGCTCAAGCTTGGCCCAGGGAAGCACACAGCCTCCCTCCTACCCCCACTCCCAATGCAGATCAACTTCTGCAGGGTGGGGGAGGGTACAAGGCAGGGGCACCACCCCCTCCAGGGCTCCGCCTCTTTGCATCAGCCCCCGACCCGCAGGTCACCCCCACCCTGAAAATAGGGGAGGGGACCCCCCAGGATGGAGCCAACGGACCACCAGCCCCTTTTTACCAGTCCCCGACCTCGCAGCCCCTTCTCCTGTGGGAGCCAGACTTGGAGCGCTTCCCTACCCCCACCCCGACCCCCTCCAGCCCACATGCCGTCCCAGCATCTCTTCTTGGTCTGGACTGCCTCAGTTTCCCCACCTGTCACACGGGGAAGAGCCTCTGCGCAGCCCAAGAAGCTTCCCTTCCGAAGCTGCCTCAGTTTCCCCGTCCCTCCCTCCACCCTTCCAAGCCTGGGGTCCCGGGCTCACCTGAGGGACTGCCGCGCTTAGACCCTGGGGAGCATCTTCTGGGCCTCCGGCCTGGGCTGGGGCCAGGAAGGAAGTGGGCATCCCGGAGTGCAGCCTGGAGGCGGCAGCAGAGTCTGTGGGCGGCGGCCGCCGGGCCCATGAAAGTGAGTGGGGGCCTTGCGCGTGCGCACTGTGCCCCGCGAGGGGCGTGGCCAGACGCCCGGCCAGAGCCCTCGGTCTCGGCGCCGTTTTCTTCAGACTCCAGAAACCCTGCGACAAAACCCGACTTCCGGAAAAATGGACAGAAGCGGAAGTCACGGGACCGAATCGATGGCAAGGCCTTCTGGGAATGGTAGTGCGAGGGAATGGCAGATGCGCGTGCGCAGTGGGTGCCCGACCGCCCAGGTCTGCATCCCCCTCGGAGGCCCGAAAAGCCGAACCATCCGCCCTCGACTTCCCGGCTCTCTCCTCCTTCCAGCCTCCGCCCGGCACGAGCCCCGCCCCCATGGCTGCCCCAGACCGCCCTCCCTGTGACGTCATCTCTACAGCGGCGTGAGGCTCAGAGCCGGCCCCGCCCCTGAAGGGAAGAGGAGCGGAGCACGTGAGGGAGCGGGGTTGGGTTCTGGGCGTAGCTAGTGTGGATGTCAGTGGGGCCCGGGGTTCTGGTGAGAGCCGTCACCCAGAGACCGTGGGAGATGATGGAGCCTGGGGGGGAGGACCGAGAAGAAGGGTGACCCTTCCGATAGGAGGGGGGAGACGCCAAGAGGAAGGGGGAGACCCGCCGAGAAGAGGGGGACCCCGACAAGAAGAAGAGGGCGGCACTGAGAACAGGGGGGACCCTGCGGAGAAGAGCGGAGGGGGGACCCCGCCGAGAAGAGGGGGTACTCCGTGGAGAAAAGGGGAGCCCGCTAAAGGAGGGGGGACCCAGGCAAGAAGGGGGAACACCGCCGAGAAGAAGGGGACCCTTCAGAGAGGAGGGGGAAGACCCGCTGACAAGAGGGGGTCGATGCCGAGAGGAGGAGTGCCCACCGAAAGGAGGGGCCTCCGGCAGCATGGGCAACTTTAAGTCCCTAGCTGGCCTTGGCACCAATCTGGGCAGGAAACCCGCCCGGCCCCTCCTAACACCAAGGCCGTTTTCAGGGCCTGATTTCCCAGGTTTTTGAGTGCTGTCTCTCCACCTTTAGACTATAAGCTCCTTGAGGGCAGGATCTCCAGGGCTCAGAGCCGCCGGAGTCGAAGCTTCATACTTGCTCACTGATTGATCGGCCCTATTTTATGATTGAGCCATCAGAGACAGAGGGAAGGGAGCTGCCGGCTCCGCATCCCAGAGCTGAGCCCTGGCCGCCCGGCACCGCCTGCGATGCCTCTTCTCCCGGCTTCACCCCTTCCGATCCAGCCCCGACCTCATCGTGTGCATTCTGCCCAAGTGATCAGTGGTCTCGGGGACAAACCCAAGGGCCTTCTCTGCATGCCCTCTGTGGCCTTGGGCACAGTGGGTGCCTTTGCACTGTGGGTGTTCCTCATGATAACCTTTTAATATCATACTTTAGCTAAAGTCTGATTTAATCAAATTGCTTTTCCCTGTGTCTGTAACTTCAAAGACCAGAAGTGAGATCTCCCTTATCTTGGGTCTTACTCCACAGGAGAGCAGAACAGACAACCTGAGACTCTAACATGTACTGTTGTCAATTTGCATTTACAACCAAGGAACTGTATTTCACATACAGATGGTAACAAATGGAAGCCATAAAGTTATGTGACAGAGTCACCCTGAATTGGGACAGCTCTAAAAATGTATAGATTCTTATGATCTCACTGTTCATCAGTCAGGACTTTAGTCCTGCACTCCTTGAGCAGGTAATGCTAGTCTTAAGGGAATAATAAGGAATAAATAATGTAATTTTTATATTACTACCTGTTTGTCTCTTTAACCAAATCTTCTCTAGTGGTCGACACCCACAACTCTGGGCTTAGAGGGAACAGATATAATCTAGGAGGCCTGACACACCTGGCTCTCAGGTCCCCATAAGAAGTTCTTGGCTTCCAGGACAGATATTCAAGGTGACTTGGCTTCACCTGGGGACAGGAGAGACCCTGTCCCCTGGAACACTACAAGAGCCCTGGCCGCCAGTTCTGCTGGAGTGTCCTCTAGTCTCTCCCACGTTCCCTGGGTCACTGGGATGGATGGATTCTCTCAGCGGGGCTGGCTCGCTTTGGGGTTGGGGAATAAACAGTATTCTTCCACTCCTCCCACATACATGAATGGTCAGTCCAAAGGCTCAATGGCCTCCTTCTATCTGGGAGGACGGAAGATGCCCAAAACAGAAGGGTGGGGAGCTAGGTGGTGCAGTGGACCTGAATTCAGATGTGACCTCAGACACTAGCTGTGTGACCCCACTGCCAAAGGAAAAAAAGGAGCAGATGGGGGGGGGCAGAATGTGAGAAGTCACACACACATCTGATGGGTAAGAACCACCCCACACAGGAAAGCTCTTTGCGGGGGACGGGTCTTCAATAATTTGTCGTTGTAAGGTCCTATTGTTGAGGGAGAGAAGGAGATGGATCCTTTGAGATTTCTTTTAGTCTGAAAGAATTCCCAGGCACAAGCAGTCTTGGCAGGTTTGTAAAAGTTTATTACATTTTTTCAGCAGGCAGGGGGTAGGGGTGGGAGTGGGGGTGGGGTAGTGTGTGTCAAAGAAAGCCTGCAACCTGCAGGAATTAGGGATACTGATTATATAGTAATAAAGCCATAAATCTGATATCAATTATGCTAATTTGGTGAGTAAAGAAGGGATTTGGGAGGAGTTAAGGAGTGGTCAGTGCTTAAAGGGACATGCACTTTTTATATCAACTGTGCAGGCATATTGCCCATAATTCACTGGGAGAAAGCCCTGGCGGATGGGGGGCTACCAGGAGGTGTGGTTTTTGCCTTGAAAGATCACTAAGTCAGCTAGCGGTCAATTCTGACTTAGAGGTGTCCAGTCTGTTGGCCATCAAAGTCCAGTTTTGACAAGATGGATATTGAGAAACTAGGCTAATTGGGGATTCAGGATGTGTCTAATGGTGAGGAGTTACCTTGCTGATCATGCATTGAAAGATTCATAGTTTGCAGCTGGCTACTAGAACAAAGGACTATACATTTCTCTAAGCTAAGGGTTTGTTTATAGAATGTTTTGGAAAGATTCATAGGCATGGCTTGTTATACCAAGCAAGGATAGCTACCACTGGGCAGAATTAATGGTTTCAGGGAAGAGGCTTTTAAGTTGGGGGCAGGGGAGAGCAGAGTTAATGCTTTATGGCTGGGGGGAAGTGTGACTTTTACAACTTGGCTTTACAAGCTGATGTTACAGAAATAGGTACCCGAACACAAGTGAGATTTTTTACAGACTGAAGTTACAACAGTGTTACAAACAAAGTTACAAAGGCACCCCAGCATCCCATCACTATGTGATTCCTCGTGATCCCATTGGGGGTTTTCTTGGCAAAGAGTGGTCTGCGGTTTCCTTCTCCAGGTCACTTTACAGATGAGTGAGTGGGGTACACTCTGCACCCCCTGTAAAGACTCCTTGGAATGAAGAGAAGGGAGACAAACTATCTGGAAACCAGAGACAGACTTTTCTAAGACTGGACAGACCCAAGTCCTGGATTTACACAACCTAGGACCCTTCCCCCCTTCCCTTGCTGTCAATCAGCCTTAAACCCTTCAGGAATTTGAGGCTTAGAGCCCTTCCCCCTTCTTCACTTTGGCCTTTGCCAGATAAGGACAGGTGCACTTGGACTGGCTGTCCCCTATTTCCTCCCAGCACTGGGAGATGGTGGTGGGCCTTTTTGTTCCTTATCATTGGAGGACATTTTGAGCCCAGACTGTGAGCCTGCCTCCCAGCCAGTGGGAGAAGGGACAGCAGTGGGAGGGGGCTTAACTGGGTTAGGGAATAAATTCTTGTTCTGTCTCCTGTAACACGCCTCATTCTGCTGGTTCCTACTGGTGGAAGGGATGCCCTCTTCTCCTGAGAAATTAATAAAACTTCCTGTTCTTTCCTCAAGATACCTCTGGCTTTTATTTTGGGGGGATGGGGTTTTTGGGGTTCCTGTACCCCATGCATGAGAAAACTGAGGCAAAGAGTGTGTCATGACTTGCCCAGGGTCACCCAGCCTGTAAGGGTCTGAGGCCAGCTGTGAACTCAGGAAGATGAGTGCTCCTGGTCCCCACTGACCAGCTGCCTTAATAACTCCTAAGATTTGGAATTCTCCTCTGGTTCTGGGCTGACCCCTGTGGCCCTGGGAGAGGGGCATGTTCCTGCACAGCCCCCTCCCCAAGAATCCTGATGGTCAGGGCTCAGACCTCTGTTCACGGACCTGCCCACCCCCAGGAGCCATACCCAGCAATGCCTCCTGTTTGGGGTACGGGAAGGACCAGGAAGCCCCCTGCCCACCCTTTCCCTGACTCCATGCAAAGGGAAGGAAGCAAGGCCAAGCTCTCTGATGTCATCCTTTTGGTGCAGACAGAGGAAGACAGTGAGCCAGCGGCTGTGAAGCTCCTGCACAGGCCTGTGAGCCCCTTGAGGGCAGGGCCGGCTGCCCTGGGGGCACAGCACCCCCACCCTGGCCTCCCAGTCCTCACCCAGGCGGGGCTCCCCAGCCTGTGCACCAGCCCATCTCCTCCCTCCCCCCCTGGCCAGGAGCCTGGTGACTGAAAAGAGGCCAAACCAGGGTGGGATCATCGCAGCCACACCTCCTCAGCCGCCGACCAAACTGGACTGCTGAGACCATGTGTGCAGAGACCACTCCTGGCCCAGGGTCTGCAGAGGGCAGGGTCGGGAGCCTTGATTTTCTGTGAATGTTTGCCCTGATTTGTTATGAAATAAACAGAGTGTTCATTATATTGTGTAATCAGAACCTTGGAAGCTGTTCACAGTAGCCGTCCTCTGTAAGCTGCGCGTACTTGGCTTTACACTTCCCCAGGCAGGTAAAGACTTCTCCTGGGCAGAATGGGTGCATCAAAACGATTTGTTCCAATGGCAATCAGGGTGGCTGGGGCAGGTACTGTGGGGCACCTAAAGCCTGGTTGGACATTGAAAACACCAAGGTCATCTGCTGAATCCTGGGACATCACCAGGCATCCTGACTTTTGTCCTACCACTGGACTTGGATGACCCTGGAAGAGAGAGTGAGGCTGGTGACTTTGTGCAGTTCTGCCTCACTTAAATCTAATTCACACACACAAGACGTTATCCTGCCATGTCCATAGTCTTCTTTGAAAACCAGGAGGAACCACAACAAACCCCCCACAATCTGGCTTCTGACCTCATCTCTCAGCCAGAACTGGTTTTTCTTTTCCAAAGTTATCAACAATCTCTTAATTGTCACATCTAAGGGGAGCTTCCCCCCAGTTCTCCTTTTTGATTTCTGCACCCACTTTCTGGATACCTTGGCTTCTGGGTTTTCTTCTCTCTCAGATCTCGTGTGCATCTGACCTTTTCTGCCTATTCTTTGCTATGGGAGAAAACTAGTTCCTGAAATGGGCAGGAACTAGTTAAGTAGAAATCTCAGTGAAATACTCTGATATTCTGTAACATTAAAGACATCAAATAAGCCCTGAATACCCAAGCTGAACCAGGAACTAGCAGGCCTAAAACTGGGAATTAACCCAAGATAGAGCCAGTGCTAGACAGAAGAATTCACTCAAGTAATCTGTCTTTTTGTTTTCTTTTCCTATGTACCTGAAATTCATGACAAACCCCTTATTCACAGTTGTACTTAGCTCCTCAGCCATAAGACTAAGCTAAGTTCCCATGTCCAAATATTAATTGATCTATCCTAAGGCAATTGCAATCTCTGGTTTCCATGTCTAATTCTTGATTGATCAGCAATGAGGAAATTACAAACCTCTGGTTCCCATAGCTTGTTCCTCATTCATCAGGAGGGTGTTTACACTCCCCTGACTACAAAGAACAAATTCCAGTGCCTGGTTTTTCTCTGTAATCAATCGATAATCAATTAACAATGGGACTACATGGTATAAAAGGGGTCTGCATGTTCGGACCAGGGCTGCTCTCTCTTTCTGATTGGCATGTGAGAGTCAGTGGCCATGGCTAAATTAATTTTCTATTAAAAAGTTCATTTAAACTGTTAATTGGATTCTGTGGTCATTTTGTTAAAACTTGCTGATTTCTGCCTGGGTCATAACAAGATCTTTGTCCATGTCATGCACACACACTACAGGTGTCTCCCATGGTCCAGAGCCTTTCTTGTTAGAAACCATGAGGCTTCATTATCCTTTCTATGCAGATGACTCCCAGATCCCTGTATCTAGCCCCAAGCTTTTCCCTTGGCTCCAGTCTCACATTACAAAACAGCTAATTGAGTATTTTGAACACAGAACTCATCATCTTTCTCCCAAAAATACCCTACCTGGCTCTCACATGTATTTACTTCCGTTGAGGGCACCAGCTTCCTTTGTATGGCACAGAGATTAGATGGTGTCAGGACCTAAACTCCTCTCATTCACCCCACCCAGCCAATTACTTGTCCAATCTTGCTTCTATGTGCACAACATCTCTCCCCAAAGTCAGGTTCCCTGTGCTTACATAGCCACCCTCTAGTCGGGGCCCTCATCAGCCCATGCCTGGGCTGCTGGCTGGAGGCTCTGCCTGAGGCAAGACTTGTTTCTCTAATTTCTTCTCCTCAGAGTCACCCAAGTGATATTCCCAAACCCGAGAGACTCAGTAATCCCTTCTACTCAATAATCTTCACTTTTGCTCAGTAAACTAGGACATTGTCACCCGAAGGATTAAAAATGAGGCGGCATCTCAAGCTCCCCACCACTCAGCTCCTTTTCTCACCCTTTATTCCCCGCCACATACTCTACAATCCAGTTATGCTATTAATCAATCAGTAAGCCTGTATGAAGGTGCTGCTACCTTAGAGGCACTGTGTTAAGCTTTGGGGTTACAAAAAGAGGCCAAAGATGATGCTGTCCTCAAGGAGCTCACAGTCTAACAAGGAACACATGCAAACCAATATATACAAACAAGTCGCACAAGAGGGAAGGCTCCAGAACTAAGAGGGGCTGGGGGCACTTCCTGGAGAAGGCAGAACTTTAGCTGGAGCTTAAAGGAGGCCAGGGAAGCCAGCAGACAGAGTGGAGGAGGGAAACCATGGGGTGGGGGGAGAGAGACGGCCACAGGAAATGCCCAGAGCCGAGAGACAGAGGGTCTTGTGTCAGTGACTAAGCGTGTGTCAGTAAGGCAGAAGAAGACTGGAGAGGCAGGACGGAGCTTGGCTACAGAGCTCCGAATGCCCAACACAACACTTGGTACTAAAGAATGTTGTATGTAGGGTGGTCTCTCCTTAACCAACTAACCCACTAGCATGTATTACTTAATCCAAAAGCACCAGTGAGGTTGTCTTCTTGCCCTGATCGATGGAATTTTGCTGTATGAGGAGACAGGCAGGACCATCACAGCATCAATTCTGTTTGATTTCAGATATGAGTCATGGGCAGCCAATTGTATGACAGGATGTCATAGCCAGCCTCAGAAGCAACCAGGTGGAAAAATGTCTTATTTTCCAAGACTGGTATAAGTCAAGAGAATCCTACATTCACATGTGCAAGGTCATTCTCCCAACTTCCCGAGGCTTGAGCATTTGCCGGTGGCAATCCTCAGATCAGATGATGAGCCAGCAGCCTTATGAGGAATCACACACGACCGAGTAGCACCAAACTGAAGGCCCAAAAGGCTCTTAGGCCAAAGAGCAAAATCTTACTAATTATAGCTTAATGCTATGATTAGTGAATGAGATGAGATCCCCCATCAAAATCCATGCAGATAACTGGGTCATACCTGGGCACAATTTCCTTGGTGAAAGCCATGGTATCAGAAGGAACTGTGGCTTTAGAATCAAGGAACAGTGCAACCTTGGTTAAGGACTGACTTGGGCACAATAATCATCCTTTTCTGTAAGTGCTCCTAGAAAGCTGCCGGCTAGCAGATGGCCACCAGTGGATGTGACTTGAAAGGCCAGCTGATTAAAAGCTACACCAGTTGGATGAGTGACCGCCATTGGGCGGTGTCTGGAGTAACCCACCCTTGCTTAATTGAGTCTGTTATCCCGTGTGCCACAATGTCCCCCTGTCCCCTTGGGGAGGAGCAGCTTGGCCATCCCAGGCACTAAGATCCAAGAGGCCTCTTTAGCATTGTACTGCTGGTCCACTTCACCACAAGTTCACACACAATAAATGGCTGGTTCAAAACAACGACATCAAAAGTTACAACGATGTGAGTTTTTAGATGATCCCAAATGACACAGTAGACCTCTACCCAAGACCTGAAAGAGGCCTACAACCTGGACTGGCCAATCAGGAGCAGCGTTGTAGCCCACTCTTAGCCTAATCCACCACAATGCTTTGTGACGTTTTGGCCTCACAGACAAGCCTTGCTCTCTGCTTGGACTCAAAATGTCCCTTTCTGAGTCAACACTACAAGGCCGAGCAAAGCATTTTTCTGTGGGAAGACCAAGAACAAGGTGCCTTCACCAGACGCTGCCCTGAATAAAGGACCTTTTCCTTGTCTTAATATTGTATGAACATACAGTGTTATGTCATGTTGATGGTATCCTGGGTTGTGATTTCAGTTGACACTTTGTCAACTCTCTTGTCTTACTGTATGTACAACCCATTCTGTTAATGAAATTCCTTTCTCATGCCATGGAGATCACAAATCTGAGTGACACAGACATCCTGAGTCGGGATTGTTCTAAATCCTGTTCAAGGCTTCTCACTGTTACAGGCAAGTGAAATTTCGAGTATCAACAAAGTGACTACAGAGTCCGAATGAAAGTTTTTAAGGAGCTTTAATATAGCCAATTGGCCGCTGTCCCATATTCCAATTAAAGGGAACTGTGAGGTAGGGACCAGGAGAATGTGATGACCTCAATATTGATTAATGAAGAGTTAGGTACAGAAGCCAGGAGAGTGAATAGGGGGTTGGTCATGGGGGGTGCAGGCTTAGTCACATAGCTGCTTCTAGTGATTTATTTCACTTCTGAGTTCTGCTTTGGATATGGTTTCAGTCTGGGTACTCAGAACTCATTTCTTATTTCACAAAGTATTACCTGTTTCCTGGCTAATCTCTTGAGTTCATAGCTTAACTAGTTCCTGGCCACTTAAGTCACTCTTTTATCAGGTAGGGGGAAGCTTCCTTCTGGCTCCATGATCACCAGCCAGCTAGCTTTAAGGGAATAAATCACACAAACGTATGTCCGCCACCTGTTGGCCTCTTCTGACCAAACCTCCAGGCCCTTTTTGGACCGTCCCAGGCCTCGTGGTCCTTGTACACCCACTTTGCGACACCACCGCCGCCGCAACCATTCCCAGCCTCTCCGCAGCTCCTTCCAGGTAGGCGGCAGCCCCTGCAGACGCGGGATGAACCCGGCTCCTGCCTTGGGGTCCGTCAGCAGCTAGAAGCCCAGCGCTTGGCCTGGATCCTATCCTGGGGGGCCGCAGTGGCCCTCTAGGGCCTCGAGTGCAGCCCTTTCCCTGAACCCGGACTTCACGGAGCAGATCCCTTCCTCGTCGCCCTCTCCCACAGCCCAGGACTAGGTAGGCAGGCGAGTCAGTCCTGTCCCATTCTCCGCGACCCCACTGGGGTTTTCTTGGCAAAGATACTGGAGGTATTTCCTTCTCCAGCTCCTTGCAAAGATAAAGAAACTGAGCCAGGCAGGGTTAGGAGACTTGCCCAGGGCCACACAGCTAGAACGTGTCTGAGGCCGGATCCGAACTCAGAAAACGAGCCTTCAGGCCCCCCTCCATCTAACGAACCGCCAGGGTGGCCCCAAGTCCTAGGGAAGCGGCTCCCAACCCCAAGCTAGTAAAGGGCCGGGCTTGCCTCCCTCCAGGTCTGCTCCGAGATAGGCAGGCTCCGGAGATGGGAACTTGTGGTTTCGGAGAGGAGGTGGGCCCGGGGCGGGGCTTGCAGGGACGGGGCGGAGCCTAGGGAGGAGCCGGGCACTGGGGCCGGCCTGAGGCTGCCGGGGCTCTGAGCATGTGCACATTCCTCACCGTCCTCGGACTACGTTTCCCAGGCGACGTTGCGGGCTCGGAGTGGGACTCGCGCTTAGGATTCCCTCACGTCACTTCCGCTCCTGCCGGGCCCTTTTCCTGCTGTCTCTCCCAGCTGAGTTGCTGCTGGAGCTGGGGCAGAAGCTCTTCCTCTCGGCCAGGTGAGTGAAGACGCGTCCATTGGTCAGGCCGGGGGCGGGGGCGATGCCGTAGAGCCAATCAGCGGCACCGGGCGCCTCCCTCCCCTCTCTACCCCCACCCTCCCCCTTTTCTCTGTAAGGGTAGGTCGGGGGCGGGGCGATCAGCTGTCCAACAAAGATAGGAGGGTCTACCTAGACCACAAGCTCCACAGGCCCAGAAAGAGACGGCGTCAAACTCCCGGGCAGGGGGGTACCCGCCTCTATTTTCCTGCTATCTCACCGGGCAGCGCGCATTGATTAAGCGCCTGCTGTGTACCCAGGGCACCCCGCTACCCCTGGGTATGCCCAGAAGGACTGGCCCAGCCCCTGTCCCAGAGCTCCCGGCAGGTGGGAGGAGACCTGCGAAAGGCGCTGGCAGACTGGAAACTGGCAGGGGTGGGGGGAAGAAGGGCCCACCCCCCAGGGCCTCCTCCAGGAACAAAGGACCTGGACTCACAGGGGAGGCGGAGGGGTGGGAGGTGGGCGGCAGGGGGGGGTCGGGGAGCCGGCAGACTTTACGTGGCACTCTCGTGTGCCCGGCACTGTGCTAGATGTCTCCTCCCCATCGTTTTACAGATGGAGAAACCAAGACGGGCAGCGGCGCAGTGACCTGCCCAGGGCCACCGGGCGAGGAGGCTCCTCCGTCTGGTCCCAGCTTGGTTCTAGGTTCTGGGTTCTAGGTCCTCGGTCCTCCCGTTCCCCTATGTTCCCTGACTTCATGTTGTGCACAAACCCTTCCTAGGGCTCTGCTGCCCTCCCCTCCTGGAAGCTGTGCCCCCAGACTTCTCTGGGGGGTGTCTCCAGCCTGGGCATGGAGCCTCCTCACCCTGGCTTTGGGGACCCCCGCCGAGAGCTTGGCCACTCACTGAATCTCGGGTAGCCGGGCTTGCATTGCCTTGGCAGGAGGCAGCGCTAGCATGTGTGTGTTGGGGGGGGGCTGTGGTCAGTGATCAGGGTATAGCCCCCTGACCTTCCTTTCTGTGCCCAGGTACGTCTGCACAGAGCTCTGCCCTGGCATCACTGGAAGAGGAGGAGGTGGGAGAATGGCCCTGCTGCTCCTGACCAGAGCCCACCAGGTGAGTAGAATCTTCTTCTCCCAGCTGACCTCTGTGGCCTCACCCCTCCTAGAACCAGTGATTTCATTAAAAACCAACAAGCCCTTCAGCTAAACTGGTGGTGTCCATCTCAAACAGGAGAGAATCTGTTGGCTTTGAAAACCACAGAGGAACATTTTTAATGCTGTATCGTGTTTTTACTTATTTTAATAAACATTTCTCAGATGTATTTTAATTTGGTTTGGTGGCAGTGAGTTCTGTGCCTGCCTAGCCTGGAGTGTCCCACCTCTTGTAAAACATCGGAGCAAATGTGCAGAGTCAAGCAAAGCAATTGGCCTCAGTGGCCACGGCCAGGAAATCTCCCAGTCTCAGGCCATTACCTTGCGACTGAGGGCTGGCCAGCTGCCTCAATACTCCTCTGGGCCTGGGGTTGGTCCGGGCAGTGACTAGAGGCCTGGGGGCCTTCCCGGCTGCTTCTCTTTGAAATGTGGTTACTGAAAAGGTGTGGGTAGTCTGTTGTGTCTGAGGGGGTCTTATAATTCCTTGTGGGTTCTTTGTCTGGAAAAGAATTTCAGTAGAACCCAAGCTGTCTTTTGGCAAAGTTATATTGATTTATTGACATGCTGGCTTAGTAGCAGGCAGGAGAAAGGGGAATCTGCAAAGGGCAGGGATATATGGTAGAGTTATAAAGTTTTACGCTCTGCAGCGGGCAGGAAAAGGTTAAGGATATAGCCTGCAAAGAGTTTGGGCTTGAAGGGCAGTTCTTATAACCCTAAAACTGTCAGTCAAAGACTAATTATGCTAAGTAGGTGGGCAAGGCTGGAGTTTAGGAATGGTTTAGGAGTGGTCATGATTCACTGGTAAATTCCTTAGTTATGGGTAGAGGGAGGTGTGGTTTTTAGCTTGACAGTCACTAGGTCATTTGGTTGGTCAAAGATGAATGACATATGTCCAATATGGCTTTGGGAGGATAGGTTTCAAGTCTGGGAACTAGACTGATAGGGATTCAGGGGGTACCATATTGAGACGGAGTTATCAGTCTGATAATGCTGCTCAAGGCTTTGGGGTGCAGCTGGCCACTTAGAACAAAGGGCTATGCATTTCTCTAAGGGTTTGTTTATAGTACACTATTGAAAACTTTCCCAGGGGCTTGTGTCTAGGCAGACTTTCTAGCTAAGGGAAGGCTTTCAGGATGGGGGAAGGGGAGAAGCAGGGTTTATGCCTTTATGGCTGGGGGAAAGTGTGACTTTTACAACCTAATTGCACAGGCTTGTTACAAACTGATGTTACATACGTAGGTACCCGAACACAAGCGAGATTTTGCAAACTGAGTTTACAGACAAAAGCATCCCAGACCCCATCAGTTAGTGTACAAATTGTTCTCCAGGTTCTGCTCGGTTCACTCTGCATTAGTTCGTACGAGTCTTCCCAGGTTTCTCTGAAACCGTCCCCTTCCTCATTTCTTACAGCACAATAGCGGATGTCGCCTTTAGACACCAGCGCCCTCACTTCCTATTCTCTGCCACCACAAACGTGTGGGCACATTTGGGTTCCTTCTTTCTTTGGTTTCTCAGGCGTCAAGGTCCGGGGTGTCACTGGCTCAGAGGGGAAGCTTTCCAGACTGGCTTGTGGGATGGCTCTGTCAGGCTGCTCACCCCGTATCCACGGCTGTCTTTCTTGTCATTTGTCAGCCCGTGAGGTGGGAGGTGAAACCTAGGTGGCTTTCCTTCCATTTCTCTAATTATTAGTGATTTGGAGGGGTTTTTACATGGCTGCTGATTCCTTGGATTTCTTCCTCACAAACTCCCTGTTTCTTTACTCTGATGGCTGATTGGGGGTTTACTCTCTGTCTTATCCTGCTGAATCAGCTCCTTGTATGCTGCAAATGAGTTTTTTATCCAGGACGCTTGTTGCAAAGATTTTTCTGCAGTTTTATTTATTAATGAATCATTAATAAAGCAGAGTTTTTATTGCTTTCAATTTTGTTTGCCTTTGCTTTGATTTTCAGAACTTTTATTTTGGTATTTATTTGGAACTTTTACATTGGTTCATTTTTTAGGTTTTCAGAATTTCCTGACCAGATCATCTGTTCTTTCTCTCTTTGGTTGATGAAGTACTTAGAGATCTGATGTTTCCTCTAAGTAGTCTGGGCTGCATTCCCCAGATTTTACTATGCTGTCTCATTGTTGATATTTTTGGGGTCAGTATCTTTTATTTCTGAGATTTGTTCTCGGACCCACCAATTTTTTAGGATTATTGATATTTAGCCTACAATTTGTTTGATTAAATTATTGCTACTTTCTTGGAGGCAGGCAAATAATGTATTTATTATCCTTTCTCTCACTGCATAGACTATAAACATTTATTAAGTGCCTACTATGTGCTGGGCCCTGTGCTAAGCCCTGGGGATACAAAGAGAGGCCAAAGGCTGTCCCTGCCCAGAGGGCTCACAGTGCATGTACAGTGACCCACAGGCAGGACAGAGAGGGGGTCATTAACAGAGGGAGGGCGTCTGGACTAGGAGGAGCTGGGAAGGGTGGGAATGGAGGTGGGGCTTGGAGTGCACCAGGAAGGTCTAAGAGGTTTCCCTGTCTTAGATCTTGGCGCCCTTTTATAGACTTTCCTTCTGTGCCAGCCATGCTCCTCACTTTGCCTGCCCAGTAGCTGCTAGGGCTGTCACACCTAGTTTTTTAGAGTGTTTGCGTCAGTAAATGTTCACTTTCCAAATGCTTCTCTTCAGAACCTGGCACCATCATAGATCAGATGCTAGAGGGTGAGCCGTTGCCCAAACCTGCCCACTTTAGTCGTCCTGAGGACAAAGTAAAGCAAGATTGGTGCCTCCAGATGTGGATTCTCAGCCTTGGGAAAGAAATTGTGTTTCAGAAGCAAACGTTTTTGGTGGATGGCAGGGTATCCTTCTGTTCCAGTGTGCAGCATGACCATGCCCAGTGCCCTTGCCCGCTGCTCCAGTGCCTAGTTCTTCACAAGGCGTTATTTGTCCGGAGCCTGGCACACAGTAGATCCAAATCCTTGCTTGTTCACAGCCCTCCTTCCCCTGCCCAGGTAGTGACCCAGAGGGCACTCCTTCCTTCTCTCACCACCCTTTCCTCCTGCCCAGTGGCCATTCCCAAATTTCCTTCCACTTTCTGTCTGGGTAGACATGCCTTTTTCTCCATCTGGCCGATTCTATGGGCACAGTAGGCCTTCCTTTTGAGAAGCATGGCATCCTGTAAGGCTGTCCTACCCTCACGATTGTCCCTGAGGCATCCCCACCGAGGCTCAGCTGGCCTTGGCTGTTGTAGGATGGTGAGGCCGCCACCATCACCTGTTCATCAGATCTAACTCCTATCAGTCCCAGTTAAAGCAGGTGGTGCTTGCCATGAGGTGCTGGGCACCGGGGCAGCAAAGCCAGACAGAGCAGGGCCTGGCTCTTGGGCAGCTCCCCTCCTGCTTGTGGGCACTGTGGAGTTCTGGCTCCGCAGCCTGTGGGTCCTTTCATCTATAAACGGGTCAGCTGCACTTCCTGCCTCTGGACTTTGTGTTGGTGCCAGACTCTGGCACTTCTGGAAGGAACGCTGGGGCCTTGTGTTGCCCTGGTCTGCTTTCTCTGGGGTCCTTTCCTCTTCTCTGGGCACTGAGTGCTGTGTACTTGGAGAATGGCAGGGCTGGGTCAGGGCAGGGGCTGACAGGCTGTTCAGGCTGCCAGACTTGTCTGATCCAGGGCAAAGACCGATCGCTCCCTCCTGGTTGATTCCTGGTTGCCCAGTCCTCCTGGTCAGAGCTTCGTGAGCTGCCAGTTTGATTGTGGGCTGTAGCACTGCAGACTTGCCTGGTTGGATCTCCGATGTACTGCTGTGGCCCAAGCTTCGGTCAGCAGGCTGGAAAACTCTGCAGATCCGGAGGGACAGTAGCCTCAGGGGTCTGGCCTCACAGGGAAGGTGCTGAAGGCCACCCTTTTCCCTCAGCTCTTGCCCAGTGGCCAGATTCACAGTACTGGGCTGGAGAAGTGACCCGTGGTGGTTTTTCCTGGTCCTTCCTCAGACTGGCTTTCTTTCTGGATTGGGAAGTCTGGTAGTTGAAAGAGCTAGGCTGTCTCCTCTGGTTCTAGAGAGGTTCTAGAGCTTAGCACAGTGCTTAGATTAGGAAAACAAAGACTCTTGTCATCCATTCAAAGCAGAACTGGAAGAGAGGAGCTCACACTAGCCACAGTCAAGAGGAAAAGGGCATGAAGGACAGGGCATGGACAGAATCCTAAAGGCCAATTGTGGGCAGCTGAGAAGGCTGAGGCTGCTCATGCACTGGACAAATTCCAGGAAGAAGCGCGGGGTCAGCAGAGGGGGACCTGATTGCAATGGGGTGAGATCAGTGGAGGCCCTGGTGTAGATGGCTTCCTCCCGAGGTTTAGACCTGGAGAGATAGAGGGCATGGCATGGAGCTGGCTTTTGGCTGGAGATGGAGGAGCAGATGGCGGCAGGAGGCGTTTGAGTGCGTGCCCTGAGAACTGCTGCCATGTTTCCCCTAGAGCAGGGAATGGGGGGAAGTTACCAAAAAACCGCTTTCAGCTGGAAAATGTCCCTTTGCTTAAAGCTGTTCCTCTAAGTGCCTACTATGTGCTAGGCCCTGTGCTAAGCCCTGGGGATACAAAGAGAGGCCAAAGGCTCATCAGCCGGGGCATCGGCTGGACCCACTCACACCGGGAGACTCTGCAAGTGCCTCCCCCCTACAGGGACTCAGCCAGTGGAGGCTGGTTGCCTTCTCTCCCACCAGCGCACACCAGAGCAGAGTGAGGAGGGGACCTGGTTCTGGACAGTCATGGCCACTTTCAGGCCTCTCCAGGCCCCCATCATGTGGCGGGCTTTCCCTCCTGGAGCCTCACTCTGTCCATCTCTGGCCCTCTCCAGACCCTGCTCTCAGTCACCTACCAGCCCCAAGATTATTTGGGCTCTCTTCTCGGGGACTCTGGGATCGGCTCACAGCCTCTGCCCCACTCCATGTCCTTGCGCACAGACCTCGAGGCCTCACAGCTCAACAGCCTCTTCAGCATCTTCATGCCACCTCTGCGGCCCAGGGCAAGGGGCCGGTGGGTGGTTAGTGGAGAGGCAGGTCTGTGCCTCAGAGAGAGAGAGAGAGAGAGAACAATGGTGAGGCTTCTGTAGAGGGAAAGGCGAGCCCGAGCAGGGCAGGAGAGAAGGGAGAGAAGACAGGCACAGGGCAGCCCACCAGGAGTGGACGAGAGCAGGAGGAGGATCTGGCCAAGGAGACAGAGAAGAATCAGGAGGGAGGGCAGTCAACAGAGAGTGCCAGAGGATCTGCAGGGAGTATGGCCACAAGGCTGACCCCAGCGGCCAAGAGGGGCCGGCACAGGAAGACCGGCTCGGGAGGCCCAGGGTGGAGATGGCTTTGTCTTTGAGTCTGGTTTGAAAAGTTGGGCTGAGGGTGGGAGCTGAGGGAAGCACTGCCAGACCGGCTTTTTGAAGCAGTGAGGACAGAGGGGTGGCCGTGGTTCGTGCCATGGACTTGAGGAATGGCCGGAGGAAGGACGCCTCTGAGGCTGTACAGCTAGCTGGCGGGAAGGGAGGTGACAGTGGGATTGCCTTCTGTTTGGGGATGTTGGGTTTGAGATGGTTCGGTCAGCCAGGCTCTGTGGGCTCCAGGGAATCGAGGGGTTCCTGCCCAGGGGCACCACTTCAAAGAGGAGGGGGGCTCAGAGAAGCAGCGGGGCCCAGAATGGACCAGAGGCCTCCCAGGGACCTTCACACCTGGGGAAGATGTGCATCTTTCTCATCTGTAATATGACTTGGGGAGGGAGGGAAAGAACAAGCATTGTTTAAGCACCTACTGTGTGCCATGCATAGTGCTAAGGAAAGTGCTTTATAAACATAGGTGCTATTATTGTCCTCATTTTACAGATGAGGAGCTAAGGCTTAAAGAGATTAAGTGATTGATTGACCCAGTATTTATCTGAAGCAGGATTAGAACTCAGCTCTTGATGCCTTAGAATTCTGTGAGGGCCACTCCCTGCCTTTCTGCACACTTCCCTTGTCCCCTTGGGCACAAGCACAGTGTTTTTGGTGTTTCAGGGCTCGGTGACCTTCCAGGACTTGGCTGTGGACTTCACCCCAGAGGAGTGGAGGCGCCTCGGCCCTGCTCAGAAGGAGCTGTACCGGGAGGTGATGCTGGAGAACTACCGGAACCTGTTGTGCCTGGGTGAGGAGCGAGGCTGCCCGGACCTGTCTCTGCCCAGGGGAGGGTCTTTGGCAATCAGTCAGTCAGTCAACAAACATTTCAAAATACTTCTTGCTGGGCACTATGCTAAGCTGTGAATGCTGTGAATGCCTCGAGGGTTTAACAGATTAACCAAGGACTGGTGGACTTGTTGAGGCCAGGAAACAGGATGCTTATGTTGCTGTTCCCAAGTGGGTTGTATTCACATTCTCTCTGGGTGATCACATCAGCTCTCTGGGGTCCAGTTGTCCTCTGTTGGACGTCCCACCTCAGTCTTCCTTATGGATAATTGTGACCAGGCAGTGTGGTGATGCCCCTTTGATAGTCCCTGCTCCATTCTGTTCCCTCTGGCCCCAGGCTCTCTCTTAACATCCGAGTGCATTGATCTGTGTCTGTGGAAGCTTCTCATCCTCTTTGGGAATGGGTGGATTAGGACCTCATGACCCTCTGTTCTTTCTGAGCCCCTGTTCCCCCAGTGACCCACTCCCTGTACTGCCTGAGAACACAGTGTGGGCTTGGGTACCATCTGCTGAGGCTGCCTCTCATGCTCTCCTTGTTCCAAAGAGAGAAGAGGCTAATCTTGAGTTCTAGCCTCTGTGTTCTGGCTTTTTCCCATTTCCCCTGAGCAGGACTTGTGGTTTCCAAACCAGATGTGATCGGCCAGCTGGAGCGTGGAGATGTGCCTTGGATGGCCAGAGATGTCCCAAGGAGTAGCTGCGCAGGTGAGTGAGGGTCAAGCAGGTGGGTCATTGCATGCATCATAAGCGGCGTAAAGGATGTTACAAACCTGGGTGAGAAGTATAGACCCAGGGAAGACTGGAACAGTGTGGATTTGGGAAGACATATGAGTTATGTTTGAGACATACTGAGTTCTGTCTGCTGACAAATTACCCAAAGGAATGTCCAGCAGAGGATCCCTGGACCCATGGGAGTGGTCAAAATCGCCAAGGGAGAGCTCCATTGGATGAGGATTGCTTTATTCACTTGTCAGATAAGTATCACTGCGTACGTTATATCTCTCTGGAAACCTCCACGTACGTAGGTTGGGGAGGGGAAGGAGTCGGGACCTGTGATTGCATGGGTGATCTCATCAGCGGCCATGGGCCCACTGACCATTCCCTGGCATTTCCAACCCCAGAATGCAGCATTCCAGAGCCTCTTGGGCAGAGTTCCAAGCTGCTTCACAAAAAGGTTTGGAGGAGTCACACAAAGGAAGTGGCAGTGCCGGAGCTGGAGCAGGAGCCGGAGCCAGAGCCGGAGCCGGAGCTGGAGCCGGAGCCAGAGCCGGAAGGCCTCGTCAAGGACGTGTTATGCCAGGAAAGCCGTGTTTGCTCTTTGGACGTGGCTCCTTCACGTGTCGATTAGGGGAAGGTTGTAGATATGGTTTTGCTCCTTCCTAACAAAGCCCTTACCAGTGTGCTGACTGCTCTCGTGGCAGGGATGAAGGAGTGCCATAGACGTGTTGCTTGAGTCGGATGTATGTGGCTCTGGTGGAAAGGCCAGACTCCACCGAGAGCCCCTGACATCAGCGTGGACACAGCTTCTCTGCTGGAGATTCTCAGGGATCTGTGCTCGGAGGGCTTGGGCTGGGCTGGTGAAACAAGGGTGGCAGAAAGTGGGCAAGGTAGCTGAGACACAGGATCATTGAGCAAGTCAGAGACCAAGTCCCGACCTGCTAGAACATGGGGCTGAATCCTAGTTTGGAATTAAAGCGGGACAAAGCGAGAGCCTGGCACCAATTCAGGAGATCCCTCTGAGCAGGGATGACAATCGGCAGCACTTGTACCAGGTGCTAAGACTTGCGAAGCCCTTTCCTTCCGTGTGGTGCCTTGTCTGAGCTGCTGCCCTCACCGTCCCATTTCACAGATGAGGAAAGCGAAGCAGAGGAGCTTATGTGATTGGTGAGGTTCCCAGAGACCGCGGGCGTCCAGGGCTAGGCTGGAGCTTGGGTCACTGCGATTCCAAGCCCAGCTCTGTCTGCAGGACCACCTGGCTGCTCCATCAGACCACTGTCCAGTGACATTCAGACAGAACTGCTGAAGCACTCACCACGTGGTTCTCATTCAGTCCTTGGGTCATGTCTGACTCTTGGTGACCCCATGGTCCCCAGCACACCAGGCCTTTCTGTCCTCTGCTGCCTCCCGAAGTCTATCCAGGCTCACGCTCATGGCTTCCACGACCCTCTCCTTCCATCTTGTCCTCTGCCGTCCCCTTCTCCTTTTGCCTCAAGCTTTCCCAACATCAGGGTCTTTTCTAATAAGGCCCGTTTTCTCATTATGTGGCTGAAGTATTGAAGGTTCGGCTTTGGTGTTTGACCTTCCAGTGAACAGTCTGAATTAACTTCTTTAGGTATTGACTGATTCGATTTCCTTACTGTCAGAGGGACTCTAATAAGTCTTCTCCAGCACCACAGTTCAGAAACGGCGATTTGGCAGCACTCAGCTGTCCTTAGAGTCCAGCTTTCACAGCCGTACATCACATGGGAAAACCATGGCTTTGACTCTGGGGACCTTGGCCAGCAAGGGGAGGTCTCTACCTTTTAGTGTGTGTCCAGATTTGCCATAGTTTTACTTCCAGGGAGCAAATGTCCTTTAATTTCATGGCGTCAGTCACCATCTGCGGTCATCTTTGAGCCTAAGGGCATAAAATCTGCCACTGCCCCCATTTCTTCTCCCCCTGTTGGCCAGGATGTGAGGGGACCAGGTGCCAGGATCTTAGGGGCCGGCCTTTCCCCTCTCCTCTTTTGCCCTTCTACAGAGGCTTCTTAATTCATCTATGCAAAGTATCAGGGATACAGAGACAGCAATGAAACATTCCCTACCCACAAGGAGTTTTATGCTCTGCTCAGAGAGAAGCATGCAGATAAATGATTCCTGCCTGACTTTGGGGGATCCAGAAAAAGCCTTGTAAGGACAGCTAGGTGGCACATTTAATAGAGTACCAGCCCTGGAGTCAGGAGGACCTAAGTTCAAATCCAGACTCGGACACTTGACACACTTACTTAAAGCCGTGTGATCTTGGGCAAATCACTTAACCCCAAATGCCCTCCCAAAAAAAGCAACAACCAAAAAAAGAAAAAGCTTTGAGCTGATCCTTGCAAAGACTGGAGGATTCTTAGACAAGAGGTGAGGGGGGGAGGGCAGGCTTTCTAGTCAGAGGCATGATTGCCTGGGTCTGGTCCTTCTTGACCTCTCAGCAGCAGCCACTGGCCGCCCTCTCCGCCTGGGCACAACATCCTCCCTCGTGTTTGTGACTCTGTTCTCACCTGCTTCTCCTGCCCATCTGAATGTTCCTTCTCAGTCACTCCCAACTGCGGGGTCTGACCTGGACCCTCTTCTCTTCGCCCTCATTCATGGTCCCCCGTCTGTGACATCTCTTCACATGTAATTCCAGCACCACTGCCCTTTGCCAGAAATGGGAGCCTCCCGCGGGTCTCCTTGCCACAGCTCTGGCCTTTCTGCAGACTTGTCGTCACACAGCCTCCCAGTTGTCATTCTCAGACCACAGGCCACACCAGTCACTCTCCTCTTCAGATTCCCATGGCTCTGTATTGTCTCTGTGATCACAAGTGTGGAATTCAGAGCCCTTTGGACCTTGTCTACCACATGCCTTCTTGGCTTTGTCCCATCGATCGACAAGCATTGTTAGGTGCCTACTCTGCGTCAGCCTGTGTTTGGTCCTGGGACTGCCAATAGTGAACAGCTCCTCCTTTCAGGGAACTCATACTCTAGCTGGGCATGACAACGTAGACATATGGGGAGATGCAAGGTCACTTTTGGGGAAAGGCATCAATAACTGGAATTGGGGAGAGGTGGAATCAAGGAAGGCTTCATAGAGAAGGTGGGCATGAAGAAGCGCGCCAGGTGGAGGTGAGGAAGGAATGCATCTCAAGCATGCGGGGGACAACCAGTGCAAAGGCATGGAGACGGGAGATGAATTGTCATGAATGAGGAAGGTGGACAAGGTCTGTTTGGCTGGCCTGTACTGTCCATAAAGGGGCATCACGTGTACTAAACCTGGAAAGGGAGGAAGGGGTCAAGCTGTGAAGGACTTTAGAGGTCAAACAAAGGAATTTGTGTTTAATCTTGGAACTGATAGGGGAACCAGCTGGAATTTATGGAGCAGGGAGAGTCATGACAAGACTTACACTTTAAGAAAATCACTTGAGGAGAAAGTGCTCCCATTATCTCAGGACCAAATATGAGGTTCTTTGGCTTTTAAAGCCCTTCCTAACCTGCCCCTGGCCCCTTTTACCCTTCTTACGCCTTCCTCCATACAGTCTATGATCTGGCCTCCTTGCTCTTTCTGGAACTCACCAACCCAGCTGTCTTTCCTTTTTCTTGGCAGGGAGAAGAGAGTTATTGTTTGTTTTGTTTTGTTTTAATTTCAGAATTTGAGATACTGCCTGAAACCAAAGAATTGGCTCTGAAGCTTGGCGTTCCTTTAGATGGATCATCTAAGGAAAAACTCTCCAGGGATTGGCCCTGGGTTTCCAGGTTGGAAGAAGCTTCAGAAAGTGGTACCAGGTTGGAGAGACAGCAGATAGAGAGCAGTAAAGAAAGACATACTAGGCGAGTGAAAATCACCCCGTCAGAAGTTCCAGTGCAGTGAGCAGTGGAAGTAACGAATAAGACAGAAGCTTTAGTCTAGGACAGACCCTTTTTCCATAGTAGAGAGAAACTATCAGAAGCAGTCTGTAGATGGGATATCCTGCTAAAGAACTTTAAAGTCTGTCCAGACCCAGAGAAAGATAATCATCTGCTTTTAGTGGGTGTTTTTCTAAGTAAAATTAATGTGGGACAATCTTAAATTATAATTTAGACCTTATTTAATATTGTAGGATAAATACTGCCAAGAACCTAATGAAGGTAGCTACTGTGGGAAAGGCTTTAACCTGTGATTCACCCATTTCTTCCCATCACAGAATTCAAGCTGACGAGACGCCTCCAAAATGTGATAGATGTGGGAAGGTCGTCTCTGAAAGGAAACAACTTACTCAGCCTCCAACACTTCCTATTGAAACAAAACCTTGTGAATATAAGGCAAGTGGAAAGGTCTTCAGTCAGAGAAGAATTAGTGAACATCGCAAGATTCACCCCAGAGAGAAACTTTGTGAATGTGATGAATGTGGCCACGCCTTCCCCCAGAATACAAGATTTCAGAAAATTCATGCCAGGGAGCAACCTTATGAGTATAATGAACATGGGAAGGTCTTCCACAAGCAAACACAATTTACTGTACATCAGAGAATTGATACCACAGAGAAATCCTATAAATGCAATGAATGCGGAGAGGCTTTTAGCCAGAGAGCACAACTCAATCTGCATCACAGAATTCACAGAGGGAAGAAACCATATGAGTGTATGAAATGTGGCAAAGCCTTCCATTATAGCTCCAACCTTACAGAACATCAGAGCATTCATATTGGAGAGAAATGTTATAAATGTAAGGAATGTAGGAAGGTCTTCCAGTGTGGCACAGACCTTGTACTTCATCAGAAAATTCACAATGGAAAGAAACCTTATGAGTGTAGTGAATGTGGGAAGACCTTTCGTAAGCGAACACAATTTACTGTACATCAGAGAATTCACACTGGAGAGAAACCTTATAAATGCAGTGAATGTGGAAAAGCTTTTAGCCAGAGTTCACAACTCAATCTACATCACAGAATTCATAGTGGAGAGAAACCTTATGAATGTAGTGAATGTGGAAAGGCCTTTTGTCAGAGCTCACAACTGTCTGTACATCAGAGAATTCACACTGGAGAGAAACCTTACAAATGCAGTGAATGTGGGAAGGCCTTTCGACAAAGTGAACAACTTACACTACATCACAGAATTCATAGTGGAGAGAAACCTTATGAATGTCGTGAGTGTGGGAAGACCTTCCGAAGCAGTTCACAACTGACTGTACATCAGAAGGTTCACACTGGAGAGAAGCCTTATGAATGTAAGGAATGTGGCAAGGCCTTCCGCTGTAGCTCCTATCTTACTGTACATCAGAGAATTCACACAGGAGAGAAACCTTATAAATGCAATGAATGTGGGAAGGCTTTTCGTCAGCGGGAACAGCTTACTCTACACCATAGAATTCATAGTGGCGAGAAACCATATGAGTGTATTGAATGTGGCAAGGCTTTCCGGTATAGCTCCTACCTTACAGTCCATCAGAGAATTCATACTGGGGAGAAACCCTATGAATGCAAGGAATGTGGGAAGGCCTTCCACTGTAGCACAGACCTTACTGTACATCAGAAGATTCACACTGGCGAGAAACCTTATGAATGTAATGAATGTGGAAAAGCCTTCCGCACACATACACAGTTTACTGTACATCAGAAAATTCACACTGGAGAAAAGCCTTATGAATGTAAGGACTGTGGCAAGGCCTTTAGACAGAGTATAGAACTTACTGTACATCAAAGAACTCACACTGGGGAGAAACCTTATGAATGTCATGAATGTGGGAAGGCTTTCTGCCAGAGTATACAACTTACTCGACACCAGAAAATTCATACTGGAGAGAAACCTTATGAATGTCATGACTGTGGGAAGACCTTCTGCCAGAGAACTGGACTGACTGAACATCAGAAGATTCACACTGGAGAAAAACCTTATGAATGTAATGAGTGCAAGAAGGCCTTTCGAAATAGTATACAACTTACTCAGCATCTGAGAATTCATACTGGAGAGAAACCCTATGAATGTAATGACTGTGGGAAGGCCTTTTGTCAAAGCTCACAACTGTCTGTACATCAGAGAATTCATAGTGGAGAGAAACCTTATAAATGTCATGAATGTGGGAAGGCCTTCCGTCATAGTGCACACCTTACTCTACATCAGAGAATTCACAGTGGAGAGAAACCTTATGCTTGTCCCGAATGTGGGAAGGCCTTTCGGAGTAGCTCACATCTAACTCTGCATCAGAAGATTCACACTGGAGAGAAGCCTTATGAATGTAAGGAATGTGGGAAGGCCTTCCGCTGTAGCTCCTATCTTACTGTACATCAGAGAATTCATACTGGAGAGAAACCTTATAAATGCATTGAATGTGGGAAGGCCTTCTGCCAGAGCACACAACTTACTCGACATCAGAGAATTCATATCTGAAATCTTTTGAATAGTAAATCCTTATGAATGGAGGAAGAATTTCTGCCGATTTCAGCAGTTCAACCTAATATTTAAAAAATTAAGCTAAAGCAGAACCTTACAAATCACATTTATAAAAATACTTGACATCTTTGTAAAGTTTTAAATTTTACAAAGCCCTTTACATATATAACAGCCTTTTTGAGGCCATTTCCCCATCTCCCACGAGCACTGAACAGCTGGGTCCCCCAGAAGGTGGCCAACTCCTTTCAGGATTATAGGGGTAACCTTAAAGAGCTGCAATTTCTAGTGCTATTGACTATTGATGGGATTATCAGACTTAATTATATTTAAGAAAGGGTATTTAGTGAGCAGGTATGGCAAAAACAGTTGTTACAGAAACAATCCCCCCAAACTAATAATATTGTCTACCCTTGATCTCCTTAGTTTCCTAGGGACAAGAAATGCCAGTGTGGAGTAAAACAAAAGTGAGACATATATGTAGGGATCACACATGTCGAATGGGAAGTTCATAGCTCCTGGTCATTACAAGTTCTTCTGTCCCTTTGTCCAGGCCTCATGAATTTCACTTGAGCTACGGCTCTGCTGGGCCCTGAAGGTTGGTGCCTTCTCTGCCTTTCCTCAGTAGGTCAGTCACTCTTGCTTCTGCCTCTGGTCTATACTCTGGTCTTCTGAACTCAATTCATAAGGTTATAACCTGACCACTTCCATCTCTGAATACCTTTTCTTGGGGGACCTGACTGCCTTCAGCATGCTCCTCCTTGCTCCAAGCTGGATGTGTTGTCTCCTACTAGTAAATCTTCTCTGGTAACATTAATAATGGAGAGGAAGGAAGGAAATTTCCCCTCTCCTCAAGAATCATTCCCTTTCAGGGGCCTGGCACCCTTAGCTCCTGAATTTGCTACTTAATTAATTGGTTCTGAAGTAGCTTGCTGATTTTATGTTGCTCAACAGAAAAACTTGATTTTTATTAGTTTATTTTTAGTTTTCAACATTCATTTCCATAAATTTTAAATTTTCTCCCTCTTCCTCCCTCTTCCATCCCCCCCTCCCTCCCCAAGATGTGCAATGTCATTTAGGCTCTACATATACATTCCTATTAAACATTTTCACATTAGTCATGTTGTATAGAAGAATTAAAATGAATGGGAGAAACCATGAGAAAGCAAGAAAAAAACAAAACAAAAAAAGAAAACAGTCTGCTTTGCCCTGCATTCCGACTCCAAGGTTCTTTCCCTAGATGTGGCCAGCATTTTCCATCATGAGTCCTTTGGAATTGTTTTAGGTCCTTGCATTGCTGAGAAAAGCCAAGTCTGTCAGAGCCAGTCATCACACACTGTGGCTGTTACTCCTGGTTCTGCTCACTTCAGTCAGCATCAGTTCACATAAGTCATTCACAGCTGATCATTGTTACAATGTTGCTGTTACTGTGTTACAATGTTCTCCTGGTGCTGCTCACTTCACTCTGCATCAGTTCACAAAAATCATTCACAGCTGATCATTGTTACAATGTTGCTGTTACTGTGTTACAATGTTCTCCTGGTGCTGTTCACTTCACTCTGCATCAGTTCACATAAGTCATTCACAGCTGATCATTGTTACAATGTTGCTATTACTGTGCTACAATGTTCTCCTGGTGCTGCTCACTTCACTCTGCATCAGTTCACATAAGTCATTCACAGCTGATCATTGTTACAATGTTGCTATTACTGTGCTACAATGTTCTCCTGGTGCTGCTCACTTCACTCTGCATCAGTTCACATAAGTCATTCACAGCTGAACATTGTTACAATGTTGCTGTTACTGTGCTACAATGTTCTCCTGGTGCTGCTCGCTTCACTCTGCATCAGTTCACATAAGTCATTCACAGCTGATCATTGTTACAATGTTGCTATTACTGTGTACTATGTTCTTCTGGTTATGCTCACTTCCCTCTGCATCAGTTCATATAAGTCTTTCCAGTAGGAAAACTTGATTTTCAACCAAGATATTTCCTATGAAGTGCCGTGCCTTTATCTCATGACCCAAAGCTCCTGTGAATTTTTCAGATTAATTGAGGATTTATTCATGCCTGGTTTGCTTTTGATTGATTTAGTTGGGATGTTTGAGCTTCCTGTGCTACATTGGGGTGGGCTCCACTCTTACATCTATGCATTATTGCATTTTAGCTTTATCAAAACCTATAGGTGCTGTTCTCTTCAACTGAGTGATGAGGACACTGAGATGTGGAGTAGTCAGTGATTTGCCCATGACCACACATCTGTTTGGTGCTAGAATCGGGACTTCAGTACGTGTCTCATCTCCAAGTTCAGAACTTTTCCAGGGAGATCACCTTGCCTCTCCATGGTCCTGCTGAAGCACATCCCTATGCAGTTTCCCACAGTGATGGTTTTTCATCTTTTCCTTTTCCTTGACCTCAGGTCTCTCTCCCTAAGTCCCTAAATGTCCAAGTGATCACTGAAGATTATTCATTGAGAAAGTGACCAGGAGCTTCCTCAGCTACACAGGAATGCTCAGACTCACCCCAGAACAAAATGTTGTTGAAGGACTAAGGGGCCTGGCATTTGGGGGGTCGGTAATATATTGGCCAAGTCTGGTTAAGATCAGGCTGCTCACACAAGTTCAAATTGGAAAGAAAGAAAACGTTTGGACACCAGCTGATGGTTAACAAATGGAAAATGGGGGCGGCTAAGCAGAGCAGTGAATAGAGCACCAGCCCTAGAGTCAGGAGGACCTGAATTCAAATCTGGCCTCAGACACTTGACACAAAAACTAGCTGTGTGACTTTGGGCAAATCACTTAATCCCAATTGCACTCCAAAAAGCAAAACAAACAAGCAAACAAACAAAAACCAAATGGAAAATCACTCAATAACATGGGAAAGGTTCCTGACACGTGTAACCGTGGTTTGAGTATATATAGGCTCCCTCATCTCTGTTTAGAAGCACATCTTGTCATTGGGGCAGGGTGTAGTGACTTGGCCCTCTGAGGCATTCAGTCTGTTAAACAATTGTAAAGTCCTATGTGCCAGGGGCTGTGTCAATCCTGGGAATATGAAGGAAGGCAAAAACACTGCCCCTGTCCTCAAAAGCTAACATTTTAGCGAGGGAGACAAAATACAGTCAGCCATGTACCTGCTCTTTCTATATCTCACCTACACATATGTATGTGTAGATATGCATACATAGAAGGTAATCTCAGAGAAGGTCCAGAGGGCTGAGTTGGAGAAGAAGGGTTGGGAGTGACCTGAGGGGGATAAATAAGGTGTACTTTGACCTCTCGCAAGAAGCCAGGGAAGTCTGTAGGAAGAGAAAAGGGTGTGAAGGAGTAGCCAGGGAAGGGCAGAGTTGGGGGACGACACCTCATGTTCCAGAAACATTAAACATCCAAGTATCGCTGAGTCATAGAGCATGGAGGGGAGTGAACTTTGAGGAGAGTGGAGAGAGAGGAGAGGGCCAGATAGTGAAGGGTTTGAGAGCATTCTGCACATAAGAAGGAACCATTAGAGTTGGCTGAGTTGGAGGGATACAATCAAACCTGGGCTTTAGACATAGCTGTGGGGCAGTGGGGTGGAGGATGAGCAGGGTAAGGCCAGGGGGCGGCCGTGTGATGGTCCAAGTGAAGGTGATAAGGTGTGCACCAGACTAGGAGAAGGGAACACTCACAGAGACGTTGTGAAGATGGAAATGGTGAGGCGACAATAGATGGATCATGGGAAGTGAGTGCAAGAGATGTCAAAGGTAACACTGAGGCTGGGAGCCTGAGTGACTGCGAGGCTGGTAATGCCCTCAGTGATCATGGGGAGTTTGGAGGGAAAAGAAAACAGCTCTTGTTTTGGATGTGACTCGAGATGCCCAAGTGGTAGCTGGTGTTGCAAAACTTGAATTCTGCGGACAGGATAGGCCCAGAGTCAGTTCTGAGGACCCTCTTCATGGAGATGATAGTTGAAGCCACCCAGCAATTCTGAAGGAAAAGCCCTACACAGGCTGTCCTCTTTTGTACTGTCAAGTGACCAGGAAGCCACGTCAAGCTAGTGTGGTTTGAACATTAGCTGGCTGATCAAGCATCCTCTTGGGGAAAGCTCTAGCCCAACCAACGTGTGACGAGACCCCCAGCGGAAATGGTTCCTACCATGTGACCCCCCCCTTGGCAAGGTCCTGAAGGTCTAAATTTCATCCTGTAAATCCCTATGGGGCCGTTACTGGCTAACCCTCACCTCAGAGATGTAAGAAGCTCTGCCTGCACAGCACTCTAGGAATAAAACAAAAATGAACCTAGAGAGAGCCAGACCCCCACCCAGACATCCTCCAGATCTCCCTCCCCACACACTTTCCAGTACGCTGCCGCCTAGAACTCTGAGGCTACCAGTGCTTGCACCAATCACATCATGAAGGTGCTGCCTTTGCTTGGGCACAAATGGGATTGAAGTGAAGCAGTCACTGAGACCCAGCAGCAGGACAAAAGTCAAGCTGACCGGGGACGGAGGCAGGGGACCTTGGCGTCTTCCTTGTCTGACTAAGCTCTAAGCACTGCACAGCACCCCCTTCAGCCGCCTTCATAATTGCTGGAACATTGTTCTCATCCACTCGTTCTGCTGAGGGAAGTCTTCACATGCCTGGGACACTCATCCCCTAACTCACTGACAAGTTTGAGACCAGGTCATTGCCCTCAGCCTGGCTCAGCCCGTCTCCTATGAGGTGCATGCTACAGCTTCTTGGAGTCCCAGGTGAAAGGGCCCAGCAAGCCCTTGATAAACACTCCATCCCCAAGGCTAAGTGGTTATGGATGGCACTAGCCCACCCGAACATGCTCCTCAATGATCACCACGCTCCCCCCCCCCCATTATTTTTCTGGCTAAGACAATGATTCTGAAACACCACTTCCCTCCTCCCCTCCTTATTCAGACTCCATTCTCAATACTCCGCTGACCAGTCCCTTGTTCCTATCCCTTTGAACCCAACCCAACAAAGAACTACTTTAAAGTGACTCACCTTTTTGAAATTTGATAGTATTTTATTTTTTCAAATTACATGTAAAAACAATTTTCAGTGTCGTCTTTGGGAATTGTGTTGGGTTCTAAGAAGAAGCGAGTCTGTCATAATTGATCATCATTACAATGTTGCTATTACTGTGTTACAATGTTCTCCTGGTTCTGCTCACTTAACTCAGCATCAGTTCACTCACATCAGTTCACGTGAGTCTTTGCAGGTTTTTCTGAAAGTAACCTGCTCATCATTTCTTATAGCACAAAAGTATTCCATGATATTTATATACTGCAGCCTATTCAGCCATTCTGCAATGGATGGACCTTCCCTCAGTTTCCAGTTCTTGGCCACCACAAAAAGAGCTGCTATAAATATTTTCATATATGTGGGTCCTCTTCCCTTTTCTAGGATCTCTTTGGCAAACAGTCCTAGTAGGCTGTGATCAGATAGAGGAATCTCAGAGTTCATACACAAAGACGTGGTATATTTATGGGGGATGGTGGCATCGACGGTAGGACCATCTCTGTGTATAGCTGCAGTGGGATGGAAGAGGTCATGGAAATTCATAACTGGAATATTTACTACCAGACTGACATTTGTAACCTTCAGGATGGTGGGACTATCCCCCTGCACAGTCCATACAACCCCAGGTCCTCCCTTCAGGTCTGATCTCCAGGTGGCCTCTCTCACAATTCTGAGCATTTTGGTATCAGCCCAAGCCATGCTGGAGGCATGTTACAGTACCAATGATAGGAGTAATCACAAAGAACAGTAACCCCCTTTGGTATCCTGAGTTCAGGTTTGCAAAGCACTCAATAGCAAATATCCAGTTGGATCTGTGGCTGAATCTGTGGAAGCCATTCCCCAATCACTGGGTGTCTAGTCTATTCCCAAACCTTAGTTATCACAAAAAGCACTGCTATAAATATGTTGAAGTACATGGGATCTTTTTTCTTATCAACGATTTCCTTGGAGTAATAGTCCAGTAATAGTCTCTAGTTCAGAGTATAGACGTGTTAGTCACTTTACATAGTGATTCCAGCATGGTTATACCATTTCACAGCTTTACCAAGGTCTTCACTCTGAGCCTGCTGTCACAGGCAGGTGAGTCTTTGGGCACTGGCGGTTCAGAGGTTTGCAGCATTGGTGCTTTTGGGTTGCAGCCCCCCCCCCTAGGTTTTTGTTCCTGAAGGGTGGTTGTCAAGCCATCTGTGAAGGCCTGACAAAACTTACACAGCTTAAAGCCAGGGTCTCTATGGCAGCAGAAAGAGGAAGGGAAGACCAGGGTGAGGGGTTGTGTCTTTGGGTCTGCTACTGCAGCCTTGCTGCCATTAGCATGGAGGGTGGGGAGGGGTCCTGAGTGAACTCACGGTCACTGAGCATCAGTTCCTGGACTTGGGTTTCTTTACACATTATTTTGAATTTTTGGTGTCCTAGACTATGGAAACAGTTGAAGTTCCTTTATCTTTGGTACATAAATTGTTAGGGGTAGGATGGGGTGGAGAGATTGTGGGGATCAGAAGAAATGTCCATTCTACCATCTTGTGGATCATATTACCCAGAAGGCCACCAGGAATATTTCTGTTCACAAACAATAAAATTTTTATTCCCAAACAATAACATTTTCAGAGTCGTCAGGTCTTAGAATGTGGATCACTGGGCCAAAGCACATGAACAGTTTTCAATTCAATTCAACAAATACGAAGCCCCTACTATGTGCCAGGCACTTTACTAAGCATCAAGGAGACAAAGACCATGGGGAAAACAGCCCCCTGCCCTCGGATGGCTTACATTCCACTCAGCAGATACATGTGCACAGATCAGTAAGCGCTGAGTAATTTGAGGAAAGAGTTCTACTAACTGGTGACACCTAGGAAGCTTTGCCTAGAAGACAATGCCTAAGCTTAGCCTCAAAGGAAGATGGGTTTTTGGAGGCTGATGTGAGCAAGGACTGCATACCAGGCATGGGGGACAGTCTAATCAAAGGCACAGAGGTGGGAGTTCAGGCAACAGCAAGAAGGCCAGTTTGGCTGAAACAATACAGTATGTGGAGAGGATTAAAATAAAATAAATCTGCAAAACCAGGCAGGAGACAGACAGAAATGCCTTAAATGCTGGGATGAGGAGTTTGTATGCTATCCTAGGGGAAATAGGACAGGAGTCTTCAGGAACACAGGAGGTAGAACAAAGCCTAGCAGGAAGGGAGGCACATAGTCAGACCTCAGCTTTAGAAGGCTGCTATGGCAGCTACAGAGATTGGAGGGGTCCGTGAAAGCAGGGACCAAGTAGAAAACTGTAGAATTGATACAAACAGTAGCTTATGAGCATTTGCTGTCCCTGAGAAGGGGATGCAAGAGGCTTGTGAGGGCAGGATAGGGACCAGGACCGGGGAGGCCTGAGGGAGCAAGATGATGCAGAGTCTGAGAACCTAGGTACCCAGAAGGATGACAGTAATAGAGAAATTCTGAGGAGAGGTGGGTTTAAAGGGCAAGAAAATGCGGGGGTTTTGGGGCGGTGGGAGATGGTGAGTTTGAGATGCCTATATAATATGTGTGATGCAGGCCTGGAGCTCAGGAAAGAGAAGTGTGCTCAGCATTTAAAAGGAATAATCTGCATAGACAGAATTTAATCCATGGGTAGTGACGTCCACAGGGAGGGTAGTCCAGGACAGGAGTCTTCAGGAGCAGTTAGGGGGTGGGACAATGATAGAACAAAGGACACTAAGAAAGACAAGTAGAAGGAAAATCAGGCCACATGGTACACAAAAGAGAAAAGTGTCCAGGAGGAAGCTGCAGAGAGGACTGGAAGGAGGAGGCAGCAAGGCCATTACGTTAGAACGACGAGTGCACTGTTGGCAACCTTGGGGAGAACCAGCTCAGTTAGGCGATGGTTCGGATAAGGCCGCATAAGGAGGGGCAGATGAGGGAACGGAGGCACCGAGTTTTCATGGCTAAGCTTGGCTAAGGGGAGCAGACATCCAGGACTAGAGCTTGTGGGTGCAGAGAGGACGGGTAAGATCTGGCTCCATCTGTACAGAGTGAGACGGAAGTCACTAGATGAAAAGGGGATAGAGATGTAAGTGAGGGTTAGCCAGCAGAGGAAATGGGACGGCCACTGCGTTCATCTAGTTATGAAGCTTCTCTAGTTATGAAGGAGAGGACAACTTTTCAGGTGGGTCATTGCTGATCTGTGCTTAGCCGCTTCTATATTCTGACTCTTTATCTATAGAGGAGGGAACTAACTCTCAGAAATGTGTTGATTCCCTCTATTCGTTGTATGGAACATTTTAAACAGAACTGGAATGAAGACATTCTAAGGAGTCTCCCCCTCCCCATCAACAACTCAAGCAGGGACTGAGTAGCTACTTCCCTGACAAGGCCCCCTAGCTGATGGGGGCACCACCATTTCTACATGGTAAAGGCCATGAAGGGAAGGCACTGGGGTCATAGAGTGGGGCAGCCTGAATCTCAGGTTCAGGCAGGAAGCTAGGGAAAGAGGAAGAAGGGGATCATTGACAAAGGCCTCCAACCATGAGGAAGGGTGACATTCTCACTGAGATCCTGTCCAGCCCAGACTTTTCCTAAATCACTCACCTCAATCTCCCTATAGCCTGTCCAGGCTCTGCTCTACTCCTGAGGCCCCAGCTCCACAGTAAGATTTCAAACATGCCCAGGCATCTATGAAATACTCTTTTACTTTCTCCTCTCAAAGATGCCAAGCTTAAATGAAAAAGGCCAAATGGAACGAAATGAGGCCCAATCATCCAACAAATTGCCCACCTGACCCTGGGGTCTGAGCTGCTGGAGATTTTAACAGAACAAAGTGAAAAGTAATTTCCCTCTCACTGATGCTGAGTCGGAAGGGACCTTGGGAGACTTTTGTTCAATTTGTACTAGAACAATTACCCCCTCTGTAGCAGTCAGCCTTGGCATGAAGACATTCAATGGTGAGAACCCCTGGAAACAGCCCATTCCATTTTTGCATAGCTCTGTGTAAATACTGGGGTGTCGTTTCTAGACATCAACCCTAGATCTGCTTCTGCAACCCAGTGCAGTCTTATTTTAGGGCTTTGAGGCCAAGCAGAATAAGTTTTAGCCTTTCTCCCCCTTATAATTTTTTTTTGGATGGGAGAGGGCAGGGCAATTGGGGTTAAGTGACTTGCCCAAAGTCCCATGGCCAGTAAGTGTTACGTGTCTGAGGTTGAATTTGAACTCAAGTCCTCCTGACTCCAGAGCTGGTGCTCTATTCACTGCGCCACCTAGCCTCCCCTCCCACTTATAACTCTTGAATGTAGGTATCAGGAATAGATGATGGACTTGGCAAATAGGTGATGCCGCTGAGAGAAATGGTGGCGCTCATCTGGTGCTCTGAACTAAAATAACGTCTGGAAATAAAGACTCATCTTCACTAGAGGCGATACTTGTAACCCTGGAGATACACGGGATCCCTAAGATTACAGAGAGAAGATAATAAGATCAAAGGCAGAAACATGGGGAACACACAGCGCATGGCCTTGAGAGAGGAGCAAGAGGCAGCAAAGACGAGACAGGACCAACGCAGCAGACTGGAAAGAGCGTGGAATCTGGAGTCAAGAAGACAGGGCTTGAACTTTGTGTCTGACAGTAACAACCTATGAGGCCACAGGCGCGCCGCTCAAGGGTCTCAGGTCCCAGATCCCTCATCTATAAGATGGTGATGCTGATCCTTGTTCTGCCTCTGGGGCTGTTGGGAAGAAAGCACATGATGTAGTAAAGACAACAGGAAAGGAAGACGTGCTCCACAGGATTGTGTTCTTCATGAAGGATGAAAACATTGGACTTGGCTTTTAGAAGACCATTGCTGACCTTTGAGAGCACAATTTCAGTGGAGGAGTTACTGCACAGGTCACAAGCTGAAGAAGATCTGGCCAGCGGGGATACATCATAGGCAGGACACTGGTGTGACCATGGGCAACTCTTGGCTTCTCTAAGCTTGGTCCTTCATCTATAAAACTGGGATAATAATACTTGTAGAAATTAGTTGGATGAGGTGAGTTCAGGATAGGTTTGTGAGGTTGTTGTTTTGTGTGCTTGTGTATATGTGAGCTTATTAATTGAAGAGATCTGAGCAAGTAGCTGGAAAAGATCCAGCAAAGAATAGATTTAAGGTTCTGGAGAGACAAAGGATGCTTGCAAGAGAAAGATCTTGGAATGATCAGAAAAGGTGAAATGAGGGATACAGGAAAAGGACCAAAGAGATACAAGTTGAGGATTTTAAGTTGTGGTGAGTGGAGCTGAGAGAGAAAATACCCATCAATTGCCATCCTTAGTAAATGAAGAGTTTAAATTATCAGCTGTAAGTATGAGAGTTGGAGGAAGGAAGCTGTGGGAAATTTAACAGGGATTTGCTCCATCTATCTGGGTATTTCCCGTATGTTTGGATTTTCTGATTTCTTTTTGAAAAAAAATTATGAACGGTGGTTTTATATCAGTCATATCTAGATATATACCCCTACCCAAAAACTGAAGTCTCTTTTGTAAAAAGCAACAGATACAGTGATCAATGACAACACATACAACATTCTATCCCTGTAACCCTTCACCTTTCTGCCAAGGTATGTTTCATTATCTGTTCTCTGGGACCAAGCTTAGCCACTATAATTACTCAAATTTCAACTTCCTTGTAGTGTTTCCATTTGTATCATGGTATTTACAGTGCACACCGTTCTTCTGGTTCTACCTCCATCACTCTCAATCAGTCCACACCAGTCTTCTCAAGTTTCTCTGAATTCTTCACCCATATCACTTCTCAGAGCACAACAGTTCTCCACTGCGCATACCAGCCATTCCCAAAGAATTCGCAGGTGGCATGAATTCTCTCATTTCCTGGAAAGTGCACTTTAGCTGAATGCATTCTGATTATTGCAGTTATTAGATTTTCCCTTCATAAGACTTTTCTCCATCGTGAATTTTGTAATGCTGAGTGAGGTGCTTGCTCAGACGGAAGGTCCTCCCACATTCCTTACATTTATAAGGTTTCTCTCCTGTGTGAATCGTCAGATGTTCAGTAAGTCCTGTGCTTCGGCTAAAGGTTTTTCCACATTCATTGCATTCATAACGTTTCTCTCCAGTGTGAACTCTCTGATGACGATTAAGTTCTGTATTCCGGCGGAAGGTTTTCCCACATTCACCACATTCATAAGGTTTTTCTCCAGTATGAATTCTCTGGTGTAGATGTAGTCCTGTGCTCAGACGGAAAGTCTTCCCACATTCATTGCATTCATAAGGTTTTTCCCCAGTGTGAACTGACTGATGTCGGGTAAGTTCTATGTTTCGGCGGAAGCATTTCCCACATGCAGAACATTCATAAGATTTCTCTTCAGTATGAATGATCTGATGTCGAGTAAGCAAAGCACTCTGGTGGAAAGTCTTCCCACATTCATTACATTCAAAAAGTTTCTCTCTAGTATGAATTCTCTGGTGCACTGTAAGTTGTGTGCTCCAGCAGAAGGCCCTCCCACACTCATTACATCCATAAGGTTTCTCTCCAGTGTGAATTCTCTGATGTATAGCTAGCTGTGTGCTCCGACTAAAGGCCTTCCCACATTCATCACATCCATAAGGTTTCTCTCCAGTGTGAACTTTCTGATGTTCAGAAAGCTGTGAGAGCCTTCGAAAACCCTTTCCACATTCATTACATTTATGAGCTTTATCTCGAGTATGAATTATCTCATGCTGAGTAAGTCCCTTTCTCTGGTGGAAGGACTTCCCACATCCATTACATTCATAAGGTTTCTTTCCACTGTGAATTCTCTTATGTACCGTAAGTTGTGTGCTCCGGCGGAAGGCCTTCCCACATTCATTGCATTCATAAGGTTTTTCTCCAGTATGAATTCGACGATGTTCAGCAAGCTGTGAACTTCGACAGAAGGCCTTCCCACAGTCATGACATTCATATGGTTTTTCTCCAGTGTGGATTCTCTGGTGTACAGTAAGTTGGGTATTCCATCGGAAGGCCTTCCCACAGTCAATGCACTCATAAGGTTTCTCTCCTCTGTGAATTCTCTGGTGTCCAGTGAGCCCTGTGCTCCCCCGGAAGGCTTTCCCACATTCATTACATTCATAAGATTTTGCTGCAGTGTTATGTCTCTGACACCGAATGAGGTCTGAACCATTATCAGAGCATTTTCTCTGCTCAAGATACTTATAAATGACCTTCTTTGCGCAGACTTGACGACTTTTTTTTCTGTTTGTATGCAGTCTAAAGCTCTTCTTCCTATGTTTGTCACATTTAAAGAGATCATTCTGCTTATTGCTCTTCTTTCTTTCTACCCCAAGATCACATTCCCAGACTTTTCCTGAACTGGAGATGCGAGGACTATCCTTTGGTAATCTCTGACTGGACACTGCCACAGAAAGGCTCAGCTCAGGAGCTAACACCCTGGTTTCAGGCCTTATCTCTGAAACTGGAAAGAAGGGGGGAAATGTAAATACCTTCTCCTTATTCCTTTTGCTATAATCATAAAAGCTTTTTGGCTCTAAGGTCAGTCCACATTCTTTAAAAATTAAATAACCATGAGAAACTTAACATTGAACATCAGTGTGAACAACTAAAATTTGCTTAGTAACTTTAAGTTAATGAATTTTAATATATAAATATTAAAAGTTTCTTTCCCAGTTATTCTCTCTAAATGTCCATCAAAATTCTTTGACCAATTATTCTTATTTCCTTCCTTCACAACCACAGTATAACACAACATCTAGCAGCATTCCCACTCCCACTCACATTGGTAGACCAGGTTCCCAGAAGGCAGCCGACTACTCCATCCCTCGAGGTCCTAGGGGTCGCCCTGAGCGGCTAGGGTCTGTAGTACTGTCGTTCACAAGCCTCCCCACAGCGTGTTTCCCTCTGATAAGTAACCAGTGGGCTCAATTAGCTTTTTAGCAAAGGCCACTTATTAAACAGGTGGAGTAGAAAAGCTGGGATCAGACATTCCCCAAAACTAGAGAATCACTTTCCTTTTACACCTACGGGTCCCTGAGGAGAGCATGCTAGGACCTAAAGCAGAACACAGCATCAGCATTTGAACTCCTAGAGAGATTTACATATTCGATCTCATTTGATCCTTAGGACAACCTTGGGAAGTGGGTGCTCTTATGGTCACTTTACAGATCACTCGGGTAATGAGAGGTGATGGTGACTCGCATAGGGCCACCCAGCTAGTTAGTATCTGAGGCCACATCTGAACTCAGGTCTTCCTGGCTCAGGGTCTGGTGCCCTGTTCACTATAGTGCCCTGGCTGCCGCGTCACAGCTCCTGGTCACTATAGTCCCTTTCTCCTTTTTGCAAATACTCATTGGTTCTCCTGTGCTGAGTTGAGAGTCTGAGACTTAGGAGGGTCCATTACAAGGGGTCAGTTCCTAGAAGCTGTCCCATCCTCTGGTGAATCTTTCCACATCTGTTTGCAAATGCTTACTCTCTCATCAACCACTGCCACACTCCAGTGGTCTCTGCTACTGACTCTGGTAGGCAGCTGGTTGTCTGGCAGGACCTTCAGATCCCCTGAATTCACTTGCTTGCTGGGGGAAGGTTGGGGGGAGGGAGGGGAAGAAAGGGGCAGAACCTCTTTCCCCCACGGTCATCTCCCTCTCAGGAGCTTGGCTGGGGCTCCACCAGCACCTGCAGTCTGGCCTGCACCTGATTCTTTCAATCAGTCACAAGGTATTCACTGTGGGGTTCATCTGGCATCCTCCCAATGATGAGAGCACTTCATTCCTCTCAAATTAGGGATTTAATCATCCCCGGTTTACACTTTGGGTTAACTGATTGAATCACCTGTCTGGGCCCCCCAGGATTACCCTAAGGATCTCTTTCTCCGACTCCCAGTTAAAGTCTGTAGGGCTCCAGCAAATCAGTGTTTCCGTCCCAAATCCTGGCAAGTTCTTTAGTGACTTGGGAAGGTTCAAGCAATGTCCTTTCCTAATTCCTCATCCTTTTCTAGAGCTAACAAGTGCCTTGCATACAGCGGGCACTCAATAAATGTTTCTTGACCTGACTCACACTAAAGAATCACTGGAAAAAATCTGTGTAGCACAATTCACAAACATCTGGGAGATTCATGTTCTTCCTTACCTCCAAAAGCATAGTTATCTGTATAAAACCAGATAGTTTATCAAATTCTCACAGATTACAGGCTGTCTTGGGGCCTTTCTCAACCCAAAGAGAGAGTCTGATCCTTACAAAGCTCCTAGCCCATAATGGGAAATACCCCGAGGGTCTCCCACAGAGAATGGAAGTGGCCATGCAGGCCAGAGGGGCACACTGAGAGCCCAAAGGTCAATGGGTAAAAAGAGGAATCTGGAAGCACAGGCCAATAGGATTAACTCTGCTTCCTCCTGGAGTTCTAGAACATACTTTTAAAGAGATAGGTACTGGACACCTAGAAAAGGAAAAAGTCCTTCCTGAGACCCAGCTTGGCCTCGTCCAAACAGCTCAGACCACACTGACCTAATGCGTTGATGGCAAGGGTGACGCAGTTCAGTTTACCCAGATCTTGGCAGCTTTGGGACAAGTCTCTCCTAGATAACAGGGCAGTGACTTGGATTCAGAGCTGGCCAGACCCCTGGCACTTGTCAGGAGGGCCACAGGAAACGGGGTTTGGCCCTGTGCTGTGTAACATTTCCATTAATGATGTGGAGAGAGGCTCATCAAGTCTGCAGATGACAGAGAACTGAGAAGACCTAACACCCCCACTGGACAGCACAGCCAGGATCCAGAAAGGTCTCAAGGTGAGGGTGCTGGGGAACACGAGAAGGATAAAAGCAATTCTGCTGTGGATCTGCATGGTGACTTCATGAGTACCATGTGGGAGACAGAGGCGTTGTCAGCCCGTGGCTGGCCTGATAAAGGTCTGGGGGTGTCCATGGACTGCAAGCTCCCTAGAAGTCAGCAGTGGAATGTGAGTGCTGATCTTGGGCTGCAAACATGAGGGGAGGCAGGTGGGAATCTGGTTCTCCTCTGCTCGGTCAGACCACATCTGGACGATGTGGTTCAGTTCTGGAAGCTGGCAGAGGAAAGACTGTTTCCTCCATGACTGAAAGTGACTGTGTCCAGAATGAAGAGGGAAAAGCACTAGTGGGGGGGGGGGGGCCTGCCATCACCAACCCTGCAAGAATCTGCCCTTCCAAATCTATGCCTAATTGGTGCAAGTGTGCTAAGACAGAGACATCCCCCAGGAAGTGAGGGGGTCAAAACTTACCCACCAGCAGGTCTCCAAAGAGAAAATAAGGGTCTAGAAGGGTGGGGCTCCAGCCCTGCCCCCCAGCCTGGGAGCTGCCCACCCTGTGTTGGGATGATAGTTCTTTCCTCAGTGGCCAGCCCAGATGGACCTGATCCACTGCCTCACCTGGGTCATGGGTTCCTGGGACGCGTCCCTCCAGCTTCCAAGGTGCTTCTCCTCTTTCCAGATGCTCAATCGCACCTTGTGTAGACAGGGCCAGTCCTGCTCATTGCAAACAGAAAAGAGAGGAGGCCAGCTCAGACTTCGGCTCTGCCCCCGTTGGAAGAGCCTGAAGGGGGGCTTCTCTACTATGGTTCTAGGGGAGTGGGAGGCTCCCTGTGTCTCTGAGGACGTCCTGTGGCGGCAGGGGAGGAAGGGACAGTCTCACAGACAAGGGTATGGAGCCTCCAGGGGCATGGGAGCTCCAGTTACTGGGCACTTGACTCCTCAGCATTGACCAAGAAGGGAAAAAGCAGATTCTCCCCAGGCAGATCCCAGGGGCCTCACCCAGGCACACCAGGTTCTGGTAGTTCTCTAGCATCACCTCCCAGTAGAGCTCCTTCTGGGCAGTTCCGAGGCTCCTCCACTCCTCTGGGGTGAAGTCCACAGCCACGTCCTGGAAGGTCACGGAGCCCTGAAACAACAGATCCACATGAGTACGCCTGGGGCTGCGCCTTGAGGAGGGAGAGATGAAGGTGGAGTGGGGGAGGGCCACAGGGTTCTAAGTGGTTCAGTATACACTGGGTAGTCACAACTAACCGCAGGGCCCCTCTCAGTCCCCTCTCAGTCTCCTCTGCCCAGCTGACTCTCAGTGTTCCCCAAAGCTTCCTCCTCTGCCAGCTCTCTCGGATTCCACTGTCTAGTCTGTCTCAGGTCCATCTGTCCAGCCTCGACCTCTGTCCTCACGTCTCTAACTGCCTATTGAACAGTCTGAAGGTGAATGTCCCCAAGACGGAACCTATGCTTCCCTTCTCTGAGGCAGCAGCAGGTGCGGTGGGAGCAGTGTGTGCCTGGAGTCCGGAGCCGAGTTCCAGTCCAGCCTCAGACACTTACTATCTGTGTAATGTCAGACAAGACGATTCCCCTCTTTGCTTCAGGCTCCTCATCTGCAAAATGGGGCAACAGCACCTCCCCCTGGGGCTGTTATGAAGGTCACATGAGAGAGTAACTGCAAAGCACTTAGCACA
>CM053594.1:1223968-1284551 GCA_028646575.1 Pseudocheirus occidentalis | reverse complement strand
AAAAAAAAAAAATACGGCAGCACTTTGCATTGTAGTGAAGAATCAGAAATGAAGCAGGAGCCCCCTGACCGGGGCTGGCTGAACTAAGAACAGTGCATGGGTGCTACAGGCTGTTAAGAGTGCAATGAACGTTACCACACCCCAACAAATGAAGGAATGGCATCAGAGAATCCCGGCATCTAATGGAGCAAGGTGATGACCATCCATGAGGACACACAGAATGAAGCCTGGCAGAGAGACGATGAACTTGGGCAAGTCTGCCTTGTTTATTCTAAGAACTTCCTTTTCTGTGGTTTTTAATGGGAGGGGAGGGAAGGTCTGAGGGAGAAAAGAAGGGAGGGAATGCAGGGTGCAAAGGAAAAGGCCCTGAAATATTTTTAAATGCCCACAGTGAAGTGGAAGGAAGCGCAGCTGCAGGAGTGCTTTCCAAGCCACATGAGAAAGAAGACACGCTTTTTGAGCTCCTCTGTGCCCATGAAGATGCTGCCTCTTTGGGGATTCAAGTACAGAATGAAAAATACAACTGAAGAGTAAAGAGAACGGTTCTCCCAGCGTCCTCAAGTCCTGTGTTCCTGCTGTCCCGCTGGCAAACCCCAAACTCAGAGCTTGGTTTTTTTCCCAAATTTCACGAAGTGTAAACAGACAATGCCTCGGCTCAGAGGGATTCCCACTGAAAGGGGTGGTGATGCCTTGGGCACCTCTGTGTCTGCCAAGCAAACAGAGCGTACCGTTTTTGCCCACGTAAATCATTTTTGAGATGTGACTGACTTTACTCCAAACATCAAATCACACAGACCTCCCCTGTTCCTTACATTCTCCCCAGTTATTGTTTAAAGGCAGAGGAACATTCGGATCCCTTCACACACCAAAATTTGTGCCACCCATGGAGGGCACCCATTTGTTTCCCATTCTTTGCTGTCCCAAAAGGATTTCTGCTAATATTCGAGTGGTCATGGGCCCTCTCCCTGCAAGGCTGATCTCCCTCAGGGATACATCCTATTGGACAACTCCTGGTACAAAATGCATGGGAGTTTAAGGAACTTTCAAGTGATTCCAAATGGTTTTTTAGGATGGATGTACTGGTTCTCAGCACTACAGAGTGGGCTTGACTGGGCTGATCTCCCTATAGTCCCAGTAAAAGTGACTAACACCCAGTTATCTTAATCTGCATTTCTTTATCAGTGATTCGAAGTATCCTTCCAAAGCTGCTAGGAACTTGCAAATCTTCATTTCTAAAATGGTTGGGAATGGGTAGTTCTTGGGAAAAGAAATGGAAAGATCAGTGACCAATGATATACCATTCAGCTCCCAGGAATCAGAGGCCTGTGAATGAACCCACTGAGAGACCACTTTTCCCACAGTAAATTAGCAAAGACAAAATGGAGGTGCAGGCAGAGGGTGCTGAGCTGGGCACTGCACTCCCTTTTCTGGAAGCCACAGGAGAGGGCCCCCCACAGCACTCAGGAACAACGTTCTTGTAAGGAACACCTCCAAGCCAGCTGCCAGGGTACATGTGGGCAGCCCCTGGCACCACAATGGGCTCAGGGAGGGGGACTTGTCTGCCAGGCAGGCTCAACCCCTCCCCACGGGTCAGGACGCTTAGGGAGAGGGTTCTGGCCAAGGGTGGGCACCCTACTTACCTGCACAGCTGCTTCCTGGGATACCTCCCTCTGGCCTCCAAGGGGCTTCTCCTCGCTCCAGTTGCTCAATCACATCAGGATTGGAAAGGGCAAGTCCTGCTCAGGGAAATGAGGAAGGAGAGCTCAGACACAGGGCATGCCAGAGAGGGGATGGGCACCCCACCTTACAGGGGTGCAGGTCTCTGGGCTGGGACTTTAGGGGAGACAGTGTGGGGGGAGCACATCACGGGGAGGCTGCTGTGCGAGGGCTATGAGGACACCCCATCTTCCAGCCATCTCTGCCCTCCCTGTGCCCAGCCATGCCAAGGGGTAGCGGGGGTCCTCACCCAGGCAGACCAAGTTCCCATAGTTCTCCAGCATCACTTGGCGGTAGAGCTCCTTCTGGGAGGGCTCCAGGTGCCCCCATTCCTCCAGGCTGAAGGTCACGGCCACATCTCCAAAGGTCACCGGCTTCTGAAACACCAGGGATGCATGTTCAGCTGGAGGTCCCGCCTCCCTTCCCCAGAGTGTGTACTCCATCCCAATGCAGGACCCGCTTCCACACAGGTCACTCTCAAAACCACAGGCCCTTCACCCGGGAAATGCCGACTCCAAGGCCGACTTTGCCCGGCCTCCCAGAAGGTGCCCATCCCCAGCCTTAGGTCCGCCCCGGACAGGCAAAGGTGGGCAGACAGGGAGGTCAGATCTGGCCATGTCCACTGCCCCAGGGACCCACCCTCACCCCATGGCTGCAGCTGGGCAGACTGTCAGCCACTCACCAGGAGGGTCCCTGCGCTCTGGGGCACGGGCGCCATACCCGTCGCCTCCTCCTCTGGGCCGGGCAGAGCTGAGAAGGGAAGAGGAGCCATGAGAAAACCAGGATTGGGTGCCCACCACCAGAAGGCACCGCGGGCAGCCATGGGCAGGTTGGGGATGCAAGAATGGGGGAGGGCGCATGGGGAGGATCATGTGTCTGGCTGGATGTGGCCATGGGAAGCACGGCAGTGCCGGTGCGCAGGGAAAAGGGGCTGGTCCTGGGGGAAGGATGGGGCAGGGGTCTCTCCTGAAACACTGAAGAGCCATGGCAGGTGGGAGAGATGAGAAGTGTGGGGTGCCCTGGGGGGCTGGGGCCTCCCCTAAGGTACTGGGGAGCCACGGCAGGTGGAGGAGCAGAGCCTTTCATGCAGAGATCTGCAGCTTACACGCCTCCTCGTCTGGCCTGCTCATTGGATGACCTTGAGCCATGGGAGCCAATCAGAGGCCTGCGTGCTCCCTGGCCCCTCCTAGATTTTGTCGCCTTCTCAAAGCTAGTGGGCACCTGCTCTCCCAGGAGGAGGGGAAGGGAAGCAGTGAAGGCGCTTATTGGCTCCTGGGCCCAAGGACCGACCAATGGATGTACTTACTCATGGAGGGGCGGGGCTAAGGCAATGCTAGAAGCTGGGGCTAGGTGTGACTGCGCAGGCGCAGCTCCATCAGCGAGGCGATTCTCTAAGCCCCCCACACACCACGCCCACTTCTCTTTGTTGGCCTGAATAACAGGTGCGGGGCTCCCTGGCCTAGCCCGGTTCCCCCGTCTGCCTGGCTGCGGCCCCGGCCCGGCTCCCACTTACCCCGGCACCAGCCCTAAGGCGCGAGCCCCAGCGGCAGATGAGGACGGAACAGAAGGGATGCTGCCAGGCTGGACCTGGAAGGATGCTGCGAGTTGGGGGGGGGGGGGGGGGGAAACGGGGCGGGGCGGAAGTGCCGTTGCCATGGAGATTTCCCAGGAAGCCCGCCCAGAGCCACGCGCTCTGCCTTCTGGGAACTGTAGTTTGGGGTCCCAGAGAGCGCCCGGGCTGCTGTAGCTTCTCTGGAGCGCGTCTCCTTTTGCAGCCTGCGGTGCCAGAGTCCAGGCCCAGAACTAGCGAGTCCCTCTGGAACTTCTGCTTTGCATACTATGCTGTGCTTGTAGCAAGAGCTGTCCTTCCCATTCCCCACGCTCCCATGTGGCATGGGGGTATCATCGTGTGTTCAAAGGGAGGCACAAAACGAATCTCCAGCCTCTTCTCCAGCCCTTGTCCAAGGGAGGCTCATTCCTGCCAGAAGGGCGGGCAGGAGGTTGGAGCCAGAAGCCTAACGACTCATCTTCCTTCAAAATTAGTCTAGGCAGTGGGGTTTTCAGGCTCAATCCAGGTTCTGGTCATTGTTTCATTCATGGGAGCAGCAGCACCCTAAGCTTTATATCCAAGGCTTAACTTTCATCCCACCAAGTACCAATCCAGTGAATATACATAGGAAAATTTTTAAAAATTATCCAAGTCCATAACAAACTAGAAGTCAGAGAAAGGATAAAGAGGAGGATATATACCAGAATATACTGAGTGAAAGAGCTCTCCAATGCAGAGAGTTCAACCAAGAGAGAGTCTCAGATCTCATCTCAAGGGGAAATTTCCCAAAGTCTCTAGTGGAGCAAGCTGGGGACAGGGACGTTATAATAGAGACTGCCAGTTCCTCTCATGTCAGCTTCTTCCAGACTTGGGGAACAGCCAGACAAAATACCTGCAATCTGGAGATGGCTTGTTGGTGGAAAATCAAGAAAGCTAGTATTTTGAAGAGGTTGTAGAGGGGTGTAACAGGTAAGGAGACTTGAAAGGAGGGGCAGGCTATGAAAGACTTTGAATGACAAAGGAAGCATTTTGTATTTGATCCTGGAGGAGAGAGGGAGCCATTGGAGTTTATTGGTGGTGAGGGTCTGCCTCAGGGTGGGAGCAGTATCAGATGGCAGAAGGGGGAGCATTAGAGAGATGCAGCAGAGGTGAAATGGACCAAAGATGGAGCAAAGGTGAAATGGACCAGAGATGGTGCAGAGGTGAAATGGACCAGAGATGCTTCAGAGGTGAAATAGACCAGAGATGCAGCAGAAGTGAAATGGACCAGAGATGGTGAAGAGGTGAAATGGACCAGAGATGGTGCAGAAGTGAAATGGACCAGAAATGCTTCAGAGGTGAAATGGACCAGAGATGCTGCAGAGGTTAAATGGACCCTAACCCTAACCCTGCTACCCTTGGATAGAAGCACAAGGGTCTGTGTCCTCAAGTACACCTGAACCTGGAAGGACTATTTTGTGGCTGGACTGAGTAATTGATAAAATCCTCTGCTTTTGAAAATCCCTGGATTATTTGCTTACTCAAACATACTTAAACTGTAAGATTCAGACCCCAGATTGGAATCTCGCCCATGGAGGAAACGTCCTGCCTGGGACCCTCCCAAGCGGAACCTTGATGGCTGTACCCGGGATTCCTCAGCTTCTGTGGTCAGGTGTTGGTGCTTCCCCGCATCGGTGGATATATATGTATGTGTGCATGTGTATATGTGTGTGTGTGTGTGTGTGTGTATCATAGTTGCTCTTATTTTACTATTCCTAAGCCTTTATTCCGTTATCTCTGGCTTCATTCCCATTTGCCTATATTCTAAATAAACTATATTGGATCTTTTGAAATGTCGAGTGTTTCATTCACAAGAATCCTGAACCTCCTTGATCAGACAGGGCTGTGGCCAGGTTGGCTCAGAAGCCCATCTGGGCAGCCTGGGGGTGGTTGGGTCGGAGGGGAGGAAAGGGGTCACTGAGATAGGCCTAGATGGGGACTGTGGCTGCAGGGAGGCAAATGAAAAGTCTTTATTAAGGACTGACTGGCCTGCCCTCTGGGGGCGCACATTCTAATGGTGAGGGAGAGGTCCCAGCTCCTAGTCAGATGGAGAGGACAGCCACAAAGCACGAGGTCAGGACGTTCTCAGCATCATTTCCACTCAAAATAGCACCAGCTTCTGTGCCAACGGCTTTGCTGAGGATCCGGGTAGCTGGTGGGGAAGGGGGGGCACCGAGGTGCTTGCTGGGTTACATGGGGGGGGATGGCCAAGCAGGCAATCTGATGGGGAGGGAGGGGGCCGCTGTTTGCAAGGCTCCGACATGTCCCTACCTGGCACAGGCAGCGTTTGGGGCTGATGTTGCCTGGCGCATTGAGGGTAGCACTCCACAGTGGAGGCTGTGGAGGGTATGACGGAAGCAGGGCTGGGAGTCCGGGGGCATGGTTATTCCTGGGGCTCTTGGCTCTGCCCTGCCTGGTACACATCACCCCTTGTCTTGCCTCAGAAAGCCTAGAAGGCTGAGATGTTGCGGTAACTGAATTTAAGGAGAGGATGGTGGACTCAAGCTGTGGCGCCCTTAAATGAGTTTGGAAAGGGGTCAGTTTGGGAGGAGAATGAGGTCTGGTCTAGACGTCTGACACACCTCTGGAACAGGGGACTGAACGATCTTAGGCCAGTGTCCACGTGGAGTTCAATAAATGACCAATGACTCCATGAGAGCTCCCAGACCAAGAAGGAGGACAGAGCCCCACTTAGTGAGCGGGATATGAGTGACCACACCACAGGAGAGGAGCAGCCAGATAGGGAGGGCCAGGAGACTGAGGAGAGTCCAGGGGGTTTGCCACTTAGGGTAAAGTTAATCCCAGCTGAATGGGGGAGGTGGGAGATAACAGATCGCAAAGTATGGAGCAGGGAGTCAGACGTGGGGAATCTGGGCAGTTGAGTTTTAGGAAAGCGGCTGTGATCATGAGAGGAGAGAAAAGATAAGAGTCCGAGTCACTGGCATGGTAAACTGAAGGTACATTTTTTTTTTTAAGGATGGAGGAAGACCTGGACACTTACAGGCAGCAGGGAAGAAAGAAATTAAGATTAGGGAGAAAGAAGGAAAGTTTGAAGAGGATGAGCCGCAATCAGCCTCAAGCGGAGGGATCAGTCTTGGGAGCCAGAGCCGGAGCTGCTGGTGTTGAGCCTGTCTGTCTTCCTGAGTTACCAGTCCAGCAACAAAACAAATGTCAGGATGCCTGGTGATGGCCCGAGATGCGCCACCTTGGACGGATGCGCCTGGTCTCAACACCAGGGATAGCCTGGGATGGGCCGGGCTGGGGAGGGGGAGTCCGGCTTCATCCATGTCTGGCCAGGCTCTGAACGCTCCACACTGCCTGCTTCAGCTGTCCTCGTGGCCCGTTGAAACAAATTGTTCACAGCTACCCATTCTACCAGGGGGTCAGTCTTCACACGCTCAGGGCGGACATCTCCCTAACTCACCAGTGGATCTGCGGCCCATCGTCCTTCACCCTGAACCTCGTTTAGCGCATCTGCTGAGGCAGCTTGGCAGTGTGGACACCGAAGCCACAGGTGAGAGCTCAGTGCGGTATGAATGACCACGAAAAGGGGCTCAGCAAACTAAATGCTTCCCTTTTCATTTATTTAGCACCCATGGCCCCTTCCTGGGGTGGATACCAAGGACAGAGGAAGGACTTGTGGATGCAGCACAGACACGACTCGCTGTCAGTCAAGTGAGGTCCAAGGGCCTGGCGATGACACTGAGTCTCTGGCTTTTAAAGCGGCATGGAGATGAGGGGAGGGGAGCTCCAGGTGCCAAGGTCCATGGCAAGCACGTAAGCAGCTCCTGGGTGGCGAGGGTCTAGTGTCACTGGCAGTCAGGCCATGAGCTAAGGCTGGGCATGAGGCTTGGGAGGATCTTTGAGGCCCAAGGATTCTGTAGAGGGAGTGAGCACAGACTTGAGGGGAAAGGTAGAGGGCAAGCTGGAAAGGAGACCCCTAGCTATTCAGCACTATCTCCCAGAAGAGAGAGCAGGGCCCATTCCGGGGCACTGGGAGGGACGGGGAGATTCAGTAGCTGACTGGATGTGAGAGGTAAAGGACGGGATGTTTTTGCGTCTCCAGCACTGAACACAATCCCTGGGACTTATTAGACACTCACGAAAGACTTGACTGGACCCTAGGCATAGGCTGGGTAACAGTTTCTAAGAGTACAAAGGAGTCCTAGACTGCCTTGTCCCTTCTCCAAACGCCTATGAATCATGCAAGTTTTTATTTCCTTTTTAACCTACAACAGGAGTGAATGAGATTTCCAAGAGAGTAACTAGAGAAGAGGACCAAGGTTAGAACCTCGGGGGACACCAAACTTAAGGGGCTCAAAGACAAGGAACCACAAGAGACCAAGAATAAACAGTTAACAGCATGGGAGAAGGAAAGGGTGATATGGAGGGAAGTGAGGGCACTCAGATGAAGGAAGGGGGTAGGAAACTGCCAAACACTGAAGAGGTGGAAAGGAAGATAAAAACGCTTCATGGGGTTGCTAGGTGGTGCAGTGAATAGAGTCAGGAGGACCTGAGTTCAAATCCAGCCCCAGCCACTCAACACTTACTAGCCATGTGACCCTGGGCAAGCCACCTAACCCCAACTGCCCTGCCTTCCCCCATCCAAATAGAAAAAAAAACCCAACCCTCCCACCAAAAAAAACAACATATTGAGTAATGAGAATATCACTGAAGACTCTTTTAAAGTAATTTCAGCAAAGGGGTTAAGAAAGAAACCAGGGGTAAAGGATCTAGTTTTGACTAGGTCAAATCAGTCTGAAGGCAGGTGGGAAGAAGCAAAATAGAGACCAAAAAAAGAGACAGAGAGAGAAACAGAGACCAGGAGGGGGAGGGAGGGAGGAAGGGAGAGAGAGAAAGAGAGAGGGAGAGAGAGGGAGAGGGAGAGAGGGAGAGAGAGAGGGAGAGAGAGAGAGAGAGAGAGAGAGAGAGAGAAACATGAACCTTACTAATGGATGGACTAAGGTCCTCTGAGGAGAAGAGGGGCCTTGCGTGCAGCAGGTGATCTGGCTTCAGCAAGGAGGGGGACACCTCCTTTGTGTTAGAGGGAAGGTGAAGAGTGAGGAGAAAGCCTCAGAAGATGCCTGAGGAGCGGTTTTGAGGAAGCAACTGCCCGTCAGCCTCACAGAGAACACAGTAGTTGTCTTTGTCTAAGTTATCTCCTAATGGGGTGGGCAGGTGTCTGAGAACCTGGAAAGAAAGAACCTGGGGGTCACTATACATACATAAGGGGTTTCTTTATCCACAGGATTTTACCCAAGTTTGAATTCAGCGTGTCCTGGCTGAAATCTTCACATTTGTTAACTTTATAAAGCGTTGCCACTCAAAAGGCTTCACCATGAATTTTCTGATGTTGAATGAGATGTTTGCTCAGGCGGAAAGCCTTTCCACATTCATTACATTCGAACGGTTTTTCTCCTGTGTGGATCCTGTGATGGGAAGTGAGAACTGTTCTCCAGCGGAAGGCCTTCCCACATATACCACACTCATACGGTTTCTCTCCCGTGTGGATCCTGTGATGGGAAGTCAGGCCTGTGATCCAGCGGAAGGCTTTCCCACATTCGTTGCATTCATAAGGCTTCTCTCCAGTGTGGATACTCTGATGCTGAATAAGATGGGCACTCAGGCGGAAGGCCTTCCCACATTCATTACACTCATATGGCTTCTCTCCAGTATGAATTCTACGATGGGAGGTAAGTTCTGTTCTCCAGCGGAAGGCCTTTCCACATTCATCACATTCGTAAGGCTTCTCTTCTGTATGGATTCTCTGATGTCGAGTAAGCTGCTTGCTCTCACGGAAGGCCTTCCCACATTCATTACATTCATAAGGTTTCTCTCCAGTGTGAATTCTCTGGTGCTCAGTAAGTCCAGTGCTCCGGCTGAAGGTCTTTCCACACTCATTACACCCATATGGTTTCTCTCCAGTATGAATTCTTTGGTGTCGAGAAAGCTGCTTGCTCTCACGGAAGGTCTTTCCACACTCATTACACTCATAAGGTTTCTCTCCAGTGTGAATTTTCTGATGACGAGAAAGCTGTGTGCTCCGACTGAAGGCCTTTCCACATTCTTTACACTGGTAAGGCTTTTCTCCAGTGTGAATCCTTTGGTGCTGAGAAAGCTGTGAGCTGTGGTGGAAATTCATCCCACATTCATTACATTTATGAGGTTTCTCCCCAGGATGAATCCTGTGATGGGAAGGAATGGATGAGTTGTGGTTAAAGACTTTCTTAACTCAGGACTTTCATAAGTTTTCTTGTTAGTGTGTATTCTATTCTGTTCCATAAATTCTGAACTATAATTTCAGCCTTGTGGTGCAATGAAGCAACTTCAGAACCTGGAGCTGGAGGGTCAGGCTTGAAATTCTGACTCTACCACTTACCTCTATGACCACGGGCTAGCCATTTCACTCTTGGAGGTTAATTTAAACAGTTTACAAAATGGGTGGGTGGTGGTGGAATGAACCAGATAATATCAAAGGTTCTAAAGCTAAAGTTTTCCATTTAAAATATCACTTGTGTGCACAACTAGACCATCTGGTGGCACATGGAGAAAGCATGAGACTTGAAGTCAGGGAAGCCTGGGTTCAAACCCTGCTTCTGACACTAAGGGAATGAGTGGAAACTCACTCATTCAGGCCTTGTCTATAGACTGAGGCCTCCGTTAAGGGTGAGGGGTGGCAGTGCTAAAGTGAAGCACATCCCTGACCTCAGGAAGCTTCCCCTCTAATAGAGGGAGGCAGGCTGGTGCTCGCTGAGCAGGGAGGGGTGTATACTCTGTTTCCTCGTCTGTAAAATGGGAATAATCTGAGCGTCGCCTTTGCCTTCCTTGGTTTTGAGGCTCAAGTGAGAATATGTGTAAGGGCACCCTGTGAAGGACAAACCACAATCATTACTATTTTAATTCATCATCATTGCCATCATTTGGCACCTTTACCTAGGTCTGCAAAGCCTCTCAAGCTCTTCCTCCAGGCCCCAGATTTATGGGGATGGATCCCTTTCCACTGACACTGAGGGCTAAGGACAAAGGGCTGGTCTAGGAGAGAAGCTCCTGCCATATTCAGGGATCATTTCCTCCCGTTGACTTTAACTTACCTAGATGGCTTTTCTTCACCACTCTTTGGCCCCCCCAAGCTGGGAGTGGGCTCGGAAGCGTCTTCCAAACTGGAGCCAGAGAGATGATCCCTGGCACATCTTTCCCGAGATGATTCTTCCGCTGACATTCCCAACTCTGAAGCAGATTCCTTGGCTTCAAGCGTCATCTCACCATCTGGAAACAATGAATTAGACAGAGAGACAGACAAGAGATACTGAAATTATCCTGCCCTCCCGCTTGGGAGAAAGCAGACTATGCTTTCCTTAAGCCTCCATTCTATCTTTTTTATTAAGGAACACGGTTTTTACACTTTGTTGGCTAGGAGAAGTCATGAAAATACTGCCATATATCTGTATGGTCGTTTACAATTTGTAAAGTTTTCCCATGGATCCTTCTGAGATCAACTCTGACTTTTCCCACTGAAGAAACTAAATGTTAGTGACCTGATCTCCTCATTTGTGCCACAACCAGGACAAACTCAGGCCTGGTGAAGTTCCCATCCTGCCTGGCAAGCCCCTCACCCTGCCCCACACAATCAAGGCGGCCAGTCCAGACTTCACTCTGCCTTTCCTCACCCTCAGCTCATGTTGTCAGCTCAGGGATAGAAGCCCTGCCCTGAGGACACAGCCCTTTCTGCTCCCACTGTCTTGATGGCCGAGGGCCTAGGACTGCAGACCACTACCACCAGCCGCTTTCTTGCCCCCAAGTGTGTGCCCTCCCCCAATCCGTCCCTTCTTTTCTAGCTCTGGAAACATAACAGATCATTACCTCCACTACTACTGGAGGGGTCACCTGGCCCCACTGGCCTACAGTGCCACTCCTCTTCCCTGTAAGTGTACCCGCCCCTCCCTGGTCAGTGTGCACCAACCTGCCTCCCTCAGTTAGAGGGGAAGCTTCCTGAGGTCAGGGACATGCTTCACTTTAGCACTGCGACCCCCAACCCTTAACCGAGGCCTCAGTCTATAAACGAAGCCTGAATGAGTGAGTCTTTGCTCATTCCTTCCAAGTTCAGAAAAGGTAGCATTGTTTAATATATAGTAATGGGCCTGTCTTTTGTACTTATGCCCCCAGTGCTCAGCACACAGACGGCCTTTGGCCTTAAGGCCTCCCCTCTGCTAACCATCTCCAGCGAATCCTATCAATGGCCTGTTTCCACAGAGCTGTTGGCATGTTGTCTCCCGTCACACGCTGAGCTCTTTGAGAACAGGGAACAGGTTTAGCCTTCACTTGTGTGGTCAGAGCTTAGCACATAACAGGTGTTTAATGACTAGCAGTCCATTGATTTGAGATAAATGCTCTATTCATATGTATAACTTCGAAGGACAGAATGTGGGAGGGTATTTTGAGCTAGATGTGAAGACCATCATTCCAAGGATGTGAATGGAAAAATCCTCAAAAGAAGAATCACAAACCATTGCTGACGACATGAAAGAGTGAGCAAAATCGCTGCCCAAAGAACCAGCACCTCACACAGAAAACTTGGCTTGTCCCAGGTCTCCGATAAGAGACCTTAATTATGTGCCCTAATTCCTCTCGAGCTGACATGGCTAGCAAAGGCTGGGTCCACCAAAAGAACCTCAGGGGTGCACTTAAAAGGACTTCTGTCTGAGATCCTGACTCCAATAAAGCCTTCTTGGCCCCCAAAACTTCAGCTGCCTAAAAAAGACAAGTCCCTTATTAAATTATCCAATCCTGCTTTGTTGGTTCCAAGGTACAACATGCTCAAGACCATGATTACATTTAAACAAACCTAAGCTACTTTGAAGTCTTATCTCTTTTGTCTCCTCTTTGTTAATACCTTTAAGAATGCTAATTGACCTGTCGGTGCCCAGAAAACCGGACTTTATCTAAAGTTACTTACAGGAACCAACAAGTTTAAGACAATGATAGTAAAACCTGAATCCTTTTATTTTCCTGTATAAAAATCTCACTGAAAGAATCATTAAATGGAGTTCATGGTTCTTCCCTGAACTACGCACAAGGCCTGGTCACTTCTTTTTAGTCACATCTCCAATCACGATTAATGCCAGACACTAAGCAGCTCCTAAGAGAAAATGAACTAGCCCCGCTTCCTGTCACTCGGGTCCACACTGGAAGGGCTGAGGAAAGAAGGACCCACTCAGACACCATCAGTGTGAGTTCGGCATTATGCAGAACGACCAAATGCCCTGTGTCCTTTTACCCAGAGATCTCACTGGAGATTAAGGACAAAAGGGGCACGTCCCGACAAAGTGTCCACAGCAGCACTTGGTGAAGTGACCAAGGACTGGAAACAAAATCAATGCCCACTGACGGGGAATCGCTGAAAGCACGTGCGAGGATGCGACTGCGCTGAAGGAGTGGGGATGGCGCAGGGAAGCATGGGAGACCTCCAGGAACAGATGCACAGCGACGTCGGCAGCACCTTGGGCAGCAATAAGAAAAAATGCCTCCAATATTGCAAGTGAACGCCGGTGTAAGGAAAATCGCCACACAGAGCAGAGCGTCAAGGAAGAGCTGAAAAGATGTGCCTCTGAGGGGCTTTATCCGGGTGGCAGCTGCACGTGCCGTTGGAGGCGGCCCCAGTGGGGCTTAGTCTGGTTGAAACGCCTCCTAGTCTGACCTTGACCCTAAGGAAGATGAGAAAGGATAGGAGGAAGAGGAGGAAGAAGGGGGAGGAGGAAGGAGGTGGGGAAAGAAGAAAAGGAAGAAGAGAAAGAAGGGGGAGAAGAATGGGCAAAGGAGGAAGAAGGGGGAAGACTATTACTAGTTCGTTAACAAAGACCAGACAGGTGGCAGATCTGGAAGCACTTGGAGGCTCACAGCAGAGTCCCTAAGTCAGGCCTCTTTCTTTCTCATCCTCCTTCAGGACAGAACTTTTCTTCGGTTATCTCAGCCTAACCTACTTGGGGGCAGCCTGTGTGCCATTGGTTTTCTTCCTCTGAGCCTTAAACTGCCCCTCCAGTTCATCACCTCTTTCCCAATTCGTGGAGCTACAATAAAGGCATTAATAATTTCTTCTTTCTTTCGTTCACCTAGTTATCTAATTCTTCGTCCTCTTTTTTTCCCCCTCAGTCAAGTAAAATACCACTTCTTCCCTTCAACTTCTTGTTAGGTTTTTAAATTTTATTGTCTGCATCTTTTTCTGGAACACATTCCCCCCCCCCCAACTCTCTGTCCCTTCTGTCCTTTTGGACATGGCTCTCCCACTTTGGGCTCAGTTTTCTTCCTGGGATTACAGCTCCTAAATGACCTACTTTGGGTTCACTCTTTTAAATAATGTCTCTGTTACAGCCTCGGAGATCCTGACCTCTCCCTTTTGGCTACTGTCCATCCCGGCAGGACACAGACAGGTTTTGAAGCTTCCCTGTGTCCCCCATAACGTACGGAGTGCACTTCCACCACCTGCCCACCCCACGATCATGCTCCTTCCCATTTGACACCAAATTTCCCCTCAATGTCAAGGCCTTCCCCCCCTTCTGGATGTCCGTCCCCCTAGCTGGGCACCAGAAGTAGCCTCTCTTTAAGCACCCAGTTAGCCACTGTCCAGGCCCCATCTCCCATCACAGAATCTCCCTCTCCATCCAGGGAATGCCGTTTTATTCAGCGGGACCCCTTCCCACCCCTCCAACAAGGTTCCTGCTTTCCTGGCCACCTCCGCCACTCTGCCACAGCCCCTCCGCTTCTCGGAGCCTAGGGGAGGTCTTTTCCTTCCCTGGTCACAGCACATCCCCTGCTCTCCCTTCTCCCTTCCACTCTGCAGTTCCATCCCCCAGATCCTCCCCAGGCAGTCGGATATTGTACTGTAGACAGTGACGCCTCAGGCCTCTTTCTACACTGCCGTGTCCATCACCGGACCCTCAGAAGACCATGACTCTTTTTAAAAGCCTGGATACTCTGTTTCAAGAAATCATAAACACTGCCCAGGTCTACCGGGCCCAGAGGGCGAAGCCAAGTCATAAAGAATCCGGCCATCAGCCCCTGAAAGAAAGTCTCCAGAACATCACTATCCAAATACAGAAAAAATGCTCCAAGTATCCGAACAGCAGCGGCTCAGGTCCCAGAGACTGACGGACAGCTCCTGCCAGCCGCGAGAGAATATCTTGAAACAAGCTGGAACAACTGTCCTGAGCAAAACAGGGGCATGGAAGAGGCAGGGAGGCCAGTGGGGCGTGTCTGAGGCGCCGGAGGGGTGTGTCTGAGCACTGGAGGGCGTATCTGAGCGTCAGAGAGGAGTGTCTGAGCACCAGAGCCCAGACTGACAAAGATGCTGGACAGCTACCTAAGAAACACAGGCAGGAAGCTCTAGACAGACAAGACCTGAATACAGAAGGGGAAGGCCGGTGAAGAGGGAAGATGAGGCGCTCACAGACGCTCCCCTTTCAGCCTTTCTGAGACTGGGGGTGCCACCGCAGGCTGCGTCTCGCTGCATTTTTACTTATTTTGTTAAGTAATTATCTCTGACCCGTCTGTCCGGCTTAGGTCACAGCAGGGAATGTTGTGGGCCATGTGCAGCCCGCAGGCTGTGCGTCTGAGCCCTCCGGGGTCGAGGGGAGCACCTTCGGCCGGGGTCACCAAAGATAAGAGTGCAGACCTTGCTAGCTGCAGGCGGTGATCGTGGCCCCTACCTTGAGGGGCACTTGTGAGGGTCACGATATGCCTAAAGCACGTGGCTTAAAACACCCACCCTCTCCAAATGAGCTCTTGTCCTCACTTCACCTGAAGGGGGAACGCCCAGGTTTCTCACTCACCTGCACAGGCATTCTCTGGGCGGGCTCCCTCGGGCACCCCAGGTGCTTGCCCTCACTCCAGCCTGAAGATCACGCGGGGTCTGGAGGCTGTGAGTCCTGCTCATTGAAAATGGGGAAGTGCTGGGGGAGGGCAGCCGGCTCAGCCCCTCCTCACCAGCCTACCCAGTCCCAATCTCGCCTCAGGCGCTTCCCACCTGGGTGATCATACCTCTGCCTGCCTCAGATTCCTCCTCTATAAAATGGGCAGGACAAAAGTGCCGCCTCCCAGGCCAGGGTGAGGGCCAGGTGAGCTCCCCCGGTACCACATAAATGCACACTGTGACCCCACGGTTACTATTTCAGTCAAACAAGCACTACTTTTTTACACTCTAGAGATTTGAGAAGTGGCTCCCTGGCAGGTAGGGAGCGACAGCCCACAGAGGGCGTCCTGGGCACCAGGCTCTGCCAGAGGAGGCAGTGTGTGGCAGGCATTCTCCCTCCCAACCACCCCCAGCATGCCCACTCAGCCTCCTCTCCAGCCTTCAGACATACCAGTCAGGCAGCTGCAGAAGGACTGACTGTCTCTAGTCTCTGCCACCTGCCTGACCTGCTCAGCCCCTCCCTGCATTCCCTGTGTCTGGGCCCAGAGGCAGCCTGGCCTCCTCACCCAAGCAGGGGAGATTCCCATAGGCCTCCAGCATCACTTCGTGGCAGAAGTCCATCTGAGCAGAGCCCAGGTGCTGCCACTCCTCCAGCGGGAAGTCCACAGCCACTTCATGGAAAGTCACCGACTCCTGGAAGCCAGAATACATTTGTGTTCACTCAGGGACCATCTGTGGGACCAGGACCAGGCCCATATTCAGGACACACCTGCCATGTGCAGGGTCCAAGTCAAACAATTAAGAATGCTCACTGTTTACCTTCATGGTGTGCTGGGGCAGCTCGCCACCCCATTTAACAGATGAGAAAAATCGCACGAGGCAGGGAGGGAGGGAAGGGAGGTCAGCAGCTCCCCAGTCCCGCCTGTGTATGAACAAACATCCCGGCCCTACACCACCACCAACCTTGGGGTGCTCAGCTTCTGTCTGGGACCCTCAGGTGGGCTGCCTCCTCAGAAGACAGAAGCCTGTCTCTTCTGCCCCCAGAACACCCTTGAGGGGTCTGGTGCCTCTGTCTCATCCTGTCCTTCCCTTCCCTGTCCTGACCTCCCCCCCACCAGCTCCCCTCCACCCAATCCAGCCTAGCGATGTCTCTCCTAAGGCCCAGAAATGGACGCTGGGGACACCTGGCACGGACCCTGGCCTTTCTGGGCCACCCCATGGGCTCCCCCACCTGCATCCCCTCACTGCCTACTGGGCCTCCTGAGCTCCTGAGTGCACCAGAGGACCGGGGAGCTGCAGCGGCATGTTCCCCACTCTCCTGGGCCTCTCTGGGGCCTGGGATGCAGCTGCTCCCTCTCTCCCCTGGGGTTTCTGAGACAGTCCTCACCCTGCTCCTTCCCCTCTGACTGCACCTTCTCAGGCCCCTTTGCTGGATCAACCGTGAACATTCATTAAGAGCCTGCTGTGTGCCCCGGACTGTGCTAAGTGCTGGGGATACAAACAGGGGAAAGATCATCCCTGCCCTCAAGCAGCTTACAACCCAGTGGGGAGGGAGACGAGGAGCAAGAGGGCGCAGGGAGGGAGCTCTAGACAGGATACACAGGAAACAGCCCAGCTCGGGGCGGGGCGGAGCGGTGCGCACTGAGCCTGGCTTGGGACATGCTAGCCAGGTACACTGCCCATACCCTGTTAGCCTGTTTCCTCATCTGCAGAATGAGCTAGAGAACAGAAGGGCAAAGCACCAGAAAACCCTGACTCACAGGGTTCCCGCAGCCTCTGCCCACTGGAGTGCTCAGGGTCTCTGCCCCAGCCTTGGGGCGTTCTGCGTTCCTCCCCAGACCCGTCCCCCAGCCTGATGCAGGCCCCCTGCCCTCACTCCTGAACCAGCACTAGCTGCTGGGGTCTGCCTCCCTCAGTCTCTCCCCCTCCTGGCCATCCTTCAAGCAGCCTCCACAACGAGCTCCCTACAAGGCACGTCCGACCCCGGCACCCGGGACTCGGGAAGCTCCGTGGCTCCCTGGACTCCCGCACCAAATACAAAGAGCCGTTTGCCCTTCCAAACCCTTCCTGGCCCACGGCCTCCAGCCCATGCCCAGCTCTGAGCTCCCGGTGCTGCCTCGGGTCGCCCTCCACCGAGGAACTACCTCCCTCCTCCCTCCTTCTCGAGCTCCACACATCCTCCAGGAAGCCACCACCACCACCAGGGCCCACCCTCGGTCATTCCCGTTTCTCCAGCAGAGTTGGCCCTTCCCTTCCATGCTGTCTCCCCAGTGCACTCTAAGTCCCTCGAGGGCAGGGGCTGTCTGTCCCTTTCTTTGCCTGGCACATAGTAGGTTCTTAACCAGCACGTGCAGACTGACTAGCTGGGAGTGAATCAGAGGAGGGACACCCAGGAGGTCCCCACTCACAGGCAGTCCCTGGCCTTCACTCTTCTCTCTCTCCCTCTCTTTTTTTTTTAATTTTTTTTCTTTTTGGAGGGCAGTTGGGGTTAAGTGACTTGCCCAAGGTCACACGGCTAGTTTTTGTGTTAAGTGTCTGAGGTCAGATTTGAACTCAGGTCCTCCTGACTCCAGGGCTGGTGCTCTATTCACTGCACCACTTAGCCACCCCCCTCCCTCTCTTTCTGTCTCTCCCTCCCTCTTCTCTTTCTGTCTGTCTCTCTGTCTCTGTCTCTGTCTCTGTGTGTGTCTCTTTGTCTCTGTTTCTCCCTCTCTCTCTCTGTCTCTGTCTCTCTGTGGATGTGGGAGACATTGGGGAGCCCCAGCATGTTTTGGGGGGCAGGGAATGAACCCCCATATGGGGGAAGGATGTGGAGACAGTGGAGAGCCCCAGCATGTTTGGGGGGGCGGGGACTGAACCCCTATACAGGGGAAGGATGTGGAGACAGTGGGGAGCCCCAGAAGGTTTTTGGGGAGCGTGGACTGAACCCCCATATAGGGGAAGGATGTGGAGACAGTGGGGAGCCCCAGGAGGTGTGGCAGGGGCAGGTATGCATCCCATTAGGCAGAGCCCCAGGTCAGAGGTCCGGCAGATTCTCCCGCCCAGGGAGATACAAAGCACTCCAGAGCTAGGTAGGAAAGCCACGCCGCAAGGGGATGGGAGGGGGAAGAGAGACGCCGTTGATTGGCTCCCGGTCGCACCCTCCAGACGCTGACCAATGGGAGCACCCACTCGTTGAGAGGGCGTGGTTCAGACTGTAGGGGCGAATTAAACTGCGCAGGCGCAAAGAACTCCGTGCTGAAGCCCCTCCCATTCCTCCTCTTTCCCTCCGGGCTCCGAAACCAGGCCCCAGGTGTCCCGCCCACTCAGGCCTCGACCCGACTTACCGCGGTCCAGGATGCAGGGCTGGTGGAGGCGGCAGCGACTGAAAACCGAGCGGAGCCGAAGCAGCCACGTGCGGACTTGGGCGGTGGTGGTCAGAGAGAGACCAGGGAGAAGCAGAAGTGACGGCACAGGCTCCCACTTTCGTCCCGCCTCCCCAGTTTGAGCTTCCAATCCGAGAAAGACTCCAATTTCTGGGCCATGCCGTCTCCGTTTCCATGACAACTGCGCCGGTGAAGGAAGCCGAGTTTTGAAAGGAAAAGACTTCTGGGAAATGTAGTTCTGAGGCTCGTGAGGGCGTAGGGCAGTATGCGCATGCCCAGGATCCTGCCTCACCCTCTTGACTGGGCAGAAAAAAAGGCCCAGTGAGCCCGGTGATGCTCAGGGCTGCGGCCTGGGCGGTGGCGCCGGCTCTGCCTAGGACTAAGGGCCTGCTGCTTGCGGGCTTGATGCGAACGGACCCCGGGAGGGGCTGGACAGTGGCTAAGCGCCTCCTGTGTTTCCCTCTGTGCCCGGCGGCACGGCCCGGTGGCCGGACAACGGCCCGGAGGCCGGCGATGGCCTTGGTCCCAGCCCTGCCCCCGCCGCCCTCCCACTCGTCCGGGAGGCTTCCCCGCTGGGACTCTGCTGGGTCACCCCGCTTTCACCCCTGCCTCCTCCCGGAGCCCCCTCCAAGGCTGGGGATGCAGATGCAGAAAAAGAGCCTGCGGTCTGGGGGGGGGGGGGAGGGGAAGGGAAAGGAAGACAGGCAGAGGCTGGGATGAAGTGGGGACTAAGGCTGCCGAGGGAACCCCAGGAGGGAGCTTCCTGGGGCATGGGGAGATTCAGGCAGGGAAGCCCCCACCGGGGGCTGGGATCCGCTGGGGGTGGGGGGACTGGACAAAGGAGCCTTTGCAAACTTGTGAGCCCTAGAGATGCTCCCACGGCACATTTAACACTCGGCTCCCGGGGCTGATGAGAGCCGCCTCCAGAACGCTGGTCCTAGTGTAGGTCAGTGGTGGCTGGCTCTTCTGACCTTGTGGACCGCAGCTCTGTCCTCCACTGTTTCTCCGGGTCTGTCCTCTTTGGGCGCTTCCAGCTTGCTCTGTCGTCCCTCCCAAATCTCCGTTTTGTTCATTTTTTCCTTTTACACCTTCTCCCTTTCAGGTTCTTCCCAGACAGCGGCTCCTTGTAAAACGGATTAAGAGAAACCTAATCTGGGGGAGGGGGGGGACGAGAGGCGGGAGGGGACACGGGACACGGCAGGCTGTGGGAAGCATTGCCTAGGGATAATTCCTCCTTCTCCAAATCAATCAACGAGGAGTCAGCATTGATTAAAAACCTAAGAATGCCAAGTACTGTGTGGTGTTCCTTAGTCATCAAGCATTTATTAAATATCTCTGGTGTACTGGGCTTTGTGCCAAGTGTTGCAAATACAAAAGGAAGCATAAAGAAAGACAGGCCAGGCCCTCCATGCTTAATGTCTTTAATGGGCTGAGAGTGAAGCTAAGAGGAGCTGAAGGGGTGGGGCTGGACGCACCTGTCCTGCGACCCTGGTGGAGGATGTCTGGGGAGAGACAGGGATGAAGACGCCTTTGGCCTGGGCCTACCCCTCAGATTGGACGTCTCAGAGGGCCGGCCAGTCAGAAGACCAGGCTGTGGGATGGAGAGCTCTTCCAATGGGAGAAGAGAGCCAGGATGAAGAGGTTTCTAAGGCCTGGTGATGAGCAGTCCAGTCTGGAGAGGGCTGCAGGAAGCTCCTCATGAAAGACACAGCTTAATGGGGAAGACACACACATATATGAAATACATTGTGAGCATATGGAGAGTCACTTGAGAAAGGACGGCCCCAACAGCTGGGGGACTGCTACAGAAATCGGCCTTGGAACCGAGTCTCGAAGGCAGCTAGGGATTTTAGGGGGGAAAGCATCCCAGGCGTGGGGCTGCATTGGATATGTGTGAGGAAAGGCAGGTAGCCAAGCAGGACTGGACATGGGCAAAGGCGCATGATGTGCTCATGTGCTTAAGATATGGGGAAGGGGCAGGAGGAAGTTATTGGAGATGGGGGGCATGGTATAACATGGCTAGAGAGAGGTGCCAGGCAGGGAATCCAAACTGGCTATCAGAACAGTCTGTGCAAGAGTTGGTATGGTCATGACTGTGTGAGTGGAGAGAAGGGAACATGTCTGAAAGATGTGGTGGAGAAATGCTAAGGAGCAGAGTGGATCAGATGTGTGAGGGGAGTGACACGTGAGAAATTCAAAAGAAGAGTGGATTTGGGGAGGGAAAGAGGAATTGTTTTGCATGTAATGAATTTGAGATGCTTGTATGTAGCGCCAATGCAGTATTACAGCACCAACGGCAACTGTAAATATGCCAGCAGAAGTTCTCAGCCACAACATATAACAAACTCTCCATGTGGGGATCCAAGTTCAGGGGACTCTGCTGTGCTGTGGCAGAGCTGCTGACTTGCTCCCGACCAGCAGCGGGACTGAGAAGGAAAAGTTAGGTGAAATATAGATACTTGAAAGAGTTACTTACCCAGAAGTAGTGACAATCATGAATGAGACGGGACTGAGAATGATGGAAACAGAGTCAGTTTTCTTCAGCTAACAGTCCAGTATAGTGCAAAACTGCATAATCATCTTAAGCCACTATCTTTGGGACTACACTGTGTCCTAGGTCCCATGCGCCTCATACATGATGGCAGTATACTCTGTCCTGATTATCAGGGCAAGTACCAGGCAGGGCAGGATGTTCCAAACCTCCCTAACCTCCCTAGAACAGGATGGCATGAGCCCACAACTTCTACTTATCTAGTTTGTGCTACCCTGCAACAGTATGGTATTTTCCCGTGAGAACACTGTGAGCATCCCTGTTCCCAAGCTGGGAGTGCATACCACACTTCTCACAGGGACATCAGGCTTATGCCTATGAACCTTTCTGGGGGTAGGGAACCAATCCGGGCCTGGTAACAGGGTCTTTAGCTGAGAGGGCTTATTCAGCCATCAGAGTCAGAGCCCCACTGACCTGTGGTCCTCTACACTCTGTTACGGGTTTTTTATTCAGGTGAGGGTTATCTTTTTGGGTCAGGATGTATAGGGCTTACCTATACCCACCTCAACAGGCCTCGGGCGCCCCCGGCTCCTGTCCACTCCGGGAGAAACAGCTGCACAGAAAAACTCAGGACACAGGACTTGCTTCTAGCTTTTAATGAGAGTACATTCTCTATGCTGAGTGTGGCTGGACTGCTCTCCTTCTGGGTAGCCTGTATTTAAGTCCTTTCTCCAGGGCCCCTTAGGGCCCCTCCCCTGGCTATGCCCTCACCACAGTGAGCCAATCATGCACCACCCCAAAGGTATGTGCAATCCTGCATATTGCAAACAGGTGCAATCTTCGCATTCTATCCCCAGGTGATCACGTGCACTCCTGTTAGCTGAGGATTGGCTCAACCCGTCACATCTCACGTGGAGTATCAATGACCCTCTTTTGGAGTCTCCACCCCACATGAGGTATCAGAGACCTAACAACACTCCATAAAGAAGACAAAAACAAAGCATTTGTTTAGACACCAGAAAACCAAATCTCCAAACCAGAAAGCCATATCCATCATAGTAGCAAAGTTAATAGACCATAACACCATAGAGAGCCTTCCCACAAACACTCAGGAGCCTGGCTGTCTCCCTGGGTGCCTCTTCTCCTCCCTCCAGCTGTAACTAGCCTTGACTCCCAGTTTCCTGTGGGCTCTGCTCCACCCTTCAGCAAACCTAGGCTCCATGTGATTACATTCTGCCTATTAGGGGGAGGGAAGATCTTCAAATTACCATTACAACGGAACAGCCATTTCAAAATTTTCAGTAGCTAGTTAGTGATATGGGACTGGAACTCAGAACAGAGACAGGACCTGTATCAATAATTTTATTGAGTCCATTGAATTACAAATTTGACCCATGAGAGTTGATGAGATCACCAACTGAGAAAATATATAAAGGAAAAAAGGTCTAGGACAGAGCCAATGTTAGTGGGCATGGCACAGAAGAACCATCAAAGGAGACAGAGGGGTGGCCAGGCAAGCAGGAGGAGAACAAGGGATGACAGCATCACAGAGATCCCCAGAGAACAGCACACCCAAGCAGGAGAACGTGGTCAGTAGTGTCAGGAAGGATGACTGAGAAAAAGCCCACTGGGTTCAGTCACGAGAAGGTCACTGGTTTCCATCAGATAGTGAGATACAAATCCAAACAGGGAGAAGTGAGCAAAAGCAGAGTAGATGCAGATACAAAGCGTGGGCAGCTTTTTCATGGAATTTAGCTGAACAGATGAGACAGGATGATACTTATCAGGGACAGTAGCTCACTTCACTCTGCATCAGTTCATGTCTCCCCATTCTATGACTTTTTAATGTTTATTTTCTTATAATTCCATGATATTTCATTAATGTACAACCAAGGTTGTGTAGGATACACCAACTCAGTAGGCATCTACTTTGTTCCAGGTGGTGCTTTTTGGTTTGTTGGGTTTGTTGCTTTTTTGGTGGGTGGGGGGGTTGCTGTCTCAGAAAGTGCTATTCTATTTCTGGATGGCTGTCAATTTCTTTCTGTCCTTTGACCAGTTTTCACCTTTTGGGTGGCACATTTGACAAATGCTCTTATTATTCTTGTAGAAAATATGGACAAATGAGGGCTAAATAACATTAGAACTGGGTGGGTTTCAAATTCTCTAAATGCTTGGCCTCAAAGAATAACTTTTAATATCACTGTAAGTCTGGAAGCAGATCTCCCTTGGAATGCCTTAGAGATCAATGATTGAACCTTCTTAAAAACTCCTTTTTTTTTTTTACATTGCTTACATTCTCTGAGTATCACTTCCCCTCTCCCACATGAAAACTATTTTGAAGATTAGAAAAAAAATAATCAAAATACTAATATATCAAAACATCCTAAAAGCATGCTCAGTATTCCACAGCCATGGACCTAATTCTGCAAAGAAGCAGGGAAGTTGTCTTCTCATGTCGCATGCTTGCTTTTTGTTTTGTTAATTTTTGTAGCATGTTGATGGTGGTTCTTTCCATTTATATTGTAGTCACATATATTGTTTTCTTGGCTCTGCTTCACTTTGCATCAGTTCAGGGAAGTCTTTCCTTGCATCTCTGGATTTATGTTCACAGTTTCTCAGTAATATTTCACTGAATTCATGTACAATTTGTTTAGCTATTCTGCAATGAATGAACAAATATTTATCATTTCCAGTTCTTCGTTACAACAAAATGCTGTTATATTCTGGTATCTAGGGCTTTATTGTCTGGCACTGACTTCCTTGATGTACTATACATACCACTATATGCCTAGTAGGGGAATCTCTGGGTCAAAGGGTAGGGATGTTTCAGTCACTTTAATGGCAACTTGTTTCCTAAAATAGTTGTACTAATTCACAGCGTCACCAACAATGTAGTAATGCACCACCTTCTCAGCCCCTCCAAAAAGCATCCATATTTTGGTCATCTTTGCCAATTTGTAGGGGATAAAGTAAAACTTCTCAGTTGTTCTGTTATGTGTTTCTCTTATTATTAGTGACTTGGTACATTCAATATGGTTAATAGTTATTCTTTTGACCACTGTGAGAAGCATATGATCTATTTCTAATTTTTTAAATGGCACGATCTTTAGTCATTAGGTCATGCATCCACTTATAATTTGTAGATGATATAAGATACGATCTAACCAAAATTTCTGCAAAACTGCTTTTTGGGTTTCCAGCTATCAAAGAGGGCCCTACTATTTAATGGAATCTAAATGAAGAGATATAGTGAGGGAATGGATTCCTATGGAATCCTTGGAGGGTTCTTAGTCTGAAACAATTACCAGGTCCAAGCTCTCTTGGCAAGTTTATAAAAGTTTATTATGCTTTTCAGCAGGTAGGGGGGGTGTAAGAAAAAGCCTGCAACCTGCAGGAATTAGGGATGATTATAAAGCAATAAAACCATAAATCTGATAGCCATTATGCTAACTAGGTGAGCAAAGGTACAGTTGAGGAGTTTAGGAGTGGTCAGTGCTTAAAGGGACATGCACTTTTTATATCAACTGCATAGGCGTATTGCCCATAATTCACTGGGAGAAAGCCCGAGTTGGGGCTATCTAGAGGTGTGGTTTTTGTCTTGAAATGTCACTAAGTCAGCTAGCGGTCAGTTCTGACTGAGAGGTGCCCAGTCTATTAGCCATCAAAGTCCCTTTTGACAAGATGGATGTTAGGAAGCTGGGCTAATTGGGGATTCAGTATGTGTCTGATTGTGAGGAGTTACCTTACTGATCATGCATTGAAAGATTCATAGTAGCTGGCCACTAGAACAAAGGAGGCATGCATTCCTCTAAGGATTTGTTTATAGAATGGTTTTGAGGGATTCATAGTTATGGCTTGTTATTATACCAAGCAAGGATACTTATAGCTGGCAGAGTTAATGGTTATCAGGGAAAACGCTTTTAGGCTGGGGGAAGGGGAGAGGCAGAGTTAATGCTTTAGGGCTGAGGAGAAGTGTGACTTTTGCAACTTAATTGCACAGGCTTGTTACAAACTGATGTTACATACATAGGTACCCGGACACAAGTGAGATTTCTACAGAATGAAGTTACAACAATGTTGCAAAGTTACAAAGGCACCCCAGCACCCCATCAACAAATCATAGATGGCATGTGAGAGAAGAGGTGATCCCAGGTGACTGAAAGGTTGGTGTCACCCTCAATATTGAGAGAAACTTGGGGGTGGGGAGGTCCTGGGGGGAGATGGCGTGTTCAGTTTGGAGTACGTTGAACTTCAAATATCTATAGGAAATCTAGTTCAAGATGTCTAATAGGGAGCTGGAGATAGAGTCCAGGGGCTGGATGAGTAGATTAATAATTCACATAATCGTCAGCAGAGAAGATAATTAAAGTAGAGCAAGGAAGCGGTCGGACAGATAGGAGAACCAGGCTAGAGTGTCATGGAAACCTAGAGGTCACTGCCAGTGCCAAAAGCTACAGGAAGGCCGAGGGTGAAGACTGAGAAAAGAATGGTGGATCTGACCACTAAGAAATCACTGCTAGGTTTGACAACAGCCATTTCAGTTGAAGGACTGGATTAGAGCTAAGAATTTATTTCCACAAAGGGTCAGGTGAGTTTTTAAAAGATGGTGGTAACTTGGGTATATTTATAGGCAGTGGAGGAGGAGCTGGAAAACAGGGAGACAGGAGACCAGTAAGAGGGGGCAGGGTGCCAGCGCAGGGGACCACGTGGGCATGCAGAAGGGCTTGCTTAGGAGGGAATAAACATTTCTATATACAACCTCATTTGATCCCACTTTGGAAGGTAGGTGCTGTCATTATCCCCATCTTACAGCTAGTGTCTGAGGTTGGATTTGAACTCAGCTCTTCCTGACTCCACTACCATGTGGAGATGGTGGGAGAAGGAATCTGGAACATGTGAGATGAAATGAGGGGAAAAGGAAGGTGTCAGTGAACAGCCTCAATTTCTTCAGTGAAATAAAAGGCAAGGCTCTCGGCTGAGAGGACGGGAGAGGGGGACCATGGGAAGTTTTCAAAGGATCAAGGGTTCTGGAGGAGTCACTGTGGACAATGGGTTAGTGAGTCATTTAGGGAGGTATAAAAGGCTGCTGGGTGGCAATGAGGACCCACCTGAAGTTATGTAACATAAAGATGTGGTTTTTATTGGCTCAGCCTCTTAAAAGTTCAGACCCATTTTAATCGCTGGTGGCATAAAGCTGCTTATCTGTGATGGAGACTTGCCCCACTCCTGCTGTATAGGTAGAGTTAGAGATTACTAAGAATCTCAGGCTTTAGATTATCTGTATTATCTTTCTTCCACTAAATGTGAGATCTTTATTCAACAACGGTGTAGACATGCTACTAAAAAAACAAAAGTCAGTCCTGATATTCTCCATGTACATAAAACCAGTGGAAGGAAGTTCTGGGTCAAAGGGAGAACAGCTCACAGACTCTCCTTAGATGCACAGAAAGCCATTGGTGGAACTGGTTTTACCATGTACCCAGGCAGTCAAAAACAGTGACTCCAACAAGATCTTTGCCCATCTCACACTGTAGTGCTTACAATAAATGTGTGAGAAGCTACAAGAAGAATTATTGCAGCTTAACTATCATTTCTTGGAAAGGATGAAGGGAGTTCTAAGACCAACATTGGAAGGCTCTCCAAACTGTTACCACATACTTGAACATCTGGTGACTTCACGAAAGGGGAAGAATGGGTGAAGAGGACATAATACCTGGAAGGCAGGAGAGTCTTACTGCAGCCATGAGAAGCTTGCCACACATTGCAATCAAGGAATTAAGAAAAACTTCAGCACACCATGGTAAAACCAGAAATCAGGCTGGGTTGGCCATGCAGGGAATGCAACAGAAAAGCAATTGGGCAGCTCCTGGTGCTCTGCTCCACTGCCATCAACCCATCAACCAATAAGCCATTTTTAAAGTCCTTAATATGGCCAAGACACTCTAAGTGCTGGGGATATGAAAAAGAAACAGAGTAGCTCCTGCCCTCAAGGAGTTCCCATTCTAGATGAAGACAACACATACACATATAAGCATGTAAAGAACACACAATACAAGACAATTTGGGGGGGGGGGTGAAGTAGAACTAGTAGTTGAGGCCCTAGGAGAAACAGGTGTCATTTGAGCTGAGTCTTGATAGAAATCAGGACCTCTAAGAAATAGAGGTGAGGAGAGATTACATTCCAGGCACGGAACACCATACGTGGAATAGCAAACAGGCTGACATGGTTGGACCATAGAGGCTGAGAGGATTAAAGTATACGACTATAAAGGAAGGAATGGGCTAGGTTGTGAAGAGGTCTAAATGTCAACTAGGAAAGTCTATTTGATCCTCAAGGCAAGACAGCACCATTAGAGCTGGCTGAGGATGGAGTAAAAGTGCCACGGTCAGCCCTGAGCCTCAGGAGAATCGGCCTGGCAGCTGTGCAGAGGCCAGACAGGAGGCAGGCCATCCAAAGAGGGGCTCATGTGGGAAATGAACTAGGGGGGGCTCTCACAGGGCTGAGATCAGAGGTCCAGTGGTGAATTCAAACTACTTCAATCATAAAGCCTGGATATGTAGAGTTTGTTTTTACAATGTGAAACAAGTGGAACAAGACAATAAACCAAACATCTTTAAGCCCTGTTATGTCCCCTGAGAAGGCACTGTGGAGTAGGGAAAGTCCAGCAGCATTTGAAATCAGAGGACTGGGTCTGTACCCTCCCTCCTTCAGACTTCAGTTTCCTTATCCATAAAATTACAGGTTGGATGGGGCAAATTCTAAGACCAAGTCTGTGCTTTTTCTTTTCAAATTAAACATTGTTAGAAAAAATATCCAGTATCAATGTAAATACCTAACCTTGCTAAATAGCTATTTTCATTTAAATTAACTGGATAAATTATCATTGTCTGTTAGCCTTCTCTCCTTATAAGTGATGTTTTTCCTCCTATGACCACAGGCATCACTAATAATCATAGCTGGCAGTTATATAGCACTTCTCATTTGATCCCCTCAATAGCCCTGGGAGGTAAGTCCTACTATTATCTCCACTTTACAGTTGAAGAAACTGAGGCAAACTGGGTCAGGTGATTTGCTCCTGATCACAGAGCCAGGAAGTATCTGAGGCTGGATTTGAACTCAGGTCTTCCTGACTCTAGGCTCTGAGCTATAGCCATGGTATCACCTCGCTGTGTTATTTACCTCCTTTATATTTCACAAAAATCTTTCTAGATTTACGACAGGAAGATTTTTGCTTCTGAAGAAAGCATTTCCCAATGAAGACATTCATTGTAACCATTATGAGTTTTTCAATCACAACAAGAAAAGTTGTGATTTCTCGAGAAAGGTCTTCCCAAATTCATCATACTCAAAGTTTCTCATCTGAATATAACATTCCCTGATGTTAAGATGGGAGGTGTGGTGGAAAGTTTCCCACAGTTGCTTGAATAATTTTTCTCTACTGTGAATTTTTTGTTGAATATGTTTTGAACTCTGATGAAGGTCTTCCCACATTCAATACAATGACAAGTTTTCTCTCTACTATGAATTTTTCTGATACTCATTAAGACCTCTGCTCTCTCAAATGACCCTTCATAATCACTATGTTGATAATATTTATCCCCTTTCTGAGGCCAAGAAAGTTGACCCGGGAAGGTCATACCTTCCTACCTTCATAATATTTCTTTCCAATGTGAATCTCCTAATGTGGATTAAAATTCAATCTCTGGTTGAAAATCCCTATATTCAGTACATTTAAGAAAATTTTCTCTGAATTTCAGTTTTTAAGAATTCTTTTTGAAAGCCTTCCCATATGCAACACACTAAAAAATCTTCTATCCAATACTTTGCTACTCATTTCATTTTTTACTTTCTCAGAAGTTCCTAGCATAACTATTACACTGATAATGCTTCTTTCCACTATGAATTTTCTGATCCCCAGAAAGTTGTGTGCTTTGCTGGACTTCCCACCTTCCCAGGGTTTTTCTCCAGTATGAATGCCCTAAGGTAAGGTAAGCTTTGATGTCCTCAGATGGGAAGTCTTCTCACATGTATGACTGTTCAGTATATAAGAATTTTTTGATTGAAAGTTAAGCTGTTAACTCTTAAGGAAAGACCTAGATTAATTTCATTTAAAAGATTTCTCTCTAATGTGACATTTCTGATGGTATTTTGTGTCTTCACATTGAAGGCCTTCCCACATTCATTATATTCATAAGGTCTTTCTCCTGTATGAGTTCGCTGATGCTGAGTAAGATGTGAACTCTGGCAAAAGGCTTTCCCACATTTTTTGCATTCATAAGGTTTTGCTCCAGAATGAACTCTCTGATGTTGAATAAGTGCTGAGCTCTCCAGGAAAGTCTTCCCACAGTCTTTACATTCATAAGGCTTTTCTCCTGTATGAATTCTCTGGTGTCTAGTGAGTTGTGTCTTCAGACGGAAAGCCTTTTCACATTTATTACACTCATAAGGTTTCTCTCCACTGTGAATTCTCTGATGTACAATGAGCTGTTTGCTCTCATTGAAGGCCTTCCCACATTCACTGCATTCATAAGGTCTCTCTCCAGTGTGAATTCTCTGATGCACAGTAAGTTGAGCACTGCGTCCAAAGGTCTTCTCACATTTGCTACATTTGAAAGGTTTCTCTTCAGCGTGAATCATGTGATGCTGAATAAGTTGTTTCCTCAAGCGAAAGGCCTTCCCACATTCACAACATTCAAAAGGTTTATCTCCAAGATGAACGTTTTGATCGTGAATAAGATCTGGTCTCTGGTGGAAGATCTTGTCACATTTATTGCATTCATAAGATTTATCTCTGACATACAGGTAATTTTGAGTTCTCACAGGCCTTTATACACACATTCCATTCACAAGATTTCTCTCCAGTCTGAGTTTTCTGATGTTGTTTCTCTAGATTGAATTCCTCGCCACTAGATTCCTCACATTCAGAAGGTTTTTCTCTTTTATGGACTCTTCGAGATTCAGTAAACTGTTTGTCCTCATGGAAAGTCTTCTCATATTCATTGGATTCATGTTGTTTCTTTCTTTTATGAATTCTTTGATGTCGAACAAGTGCTAAATTCTCAAGGAAAGTCTTCTCACAATCCTTACATTTATAACACTTTTCTCCAATATGAATTTTATGATGTCGAATGAGGTCTGAGCTTTGGTGCAAGTCCTTTCCACATTTAATACACTCATACGGTTTCTCTCCAGTGTGAATCCTCAGGTGTCGGATTAGTTGTGAGTTCTGGCGGAAGGTCTTCCCACATTTTTGGCATCCAAAAGGCTTTTCTCCAGTATGAATTCTCTGATGCACAATAAATTTGGAGTTCTCCAGGAAGGACTTCCCACATTCATTACATTCATAGAGTTTTCTTCCAGGACGAATTTTCTGATGTTGGATAAGTTGTTTGTATTCAAGGAAGGTCATCATACAGTCATTACATCGATAACGTTTTTCTAAAGTACAAACTTCCTGGTGCCAAGTAACTTCTTTACTTCCTGAAAGGAAGAACAAGGAAGGGTATGATCAATACTGTCTCTTGTCCTTCATTTCCCAAGGACTTCTCCCAGGCTTTAGAACTTTTCTCCCACCTGCTTGCAGGGAGGAGTTTTATCTGACTTTGCATTAGGGTATTCAGTATATGTTATGTAAAGGTATAATGGCAGAAAATTAATACATTTAAATGAACAGATTCAAGATTAAATTATTTTCAAGAATATTAAAAGGATGAAGATTTGATTCATGAACAAATCTTTACTGTAGTATAAATGAATGGATTATGGGAATAAAAGAGAACATCTACAAAGACTTAATGGCTTAACAGCTTGCAGACATGTCCCTTCTAAGGGGAAGAAGGGGAGGAGAGGAAGCCTGAACAGAAATACTAGAGAGAGTGAGTCTGGGGCTGTGGGTGGCAAGGGGAGATGGCATCACCAGGTGAACAGACCAAAGGAAGATGGACAGGGAGGAAGTGATGATGCAGACAGCGCAGAGTCAGAGTCCATGCACTAGTCAGCTCGCAAAGGCAGCAGGGCAGCTCCTCGGTGGCACTCAGCTTGTTCCTCCCCTTCTCTCACCCAGCACAAGGCTGCTGGAGTCACCTCCCTACAGCCTCAGTGACATCAGAACAGGACCCCATCTAACTGTGGCTTCTCCCACATCCTCTTCCCGGGATAAATGCAAACTCCCCAAGGCAGATACCTAAAAGCTCCCATTACCTGGCTTCCCCTAAATGATCCCTCCTCATTTTCCACTCCAAGAGAGGGGAAGGGAAGGGCCTTAAAGGGCTCCAAGTCCAATCTCCAGCCAGCCTAGAATGCTTTGCATGAGTGCTATGAGAGGGGGGGTCACCCAGCCTGGTCCTAGACCCTGTGCCACCTCCCCTCATATCACCTTTCTAGCTGCTGGATCATGCTTTTTAACTACATTGTGCTTAAAGTTTGCTAAAACCCCAGGTATTTCTCTAAAGAAAGATGGCCACTTAGCTCTGTGACCATCTTGTTTTGTGCACCTGACATCTGGCACCCAGGTGGAAGGCCTCCCACTTATCCATTTTAAATTCTATCTCAATTTCTCAGCACCTAGCCTGTCAGGTTCTTGGATCCTGACTCTTTCACCCCACAGGTCTGCTCTTCCTTCGAAATCTGAGAACCATGCAAACCTATACTTTCTACTGTGGTGTATCTACTGTAACGGTAGAGAAAAGGGGAATTCTTATCCATTCAACAAAGAGAAGAAATTCTAGGAGACAAAGAAGATGAATTAGATTATAACAAGCTGAAGAGTTTCCACCTCACAAAAAGCAAGATATCCAGGATAAAAAGGAAAGAAACAGATAGAAGGAAAACAGTGTTGCCTTAAATACTTCTGCTAAAAATCTGATTTTTGGACTTCACAGTAATTTAATCAAGTTTTAAGAGATCAAATTTCAAAAACCTAAATGGTCAAAACAGGTATCACAATTTATTAATACTAATCTGAATCATCAGTCAAACTCTCTACTAGTCAGAGAAGTTAGAACTAAAACAATTCTGAGTTCCCACAACATGTTGATGAGATGAATAAAGGCAGTTAAAGATGATAAAATTGTTGGTAGAGCTGTAGAAGAATCAGCATAGTCAGTTATGCTGATGGCAACGCTGTGAATGGCCATCTTTCTGAAAAGCAACATGATAATACATGGCTGATGTTTCAGGACTGACCATGCCATGGTTCTGCTCCTAGGAACACATCCAAAAAGTGCTATCAGAAGGAAACCAAGACTTCTCTTTCTCAAGAAGGATTCACAGCAGCTTCATGTAAAATGGTACAGAGAGCACACAAAATCTGAGTCCTGCAACGGGATCAGAATTGAACACGTTTGACCAGACAGTCCCAGTGTTCCACCTTCACAAGTGCCACACAGGCCCAGCAATGAGAGGGAAATGCAGTGAAGTGACTAGGCTTGAAGAAAGGAGGAAAGGGGTGACAATAGTTGTTAAAAACGACAGTGACATCTGTCTTTAAAATGCACAGAAAATATCAGATGTGCAGAAGCAAACAGGGCATTTACAACCGCTTTAAGGTAAGACACATTAAAAAACAGATAATAAATTGATGCAGGTGGAACATGAGGATGGCTGCTGTTGATAAGGAAATGTGTCCTTGACTGAGGAATCGACCATCTAGGACACGGGCGGTGACAGTCACCCTCAGTGTCACACACTGAATCAAAGACTGGGCTCTAGGAAGGCAGCCTTAGTGCTTACCCATGGGCCAGGGGGCACCGTGAGGAGACCTCTCTGTCTCACATTCTGCAGTGCCTCCCCCAAGTGCCTAAGAGGGCTGCCTCGTCTCCATGAACTCACCTAGAGAGGCGCTTTTTGGGTGGCCTCCCTCTGGTGTCCAAGCTGCTTCCCCTTGCTCCAACTGGTCAATCACATCTGGATTGGAGACTGCAAATCCTGTTCATTGAAAATGGGAAAATGCTGGGAACAGAAAGCCCCATCAGAATCCTTCCCCAAAGGAAGGCACAGTCCTTCCTCCTCGAGGAAGAAAGGTGGGCTGTGGATCACACTGCCAGACATGGTTGCTATGTTGATGACCTTCTTAAATCAGTCACCTGTTCAATGTGGTTGCGATCTGGGAGATCGTACTTCAGAAACAAACGAGACCATTTTTTTAAAAAGTACTCAGAAAAACATAAGAAAATAATTCAGTCATAGCCCCGTCTCTCTGTGGAGGGAAAGGAGCCCTGCCAGGAGGATCAGAAGATGGCTGGAACCTCCCAAAGATGCTCTACGTTGTCTTGCTGGGAAAGACAAAGGAACGGCTTACGGAGTTGAGCTGAGAAATAAAGGCAGTTTGCTTGACTCACCCTTGCTAAGACAAGAGGAACCTTTAATGTATGAGATTAGCTCTGGGCTGTAAAGGTAGAATCCTGGACCTGCAGCACTGGTGAGGATGGCACATTCTGAGATACATCAAGCTCCCCACGTCCGGTGGTGCTGACAGAAGCCTGGTTTATGTTTCACAAAAACATTAGGCCTCTCTGATTTCTGCACGTCAAACACCAGTTATTCATACCTCCAGATTCCTGCCCCAGAGGAACGGAGCACGGAGGCTGGTTCTGACGAGGGGGGGGGGGGGGCAGCCATCCTTACCTAGGTAGATCACATTCCAATAGTTCTCCAGCATCACCTCCTTGTATAACTCTTTCTGAGACTGGTTTAAGCTTCGCCACTCCTCCTCAGTGAATTCCACAGCCACATCCGCAAATGTGACCCGTTCCTGAAATGCCAAAAACGTCTCTATTTACCCAGGAATCTTCCCACCTGCAGCCCTGGGAAGAGAGGGGAACTTGCCAGGGAGTATGGGGTGTGGAGCTCACAGGAAACGAATGAAAAATTACTTATTAAGAGCTTACAATGTGCCAAGTGCTGTACTAATATGCACAAAGGACACTTCCCTGCCTTCAGGAAGCTTCCATTCTAAAAGGGGGAAATCACACAGACAGGGAAGCGCGATCTGGGAGGGGTGTTCTGATTTAGGAAGAAACAGGGCCTGTGAGCAGAGAGCCCTTGGCAGGCTGACTGACCTGCCCTGTCCAGCAGCAGAGGGTGCAGTGGCAGGGAGGACGGTCAGGAGCACTGCTGGGATCAGCCAGGAAAGATGGGCCACATGTGTTGAGGGGCAGGAGTTCCCTGACACGGGCACCAGGCTGGGGGGCTCAGTGCCCCAAAGACAGGAGGTGGGAGGTCAGGTGGTAGGGCAGATGGCCACAATTCAAAGGCATTCTAAGTCCAGTGCTCCCTGAGAACATCCTGTGTGACCATGGCTCTCCTAGATTCTGAATCATGCAGCATCCTGAGCCCAGTAATGGCTAGGAGGACCAGTCCTGGTTTGGCCGTCCTGCCTCAGGAATTTCCTCAATGGAGGCCCCTCCCTCCCGACTCAGAGGCTGAGAGAATTGTCTGGGGCTCTAAGCAATGACCTGCCCCTGCTGACAGTTGGGAGACCCTCCAACCTCAGTAACTAAGGATAATAACACTCCATGCAGTAAATGTGGCACGTATTCATTATTCCTGTTCCACAGATGGGAAAACAGCCTGCATTCATAGTGTCAGACTCACGTCCACACTAAGGACCGGGTAATAAAACCATCATTGTGAACAAGTGAATGAATGTCACAGGATTTAAGTACTTACTATGTGCCAAACACTCATGAGCTGCCAAGGGTTTTTTCTATGCCAATAACAAACTATTAGGTAGTAACTTTATAGAAACAATTAAGAGTGTTATTCGTTTGGAGACATATGACAATATCACCTAAACTGATTTATTTATCCAGTAAGATTTACCAATTTATTACCACGGGATTATTTTGTAGTTAGAAAAAATAATAACAAACATATGTGTAAGAAGGGAAGATTAAGGATCTGGAGGGAAATAATGAAAACCGGGAAGGAAAGGGGGCCCAGCCCTAGTACCCAGATCTCAAACTACACTCCCAAGCAATAATCCTACAAGTGGAGAGTTCAGTCAGCAGAAGGGGGAGGAGGGGAACCTGTGGCCCACTAGGTCCTCAAGTGCAGCTCTCAAACGTCACAGAACAAGCCCCCTGAACAGATGGATCTGTTCTATAAAACCTGAACCCAGTCTGAGCCCTCCCCCCCCACCCGTCCCCCAATGGGCATACAGCACAGGGAAGGAATGAGAAGAGTCAGGGACCAGGGCCCAGGTGAAGGCTCCCAATGGACAGAGCGCTGGACAGAGCCCAGAGCAAAGGAGCCTGTGGCATCCACAGGTGAGGCTCCTACCGGACTCCTCAGCACAGGGCCCAGCACTAACACTATGGAGTCCAGGGAGGACCTTTGTGTTTCCGGGGGCCAGGAGAGGGAGGGTCTGGGGCAAGCTGGCCAGGGCGCATGGGGCCGACAGCAGCGGGTCCAGTGAGTCACCGCAGGGAGGTCTGGGCACAGAGCAGCTGTGGCCGCAGCCTGGGGGCAGGACTCTCCCCTGCGGCCTGATCTCAGAGCAGACAAGGGCCAGACCCAGATCTGCAAGGACAGGCCGCAGGGAGCGACCCAAGGGGCCGCTTTGGAAGGGGGGGGGGGGTCTGAGCTGCCGCTGGGAAAGCGCCAAACCCTGCTCCTTACGGAAGGGCTGGGCACTGGCACTGCCCAGGGGGGGTAAGACAGAGGGCCCTCCGGCCATCCCCTCGAGCACCCCAGCTGAACCCCCCGGGAAGCAGGGATTCCCCCCCCCCCAGCAGAACTGGCACAACCGAGGCTAGACAGGTGAGACACCTCCCGGGAAGGGCGGGCCGGGAGAAGGGGCCGCAGGGGGCTGGCCAGGCACTTCCCGTCCCCGCTGGGCCTGACCTTCACCCCTGGGGCAGAAGAACAAGGGGATGGGAATAGTCCCCAGGACTCTGAGCTTCTCCCTCCTTCCACTTCTCCCAATCCAGCCCTGACCTCTCTCTGCTCCCGTCTAGCCTCAGACACACCCCTGCTGTGACCCGGGGTGCTCAGCCGCGCCTGCCTCAGCGTCCTCAATTGTAAACCGAGGAGAACATCAACACCTCCTTCTGAGGATCGCGAGACGGTGCCTATGAAGGGCAGGGGCCAGGCCATGACCCCACGAGAGAAGTGGACCTCCGCGACCAGGCCCTGCGGCCCTCCCCCATCCCACCAATTCCCCCCAGGTCCCCTCAGGGTGCCCCTGCCTCCCTGTGCCCCCTGTATACAGGCAGCACCTAATTCCTGCCTCCTGGCTGCCCGGGTAGCCCCCCCCAGGACAAGGGCCCCCTTCCTCCCCCTCCGGACCAGAGGGGCCCTGCCCGCCCCTCACTCACCTGGCGGGCGGGCCCCTGTGGAGCGAGGGCCATGATCCTCTGGGATATCCCCGAGGGCCCGGCCTGGGAAGGAAAGGGGAGCGTGAGAAGGCTCTTGGACACAGGACTCCTTTAGAGAGTGGGGGAGCCCCAGTCTGTGGCCCGGGATGGGGGAGGCCCTGGAGCCAGTGGGGGGAGGGGAGGGGAGCACGTGCTGACGTCATATGCCCCATGTGGCTCCGGACCCCAGGACCCCCTCCAGGCATCCCTCCGCTTCACCCGCTGGGCCCCAGAGCCCCCATTGCGGGGGACACCTCAGACGTGGGCTGCGGCCGGAGATGACCCTCGGCCTCCCCTGCCGCTACTGCTCCGGCGGGTGTCCCCAGAAAGGGCCCGCCATTCGATTTCACCTTTCGCCTCTGTGGCCGCGGCTGGGTCAGAGCCGCCTAACTGCTTCCCACTGGGCCACAGCACCTCTAACCTCCAGGTCTTTGCCCAGGCCATGTGCCCCGCCTGGGACCCACTCCAGCCCTCAGAGGCTGGCCACCAAAGGGCTCCCATTCTCCCAGGGCTGGGAATTTGCACTAAGACTGCTGAAGTAGCAGGAAAGCTCCGGGAGGACAGGGGCGGCCTCCCACAACACCCTGAGGCTCCAGGCCTAGAGAAAGGAAGAGGGCAGGTGCAGCAGGAGGGAGCTGATTGGCTCGAGGCTCGGGCCCCTCCCCCAGATCGCACCAATGGCCGGAGAGGAGCACTGCGCAAGCGTCAGGCTCTGCTAATGAGTTCCCAACCACTCCCCCTGGTGCCTGGGAAGTGCCCAAACTTTCCGCAGGGCGACCGCCTGGTGTGCCCGCCCGATCCTGCCACTCACCCGGGCCCTATGTGCACCGCGCGCCCCTGGCCGCAGAGTAGCTGGGGGGCAGAGGACCGGGGAGGGCTACCACGAGGAGGAAAAGGAGGAAAGGACTCAGGACAGGAAGTGACATAGGCTCCCCCCTCCCATTCCCCTCCCCACCGCGGGGGAAGCTTCCCCTGGGGGCCAAGGTCTTCTGGGAAATGTAGTCTGGCGGCGCCCACAGCCATTCCCAGGCTCCGCCTCTTCCTCGGCCGCGCCAGGCCTGGGGCGCATGCTCAGCCTTCTTCCGGGCTCTGCCTGGATTGTCCCAGACCTTCCTTCCCCCACCAGCCTCCTAGCCAGGAATAAGCAGCGGTGCAGGGCATGGCTGGCCAGAGAGACCCGGGGCGGCTGAGGGCTCCCGGCCCTTGGGCTGCCTCCTTTTCCTGGACTCCAAACTCACGGTGGGGAAGGGGGGCAGACCACAGCAGGCCTGGCCTGGAGGGGTCCCGCCCACTTCCTGACCTTGCCCTTTCCAGTGAAGCGCTAATGACTGACAGGGAGACAGGAGCGGAAGTGACGTCACGGGAGGGAGGTGGCACGGCCTCGGGCGCGCGTCCCTCCCTGCCCCGAAGCCCTTTGCAGCCTCCGAGACAAGCTGTACTGGCTTCCTGACGCTAAGGTGCCGCGATTCGCTTTATAGCTCAAAGGAATAACGAGGAACCAAGGGCCGTCTGTGCAGCCCCTGGGGGGGCGGGGAGATGGCCGAAAAAGCGACGTCACCAGAAGCCTGGAAAAGCTGGAGCAGGGGATGCAGAGGGAAGGGAGCAGAGCCTGAGGAGAATTCCTGCAGGGGTGGAGAGGGTGGAGCCGGGATGTCACAGCGAGGGGGGGACCGGGGCAGTTGGGGCCAAGTGACTTGCCCAAGGTCACACGGCTAGTGAAGTGTCTGAGGCTGGATTAGAACTCAGTTCCTCCTGACTCCGGCCACTCGCTGTCCCTAAGGAGATCATTTGTGCCCAGCTTTCCCCATATGCCCCTCTAAGCAATTTTTAAAAGCGCATCAGACCAAATTCTGAGCAAATAAACCATAGAAAGGTATAGTGAGTGAGCCGTCCAGCCTGGGGCAGCTCGAGGAGGGGTTGGAGGGTCCTTGGATTGTAGCCAGAGAGCTGGGAGGCTGGTGGCAGCATCAGCAACAGTACCTGGAGCGCTAGGTAGTCCTGCAAAGAGGACTGAACAGCTGGTCAGAAGCAGACTCCAGGGGCCCCTTTGGCTAGGACAGAGTTCAAGACCAGGCAGCTTTTGGCAACTCTGTGGCCTATTAGCCAGGTCCCGTTTCAGGGCAAGAGATGCAGTCATCAGGGAGCGGGACCCCAGGTAAGGACCAAAGTGTACACCAAGGTGGGAGTGACCAGAACTCTCCTACGTTCACACCACCTATGAAGGACCAAAAACCTTCAGGGCCCCCAGAAAGCAGAAAGACAAATCAAAAGACCACGCAAGAGATATTCCCACTCCCACTGGTGAGCAGAGCCCGACACTAACAAGAATGCCAAAGTTGAAAAACAGGCTGGCAAAATGAGCAAACAACAGAAAAGTGAAGCTGATCATGAAAATAACTGTGAGGATAGGGAAGCTCGACACAAACTCATAAGTAGATAAACTGAAAACATCTGCTAGCAGAACCTCAAAGAAAAATGCAGATTGGGCGCAGGCCAAACAATTCCTAGAAAAGATAAATCCCTTTTACAAAGATTTTTAAAATCATGTGAGAGCGGTAGAGGAAAAAAATGGAGTAAAAATGAGAACTATACATTATGAAAAGAGAATGAAAAGTTTGGGAAGGCAGACACAAATATATACTCAAGAAAATAACTCCTTAAAAACAAAACCTCACTGAATAAAATGGACGTTGAGAAAGACTAAAAGTAGAAAAAAAAAACTGACAATATAGAAGAATATGCTAAGAAAGGAATAAGGTGGGATGTAGTTATAATATCAAAATTGTTCCTCTAGGTCTAAGCCTGAGGACATAGAGTGGCTGAACATATGTTTAACAGGATGAAATGTTCTTAGTTGTCATTGATTTCAGGTAAGAATCGTAATTAACTTTTTCATAAGAGTCATAATTTTCTAACTAGCAAAGTTTCCCATTATTTGCCAGGTTTCATAGCCAGGTTCAGAATTAAGCAGGTGGGAAACATTCTTATTTAAGAAGTAATTAACATAATGGGGAACCAAGGCAAGAAGATCCTGCCAGTATCTTGTAAGGCCATTTTCTCAATCTTCTCAGGCACGAGCATCCATTTGAAGCCATTTTTAGATCACATTCCCCTTGAACAGCTTGTGGCATTTCCCTCAAATGGTGCATCACTGACTTCATGATTATTTGGACATGTATATCTGAGTTCAAAACTCAGAACAATATCAAGTTACAGTCCCAAGAGATTGTACCTCAAGTAGCAAGTTTTACTTGTCGTAGCTGGTTTATCAAACCTTTTCCCCAAAATAATTATTCAACATCCTTGTCTTTTTTTTTTCTTTGTTAAAACTCATGTGGTGTAAAAAAAAAATCAACCACTAGAAATTAATAATCACATTCTGGAATTGCACATAAATAATGAATATATGGTAGTTCACTCAAACCCAGAAGGGGGGGAAAAACCCTACTGTCTATTTACTATAGGTCTCCAGGCTAACAGACATCTATCTCTGTAGGTATTGTATATTAACCCCCCTGATGCAAAAATAACACTTTAAGACTGGAATCTGTTGAATTTGAACTTAGTATTAAAGTTTTCTCTGCTCACCTGGGATTGTGGGTAGGGAGCACTGTCCTAAGCCTCAGCCTATTTAGCACTGATATTTTTAGAGCTAGTTCTGGTAGACTGGAAGTTTTTGGTACTTCGATAGTGGTGTGATCTGGGGAGATGTTTGGACATTCCTCTGCATGGCTGTTCTCTGTTCCTCACCCAGGAAGGGCCCCTGATCCCCTGAAGATTTGAACTTTTTTGTTCCTCAGAGCCACTGCTCTCTTTTGATGGCAAGCACTCCTCTGCACTCTAGAGCAATGACCAGGAAATGGGTCTGAAGTTATTTTAAATGGAATTTCTCTTTCCAGCTCTTCTTTCTGTGATTCATTGGTATTATATAGAAATACTGATAATGGATGTAAGTTTATTTTATATCCTGCAACTTTCTTAAAGTTATTGTTTCATCTAGCTTTTGAGTTGATTTGCCTGCATTCTCTAAGTATACAAGCATATCGTCCACAAAGCGAATTTCGTTTCCTCGTTGCCTAGTCCTTTAATTTTTCTTATTTTCTTGTAGCTAGTATTTCTAAGATAATATTTAATAACAATGGTGATAATGGACATCCTTGCTCCACCCCTGATAAATTTGGGAAGCTTCTAGTTAATCTCCATTCTTTCTTTTTTTTCCTTTTCAGAGGGGGGAAGGCAGGGTAATTGGGGTTAAGTGACTTGCCCAAGGTCACACAGCTAGCAAGTGTTAAGTGTCTGATGCTGGATTTGAACTCAGGTCCTCCTGACTCCAGGGCTGGTGCTCTATTCACTGCACCACCTAGCTTCCCCTAATCTCCATTCTTGCACCTTGCTGGTACAGTGGATAGAGCTCCAGACCTGGAGTCAGAAAGACTCATCTTCCTGAGTTCAAATCCAGCCTCAGACACTTACTAGCTATATGACCCTGGGCAAGTCACTTCACCTTGTTTGCCTCAGTTTCCTCATCTGTAAAATAAGCTGGAAAGGGAAATGGCCAACCACTCCAGTATCTTTGCTAAGAAAACCCCCAAAGGGGTCACAGAGAATAGGACATAACTGGAAATGACTAAACCACAACAAATGGACATTGTTTGTCCTTGGGTTTAGATAATTCTAAGAAAGTCTACATTATTTATACACTATGCTTTCTAGGGCTTATAATAAGAATGGGCTTTGTATCTTGTCAAAAGTTTTCCCTGCATCTGTTTATTTAATCATATTATGTTTTGCTGTTTTTGTTATTGGCACAGCCAATGATGGTGATAGTTTCTCTAATAGTGAACCAGCCCCGCACCCCTGACATAAATCCTGCCCAGACACAGTGCATGATCTTTGTGCTGTCTTACTTTAATCTCATTGCTAGCGTTTTGTGGTTTTTGTTTTTTTTTTTACTTCTTGAACCAATATTCTTTAGGAAAATTGGCCTAGAGCTTCTTTCTCTCTATTTGATGTCCCTTGTTTAGATATCAAAAACCACATTTGTATCCTAAAAATAATTTGGTAGTGCTTCTTCTTTACTTGTTTCTTCAAATAGTTTATATAGAACTAGAATTAATTGTTACTTAAATATTTGGTAGAATTCACTCAGAAATCCATCTTGAGGATTATTTTATCAGGAGTCCATTCATGGCTTATTCAGTTTCATTTTCTAAGTTAGAGTTATTTAAGTACATCCTAAATATTCCTCTTTGCTTAATATGGGCAGTTTATCTTTGTCTAAGTATTCGTCCATGCCACTTCAATTGTCAGTTTTATTGTCATGAGATTGGTCTAAATAGTTCCCAATAATTGTTCTCATTTCATCTTCATTATTAGTGAGTTACCATTTCCATTTTTGATGTTGGTAATTTGGCTTTTTGTTTCATTATTTTAAAGCCAAATGGACCAGGAGGTGTCTATTTTATTCTTTCCCCACCATAAAACCAACTCCCAGTTTTATTTATTCTCTGAATGACTTTTTTTTAAACTTTCAGGTATATTAATATCTCCTTTAATTTTCAGGATTTCCATTTTCATCTTTAACTGGATATTTTTTTCTTTTTCTTTAGTTACATGCCCAATTCATTGATCAGCTCTTTTTCTCTTTTAGTGATGTATTGCTTTGGTTGTATCCCACAAATTTTGGTACATTGTTTCACTATTGTCATTATCTTTCATGGAATTCTTTTTTTTTAATGGCAGTTTAATTTTATTAGTTGGGAGACCAAGGTCAAGTCACTTGTGATAAAAATGTTGGTTCTGGCTGCACTGAATAAAAGGGATATGGGGGCCAGGTTGGCTGATGGCTGCATCTGTACAGGAAACTAGGATATGGCTAAAAACCCAGGGGTTGGGTGCAGAGCCTGGGGATGCATGGGCCACAGAGAAGATGGATCAGGAAAGCCAGATTGCTAGTTAGCATGTTCTAGCTGCTTCTGAAGGGACATGGCATTGCTAGGTTGCAGGAACCCTGTTTGTGTGGGCTGGTAGCATCTGTGTACTGCATAGGACTGTGTATTGCATGACGTTTGATCACAAAATATACCAAGCTCTCCAGATAGAGGATAGAACTGAAGCATTTATTTATACACTAGAAAATCAAATCCCAAAACTAGTAAGTTGATTCCATCATAGTATCAAAGATATTAAGAAGCCATAGTAATGCTGAGAGCCAGTGTCCTTCAGCCTTACCACAAACCAATACAAGATCAGTATTTACTCATGAGCCTATCTGACTCCTTGCCTGAGCACCTCTCTCTCCCACCATCTCTCTGGCTCTGGCTCCCAGTTTCCTGTGGGCTCTGCTTCCCTTCAGCAAATTCCCTCCATCACAGGCTCCATGTGACTACATTCAGGCTATTAGGGGGCAGAGTTTACTTTCAAAGTAGGGGAGGTCTTCAAACTCCCCCCTAGGTCTATTAAGGGGCAGGGAAGATCTTCAAACTCCCATTCCCACTACAGTACCAAATAGTAGGAAAAGCTGAAGGGGATCTCAGCTGTTGGCTGGGACTCTAGGTCTTCAGTGAGTTGGGGCTGGGCTGCCCCATGGGCCCGCCAGGGCTACCCTGGAATTGCCATGTTCTCCCACAAAGTGATGGGTCATGAGTACCTGAGGCCCAAACACTCACTCGACCCTATCAGGACACAAGAATTCTTGGTCTGCCGTGTCCTCCGTGCTGCCCTGTATGCTGGAGCGACAGCCAGACCTTTCCGGCACACTGTCGACACAAGCATTGTTAGGCCCCTTTGCATCAAACCTTGCCTTTCCTCCTCTGCATGGAGGAGCTGGTGCTTCTCCCCCTTGTAGGGCCTCGCTGTCTAAGGGTCTGTTCTTAGGTCTCTTCCAGTGACATCCTCTTTTCCATTTCCTTTTTTTTCTTCCTTCATTTTCTGTTCCATCATCTTGTCTCCCTCCTCTTCCTCTCCCACTTCATCATTATGTGTGGATGCAATTCCCTGACCATGACATTGGAAAGCTTTCCAGTAGGGCTGGCACGGTGAACTGCATGGTGCTGTTCCACAGACTGGGGTATGGATGGAGAGACTTGATCACTGACAATCCAGTCCCAGAAATCTAGTTTGAATTAGCAGAAATATGGTTTATTTGGGGATAAGCATTATCACAGAGGTGTAGAGGGGCTCCACTTGTAGAAGGGGGGCCCTGAAAGTCCTCCCCACCACCCTGAAGAAATGAAATGAGAAAACCAGGCTCCACCATGATCCAGCAGCCAGGGAAAGGGAAGGGGGGGGGGAGCTCAGATCCTCACCCATACCTGACCCAGAGGCTGGCTCTATCAGCAGGGCTGCAGAAGTGAGTGGGGCATGGAGCTATTTCTATGAGTTATATTTTGACCCACTCTTTTTAGGATTAGATTATTAATTTTCCAATTAACTTTTAATCTGTGCTTCCATAGGCCTTACTTAAAGTAATTTTTGTTGTATTGTGATCTGAAAGGGTGCATGTAATACTTCTTTTCTGCATTTGTTTGTGAAGTTTTATGCCTTAATACACAATCAGTTTTTGTGAATGTGCCATGTGCCATTGAGGAAAAGGTACACTCTTTCCTATTTCCCCTTCAAATTTCCTCCTGAGTTTTATCACATCCAACATTTCTAAAGTCCTATTAATTTCCTTAATTTCTTTCTTATTCTGTGAAAGGTCATTGAGATCCCCTGCTACCATAGCTTTACTATTTCCTCCTGTGACTCACTTAATTTTTCCTTTAAGAGTTTGGATGTTAGGGGAGAAAAATCTGAAACTCAAGTGACTCTGGAACTGAATCTTGTAACCTAAAAGTAAACAAACAAGTCAATAAAATTTAAAAAAAAAAAAGACATGATTGGTTCAGAAGACTAATAGCTCAGACTATTGATATCACTTCCTTCAGTTACCTAAGTACAAAAGCAACCACCAGGACCTGGAAGGATCTTTTAGAACTTTGGCTTCTGAATAGCAGTGGCAGGAGAGCTAAAATGGCAGGGGAACTAACTAAAATGGTAGGGGAGTTTTGCTGAGCTGAATCAACTGAAGGTGTTCTCCATGCCTGTCCTTGTTGACTATCATTTTACCATGGTTAAGTAAATCTTTTATTAACTGTTAAAAAGAAAAAAGAGTTTGGATGTTAATGCCATTTGGTCCATAAATATGTATTATGGACATTTAATTCATTGCCTATGGTACCTTTTAGCAACATGTCGTTTCCCTGCTTATCCCTTTTAATTTTGCCTACTTTTGCTTTTTTTGTTATATGAGATCATGATTGCTATCCCTACCTTTATTAGAGCTGTTGCATGACAGATTCTGTGCAGATTTTTTTCTCAAAATCTGTTTTTCTGTTTCAAGTGTGTTTCTTGAAAGCAGCATGTTGTTGGATTCCGATTTCTAACCCATTCTTCTATCTGCTTCTGTTTTATGTTATCTGCTCGCCTTTGCATGTTGCCTAAGGCTTCTGCAAAATTCCCCGAAAATTCTCATTTAATTTTTTTATGCCAACCCATGATATATTGAAAACATGATGGAGAAAGTCAAGCTGTGTAAGGGGTAAATGTCCTATCAAAGGCATCAACATCTTTTCAGCCACCCAGGTTTTCAACCTTGGAATCAACCAGCCAGGAACTCATCACTCTTCACTCCTCAACATCTCACAAAGTCAACTTTGCCAAGTTTTGTCTGTTTTCCCTGTCTCTCCTTCTTTCTACTCATAGGGTCACCACCCTAGTTCAGTCAACCTTTGTGACCTTCTGTCTGGACTACTGTGATAGTCTGACAGTTCTCTCCATCCCAAGTGTCTTCCCTGTCTGAACCAGCCTCTGAACAGATGCCAAAGTGACAGTGCAGGGACTGTTTCCTTTTCGTCTCTGTATCTTCAATGTGCTCCATGATCCAGGCTTCCCCGTCCTCACCTGTAACACCCATTTCCCCAACTCCAGACATTTTCCCTGGCTGTCGTACTTTTCTAGAATGTTCTCTTGCCTTACTCCACATCCTGGTTGTCTTCCAGTCCCAGCTAAAAATGCCAACATCCACAGGGAGCCTTCTGCAACCCCTCTTAATTCTAGCACCTTCCCTGTGTTGCTTATTATGTGCATAGTAACCGTTAGACCATGAACTCAAGATGGGTATCTTTACCTTTCTCTCTATGCCTGACACATAGTAGGCAGCTATAAATGCTCATTCCTTTGAATTGCTAGGCATGTGGTAACTTATGAGGAAGTTTTGGGTGGAGTCTCAGAGGATGGGCCTTCTTGTCAGGCAAGTCACATGGGGGATGGGGAATGCCCAAGCTATGAAACACCACGTAGGTTACCTTGGGAGAGGAGGAAGGGAACAGAGGCTTTGTTGCCTCTGCTTTCCCTACAGGAAGCATCTCTGTCCAGGACAGTGGAGGGGTGGCTTGTATGGGCTGAAGGAGAGAAAAGATGAGAGGTTTTGGAATCCAGGGTAGGCTCAGTGTAAGAAGTCTAGGCTGGACAGAATCTGATGATGCCTACATGACAGCATCCCCCACAGTTCCCTCCCTGGAGGCTTAAGAGAATTTGGTTGCCTCCTACTTCTCTCTCATGCACCAGTGAAGGACTCCACTGAATGGCTCCGTTGTTTACATGTCACAGGTCCTCACACCTAAGGATGGCTTAGTGGGCCTGTCAGCTCCCAGAATACCCCAGTTGTGCATGCCTTTGCCACAAAGACGTGCCCCAAACTCCTGCCTGATGGGTGGATTCAAGGGGTCTTTAGAAAATGCTCAGGGCACCTCCTTCCGCTGTCTGAGTGTCCTAAATATGTGATTATAAGGAAATTATAGGAATATTTTAGAAGTACAAGACCCATTTCTTCAGAGATGCAAGTAACAGGCATTTCTCCAAAACAGCTGCCCAAATTGTCAACAAGCACCTGGAGAAAATATCACATGTGATAATCAATGAAATGCAAATTAAAACTCAGAAATAAAACTTTACTTCTATTAACAGCAGTAAACTTGTGTGTAGCAAGTGTACCGAGACTTACAAAGCACTTTTATAGACTTGGTGTTGAAAGGGACCTCAGAGTCCATTTATTCCAACCCATATCTGAACACAAATACTCCCTACAACATATTCAGCGAGTGGTGACCCAGCGTTTGTCTGAAGACCTCCTGTGAACTCTAGGGTGTCAACTCATATGTGACAGATTTGACAGGATGTCAAAAGACAAATTCACAAATGTTAGAGTGGATATGGACACGCAGGTTCACTAAGGACCCATTCATGGAACTGTGAGTTTTTCCAGCTATCCTGGAAAACAATTTGAAGTATATTAAGAAAATCACTAAACTCTATATAACCTTTAAGCCCAAAGAGGTCATGGACAGAGGAAAAGGTCCCATGTACATAAAAAGTCCACAATATTTTCGTGGTATCTAAGTACTAGAAGCACGTTGGGTGTCCACTGATTAGGGAGTAGCTGCATAAACTGTGGTAAGTGAATGTAATGGAATATTGTTATACCATAAGAAATGCTGAATGTGAGAAATTTAGAGAAAAATGGGCTAGGGCTTGGTGACGATGCAGCATCACACCTATGTGCGTGATAATGAAGACCTCTCCTGAGGAGGCAGTGAAATGAGTAAAGGTGTCCGAAATAACGGGAGCATAATGGACAAGACGGGGAAACATGCACATGCATATGTGTGTGCACATGTGTGTACGTGTGTGTGTGTGTGCGTGAAAGGAGAGGGAAGAGCAAAAAGGGTGCTAGGGGGGCGTCTTTTCACTAGCACAAAGACTCTACAGTCAAGTGACTCCAGCCATTGTTCTGTCCATTACACTTCACATGACAGCCTTGGCATCCAAGTTAAGTCTTGCCCATTGCCAGTCCAAACTCAGGGATTAGACCCTCACTCCCTCATCTTGGTCATAGCCTTACTGCACTTGCTTTTCAGAGCCTTGGTTTCCCTCTTGTTAACCCTAACGTCCCTCCCTGCTAAGGTGGTGTTCTCAATCCTCTTAGGGGGTGGTCTCCTGCTGCTGAAGTCTATTGAACCTAAGGTTCCAATATTTTCTCTATTCCTTGAGATAAAATGCTGCTAAGAAAGAAGGCAAAGAGTAGAAATAAAATGTGTATCTACCATTTGGGAAACAGACAAACTGTGGCATGTGAATGTGGGGGAATATTGTATAGTATCTGTCACATTTGACAGATATGAAGAATTTCCAAATGTTTGTCCAGCTTTGGTCTCTTCACTGGGTTCTAGTCCTACAATCATCAAGGGGCTCTTGGACATTTCCCAGATGTCCCAGAGGCATCCCAAAGGCAACATTTCCAAAAGAGAAGTGTCTGTCCCTCTCCCAAACCCTGCCCTCTTCCAAATATTCTGGTTCAAATCAAAGACATCACCATCATTCTGATCACTCATTCTAATCTAGTTCAAAGCCTCAGTATTTTCCTCAACTCCTCAGTCTTCCTCTATCCCCTGACCATCAGTAGCCAAATAGGGTCAATTCTGTCTTTATATTCCAAGCCAGTGTCTTTCATTTCACTCACATGACCATGCCCTCAGCATGGTTTGTTACCTCTCTTCCAAATGACTGCAATAGCTATGGACCATGTCATTCCCCTGAAAACAAGCTTGAGTGGATCACCATGGCCTCTAGAATCCAATAGACTCCACAGCTTGCAAGCTACTCCCCTCCATCTTTCCTGCCTTATTGTATGGCATCCCGCTTGCCCCACTCTGTGGTACAGCCCAATGGGCCATGCTGTTCCTCCCACAAGCCACTCTGTCCTGCTCCACTGCCTTGGCACTGGCTTTGTCCTTGCTCCCTCTCTGCCTCTCAGAAGCCCTGATGAACTTCAAAGTTCATCTCTGATGTGACCTCCATCTCCACTCCCAAAGCTGCTGCCAAGCCCTGAACACTTCCTTTGTATTACACAGTATGTGTTCTGCATGACAGATTTCCTCTAATAGACTGTAAGCGACTAGAGGGCAGAGATTTATCAATCTTGTATCTGCTGAGTATGGCATAGGGCTTGGCAGACAGTAGGGGTTTAACTGATGCCTGTTAACTGAATTCAGAAAAACAAGAAAAGCTTGCTGTAAACTAAAGTAGAATGGAAACAGAACATACAATGTGAGTACATATATAATAAAAGGAATGTGGGCCCTAAGTAACTGAAAAACTGGGAAACCAATGAAGAGCATTCTGGGTACCTTTCCTGGCAAGTTTGTCTTTTACTTCTTGGTCAACCTCACAGGCCTGGATGGGACTCCTAACAGGGAGAGTACAAGGGAAAGAGAAAGTGGGCCAAAGACAGAACTCTGGAGACTGTTCAACTTAAGGAATCAAGAAATAAGCAAAGTCAGAGAAGACAGAGAAGGGTCAGGTAAAGACCCATGAGAACTAAGTGGGATGTTTCTGAAGCTGGAGCAAAGAACATAAATGTACAAGGCACTTGTACTTTTACAGATTAATTCACAGAGACGATTAATTCACAGAGGGAAAAGGGGAAATAAGAACTGACAAAGGGTCACTACACTTGGGGAATATGAAGTCACTGATGACTTCCATGGAAGTAGATTCAAGAGAAGACATGATTTAGAAACAAGAGCTAAATGAGTCAAGGGTGGCTTTTTTTTTTTTTTTTTGCATACGTGACATGTGACCTTGTTTGTAAGCAGCTTGGGAGAAGCCAGTGGAAGATGGACTGAAGAAGTCTAAAGAGATAATGGCTGGAATGTGGAATGTGGAATGTGGTCCTGGAAGGGGACTGGCTGAAGTGTGGAGGCAGGGAATCTTGCATTTGTAAGGAGTCCTCTGTGCCCAGAATCCTGAAGAAGAAAGCAAAGAGGGATTCTGAGAATACTAGAGTGAGAGAGCTGAGTTTTAATCATATTGTCCCAATTTGCCATGGTTAACATAAGGCCAATGGAATATTAGTATGCAGTGCAGATTAACAAAGAGGTAATCAGAGAGACATGGGAAGACTTGAATGAACTTGTGCAGTCAAAGACGCAAGATGAAAACAATGGAAATGAAAAGATCACAAAAAGGAAGTTGAACTCTGAGAATTGGAAAAAAACCAATGAAGATCCAGATCATGAAACAGAATTTCTGTCTTATAGCTAAAAGCTCTTGGGCTAGCTCAGAAAAGGTTATGCATTACAGTATATGGTCCATATATGTTTGTTTTTCTCTTTTCACAAAGAAGGATTTCATCTAGAAGAAGGAAATTACATTGATATAAAAACAAAATGCATCAAAAAATATGTTAAAAGATAAGTATCCAAAAAAAAAAAAAGACTAAAGAGAGGACCAGGCTTAAAAAAAAAAAAGATAACCACAACTTTCTCAATAAAGTCTACTCTCTTTGTGGGAATTCGGAAAAAGAGGTAGCTGGGAGCTCAAGAGAGAAAAGGTTTTATAATAGCTACTAAGAAAAAATAGGCAGGAATTTGCTTTATCTATAATTTTTCCCTCTAGACTGAATTTTATAGATATCAGGGCATGCTCTAGATAAAATACTCCTCCATAAGGCTTTACCAATCAAAGGCTACACTCCAGCCTTTGAATTATCTGAGGGTAAATACATCCTGTTTCCTGGAGGTAAACCTTTCCACATTTTTAAAGATCTAAGGTTTCTCTCTAATGTGAACTGTCTGATGTACAGTACGTTCTGTTCTCTGACAGAAGGCCTTCCCACATTCTTTACATTCGTGGGGTTTCCTTCCATTGTGAATTCTCTGATGTCGAGAAAGTTGGGAACTATCACGGAAGGCCTTCCCACAGTCATTACATTCATAAGGTTTCTCCCCAGTATGAATTCTCTGATGTAAAGTTAGTTGTGAACTCTGGCTGAAAGCCTTGCCACATTCAAAACATTCATAAGGCTTTTCTCCAGTATGAATCCTTTGGTGTAGAGTAAGTTGGGAGCTCCGGCTAAAAGATTTTCCACATTCAAAACATTCATAAGGTTTCTCTCCAGTATGAATTCTTTGATGTTGAGTAAGTATTGTGAACTGACTAAAGGCCTTCCCACATTCAAAACATTCATATGGTTTCTCTCCAGTATGAATTCTTTGATGTCGAATTAGTTGTGAACTCTCATGGAAGGCCTTCCCACATTCTTTACATTCATAAGGTTTGTCACCATTATGAATTGCCTTATGCCTACTAAGTCCTGTACTCCAGCTGAAGGACTTCCCACATTCATTACATTCATAAGGCTTTTCTCCTGTATGAATTCTCTGATGCTGAGTAAGAATTGTGAAGCGACTGAAGGCCTTCCCACATTCATTACATTCATAACGTTTCTCTCCTGTATGAATTCTATGATGTAGAGTAAGTTGTGAACTCTGGCTAAAAGCTTTCCCACATTCATTACATTCATAAGGCTTTTCTCCTGTATGAATTCTCTGATGTTGAGTAAGAATTGTGAAACAACTGAAGGCCTTCCCACAGTCATTACATTCATAAGGTTTCACTCCAGTATGAACACTCTGATGGAGATTAAGTTGTGAACTCTGACTGAAGGCCTTCCCACATTCTTTACATTCATAAGGTTTTTCCCCAGTATGAATTCTCTGGTGTAGAGTAAGTTGTGAGCTCTGACTGAAGGCCTTCCCACATTCTTTACACTCATAAGGTTTCTCTCCAGTATGAATTCTCTGATGTACAGTAAGTTGTGACTTCTGGTTAAAAGCCTTTCCACATTCGTTGCATTCATAAGGTTTTTCTCCAGTGTGAATTCTCTGATGTCGAGTAAGTTGTGAGCTCCCATGGTAGGCCTTTCCACACTCAAAACATTCATAAGGTTTCTCTCCAGTGTGAATTCTTTGATGTCGAGTAAGGTCTATGATTTGGGTGAAGGCCTTCCCACATTCCTTACATTCATAAGGTTTTTCTCCAGTGTGAATTCTTTGATGTCGAGTAAGATCTGTGACTCGGGTAAAAGCCTTCCCACATTCACTACATTCATAAGGTCTCTCTCCAGTATGAGTTGTCTGATGTTGAATAAGTCCTGTGGTCCGCCTGAAGGCCTTCCCACATATCTTACACGCATAAGGTTTCTCTCCTGTATGAATTCTCATATGTTCAATAAGTTGTGAGCGCTGGCGAAAGGGCTTCCCACATTCATTACATTTACGGGGCTTCTCTGCAGTGTGAATTCTGTAATGGGAAGTAATAAATGAACTGGAGTTAAAAAGCTTTTCCATTCACAACATTGGGGAGGTTTCTCTTAAATATGTATCCTGTGATAATCAATAGGATCTAAAATCCCACTGAAGCACTTCACAATCCATTGTAACCTAGAAAATAACTTCACTGAGTACATGAATCTTTTAACTGGGTATCATGCATATCTTTCCTATAGAGACTCCCTTATGGAAAAAGGACTGACCTGAAAGGGAAGCTTCTACCAGATTTATTCCATGGCCTCTTATTAAATAGTACTTGTCCTTGAGGGGAATGGGGGTGGGTACTTACCTGGAATATCTTTCCACATTTCTCTGCTTCCTCTTTAACTGGGCATCATATTCTGAGGTTTCTCCCAACTTAAAGACAGAGGGAAGGGCCTTTGTTAGTGTTTCTAAGGATGATTCCTCCACAAAAATGGCAATCTTTGAAGTTGGCTCCTTGATTTTAGATACCACCTCCACATCTGAAAGAAATAAAATGTGTCTGTAACCCTGCTTCTCTGATGCAACATATTTGCAGTCTTTTGGAATTCACCAAAAACTTCAGCACTCATAATCCTTTGCCAAATGAGGAAAGTGAGGTTTAGAATAGTTAGCTGACCTGCCAATGGTCACAGTGCCAATGCCAATGCCAAAGCTGAGTTGGAGGAACAGGACTTTGGACTGTAAGCTCCACATATTTCTCACTGGAGGGCACTGCCCCTCTCCACAAGGGAGGACATTTATTTTGTGCTTCAATGACATACAGAGGGAGGATGAATGAGTGGAAGCTACAGTGAGAACTACCAATCAGACCTGTCCATTCTTAGGGCTGGACAAGATCCGAGAGACCATCCAGTCCTGGGATTCTTAACCCAGGAGGGTCTGCAGAGTCAAGGAAGAACGCAAATATACATTTTTACTAAGCTCCAATTGGGTCCTAGCATTTCTTTCAGTTACATGAAAACTATTCTGAGGATAGGTTCATGGGCTTCACTAAGCTGCCCAGGGGTCCAGGATATAAAAAAAAAAATCTTGAAAATTCCTGATGTGGCCAGTGGCCCCATTGGTCAAATGAGAAGCAGGAGCCTAAGGGGGCTAAATAACCCTGCTGAAGGTCACGGGGCTCAGACTTCGCAGTGGTCACTTCCATCACCCCGGTCACCTCCCCACAGGAATCTGTCTGAGAGAGGCTGCATGGCCCTCACTTGAAGGGAATGTTGGCAGGATTCTTGTGGCTAAAGTGACAAGGCCCAGGGCCTGGTGTCCTTGTGACTTTGAAGCCTCCATGTTCCTCATAAAGGCAAAGCTCAGGATCAGAACCATGACAGGAGTAACAAGGGGCTTAGCCATCTCCTTCCCCCCTGCCTTTCAGGCCCCGCTTGCCTCTTTTCTGAGCCAAGCTCCCACCTGCTCTCCACATTGAGTTAGTCAATAAACATTTATTAAGCCTCGCTTTGTGCTAGGCACCATGCTACGGAGTGGGGACACTAATGTTATTGAAAAGAGCTGACATTTCAAGGGAAGACAACACACAGGGTGCGGGGGGAGGGGGAGGCAGGGGAGGGTGCGTGGAGGCTGGCCCTGGTAAAAAGAGCACACAGAGTTTGCAGTGAGGAGGGCAGCTGCGAGAGTAGGGCTCTGGGTCTCTCTAACACTCCAAAGTAAAGAAGCCCAGAGGATGCACAGTCCAGTGTGCTAGAGTGGCTGGTGGGTCTCACTGTGAGTGACCAGTGGGAGAAGATGGAGAGCAGGGCTGCTGCCCCTGGACCCGACGGCAGGAACCACACTGATCTTTAAAAGCAGGAAGAGGGGGGAGATTCACAAGCTACAGACCACTGAACCTCCCTTCAGCATCTAGATATGCCTGGAATGCAGTTTTAAAGGAAAGGTCACCGAGCAACTAGGAAAGCTAGCCAGCACGTGACAGAACTTTGGAACAGGGCCCCCCACAAATATCACGGAGGCCTGAGGCTGTGGAACGAAGCCCACGAATGCACGAGCTGCAGATGGCTCTGGATAGGGAGACCATCGACAAGAGATGGAGTCCGTCCAGGTAGGGGAGAGGGAAGGCAAGCACAAGGTAAGAAGGCATACAAGTCAGGTAACCAATATACACAATGACTACAACCAAAATGAAAAGTGCCGCCACAACACAAGAAGAACAGAATGTCTGCGACATGATCATGAATGGCTAACTGAATAAAAAGCATTTATTAAGCCCTTCTTGTATACCGAGGGCTTCCTTAAGCTCTGGAAACACACGCAGAGTTCTATGGGAGCTTCCATTCTAAAGGAGAGAGAAGAGACACATGGGAGAGGGGGGTCTCCAAGGGGCCTCTTCCTTCACTTTGCATCTTCTGATCAAGTGTGCCCACCTCTGATGCTGAGCCAAGGGGCAGGGCCGGCACTCCAACCACTAAGCCACCCTGCTACCAAGCAGTATTTTAGCCACTTAAAATTCCATCTGCTTTCCAGAATGCTTTGTCCCTGGGAGGGAAGCACACGGGGGAAATAGAGGGGAAGTTGGAACAAAAAGGGCCAATAAAAGCATTTTTTAAAAAGGTGGTGTCTTCATGGACCCCCAGAGGGTGGGACCTCTGGGCTAAAACCAAGGGAGGCTAAAAGAAGTGATCTTGTCAGTCACTGGGGTACATGCCAGACTGCCTGGGCAGAATGAGAACACAGACTCCAAGGCTGGCCCACAGACGTGTGCTGGTCGAGACGGGTGGCTCTGCTTGCCCTCGGTCTCTGTGCCTCCTCCTCGCCTCTAATCTCATCCCCAAGCTGCTCGCTGACCCTTTTTCCCTCAGCCTCCTGTCCCCCGACCAGACTCTTCCCAACACCTTCCGTAAGAGGACAGAGCCCAGATTCTCAGACACACTGTCTGGTTTGAACTCCAGAACAAGCTGTCCCTGTGCCGTGTACTCCCTGGCATCTGCATGTGTGTGCACGTGCACATATACCACACAGCGACACATACACCACATGCACAGATATACACACGCATGCACACACACAACACATACACACAACACAGAGACACATACACCACATGCACAGATACACACACAACACATACACATAACACAGAAACACACCCACAGACACACACTACCCTTGAGGACAGGGACTGTCTTATTAAAAGTACCCTCAGTGCTTAGCACAGTGACTAGCATGCAGCAAGCGTTTTATAAACAGTCTCCAGGTTGGACCCATCCCTTGTGAGGCAGGTACTCCTATCCCCATTCTACAGCTGAAGAGACTGAGGCAAACAGCGTGAAGGGCCTTGCCAAGGTCACAGAGCTAATGGTATCTGAGGTCAGATTTGAACTCGGGTCTTCCTGACTCCAGGCCCAGCACCCTTTACACTGCTCCACCCCACCACCTTTTGCCAAAAAACAAAAACTAAACATTTTTAAGCACAGAAGTTCACAATTTCTTGATTCCCTTGGTCATTCTGGGTCTTAGCCGGTGGCTGAGGAGGGAGTGAGGAATCCAGGGCACTCACACTTTAGGGAGAGTGAACTTCAGAGTCCAGAGAAGGGACAGGCGTGGTCTTCCACCCCAAAATGTGAGCAGGGAAGTCAGCTCAAATCCCAAAAAAGGAGTCCAATTCCAACATGGAGGAAAGACATAGGGTCTCTTCCCCAAGAGGAAGGGGAACAGACAGGTCCAGAAGGATGGATGCATGATTAAGGGCAGGCCCTGCAGCCAAAGGCTTTTGACTGACATATTCATCCTGATGCCGCCTCCCCTCTGTCAGAACAGGACAAGGTGATGGGGTCAGCCGGCCCTGGACCAGTGCCCACGTCAACGGCTCCAGGTCCCCTTTTCTTTCTCAGTGTAAAGCCTCACAGACCCTCCCCTCCCCGGGCCACCCAGGACCCTCCTGGAAACTGCTGGGCATGCCAGCTGCCAGGCTGTGATAGCGAGGATCATGGCAGCTTTCAGAGACTCAGGCCAGGCACATTGGGCTCCCCTACCAGGAAGACCCAAGAATTCTCCTTTCTAAAACAAAACACTGGTCCTTTCTCTAGATGCTGTTCCTCCCTCACTAGAATTTATTCTAAAAACCCCTTAGAAGGAGGGCTCAGGGCAGTCTGGTGCTCCCTGACAGCATGAGAATAAGAGCAGAGAGAGATGTTGGGGAAGCCAGGGCTGGGACTTGGAGAGGGGACCATTGCCTATACCAGAGGCTGAGGGCAGTGGGATCAAGACTTTTGGGAAGGAAATAAGGACAGATCCTAGGGAAGCAGAGGTGTTCTGACTGGAAGGCATGGTAAGCATGGAGAACAGGGTCAAGCGGGCCACAGAGACAGGAGAGGAGCCAAACCAGGAGCTTGTGACCCTTTGGGGTCTCAGGCCCTGCAGGCAGGCAGTCTGGGATGCAGCCCTTCCCAAAACCATGTTTGTAGATGCCTAAGACAAAATACACAGGATCACAAAGAAAAAATTATACCGAAATACATTATGGAAACAGTTTGTTAAAACTCCAGCTCATGGAGCCCAGGCTAAGAAGCCGGTGGCAGAGGAACGTCAGAGCAATGGATTGTGGAAGTGTGGTGCAGGTCAGGGGATGGGGAAGCCGGCGTATCCGTGGGCTCCTCACTCAACATTGAAATTAAATTCAAGTGCAAGGGCAGGTTTGGGGTAAAGGGGACCTGACTGTGGATCAGACACTCATTCCTGGAGTAAAAAGGTCAAGGGACCCGAGGGTGGGCGGAGAGCAGTCCCCAGGAATGGGTTTGGGGGAAGCCTCAGAAAGGAGTGAGGGGAGGGGAGGAAGAAGCACCTGACTCCTCGGGGCCTCAAGGGTCATCCAGGGAGCCAGGTTTCCTTGGATGAAACTGGACTCCTGGGAGAAAGGCTGACCCCAAGGATGACTTGTCAACTAAAGTGTACAGGCCTCCAAAATTGGAAGATGGCCATCGAGCTGCCCCTGGACATACTCATACTCAACCGCCAAAGCCCCTTCCACAAGTGTGGTGGGAGCGGCCCCCTTTTCGCTCTGTCACCGTCCTTCTTAGGGTGCACTGCAGACAATCTGGGAACTAAGGCCATGTTCAGGCCACAGCTAATGTTGGAGGGAGGGCTTGCTTATTCCAGGAAGATGCACCTCCAAGGCAGGGCCCTGGTAGCTTTTGGAGCTCCTCCTCCTGGGGCACTGGTGCACATCCCCAGGGCTTCTCCAGGCCAGTGCCAGTCTTACTCCCATGGTGCCTCCATCTCGCACAGGGGGATGTAAAAGACTTGACATTTCTCCCTTTCTGATTTAACCTTCTAATTCTCTAAACCATCAGGACGACTTCTGGACTTCAAGCTGTCACCAAGTAGGCCTGTGGCCTCTCTTGTATCTTCTACAAAGCTCAGGTTCCTTGCCCCTGCATCCAGGCACAGTCACAAACCATGCACAGCACCAATCCCTGGGGCAATGTCATGGAAACTTCCTTCCAAGGCCACAACTGACCACCAAAGACCACTTTTTTCTGGCCCACTGATGGCCTGTCCCCAGCTCGCAGCATGACGGACATGCCAGGGACATCTGTTAATACCCCAGTGAATCAGGCAGGTCCTCTCCAAGAGCGTCGCAGTCCAGCAGGGGCCAAGCGAGTCAGGCTTTGGTCACTCCCACCTTCAACTCTCCCTGCCCACCGGCTCCTTCCCCACAGCCTTCAACTTGTCCACATCCAAAGGCCCTGGAAAAACACCGTCCCCTCACACGACTGCCCCATATGGCTCTTCCCTTGATGAACAGAATCTTTGTCTGTGCGGACGACGACACTCCGGCCTCACCCACCCTCTTCTCACTACACGACCTTCTGCAATCCGGCTTCTGATCACATCCTTTGACTGAAACCATTCTCTGCACAATGTGGGCGCAGAACCAGAGAACTAGGAATGAGGGCAGCATAAATTAAGCCCTCAGGGTTCCCAGGGCATCAGCAGGCAGCCGGGGTTAACTTTGAACTCACATGGACTGATGTGGGGCCCCACCGTAGGCCCCTTGGGCAAGGAAGAAAGAGGTTTTAGACTCTGGGCCAGGAGCTCTTGAGGTCCCAGGGAAGCCCTTGTAAAAAACTCTTAATGTCCTTGGCCAGGGAAGCCCCAAGGCAGAGGTGATGCAGAAGAGTGCCCCAGGCACAGGGGGCTTTGCCATGTCCTTCTCCAGCTCATTTGCAGATGAAAAAACTGAGGCAAATGGGGTGAAGTGACCTGCCCAGGGTCATACAGCTGGTAAGTGTCTGAGGCCGGATTTGAACTCAGGAAATGAGTCTTCTGACTCCAGCCAGTGGTGCCCCTGGCAACCCCACCTGTAAGGGTGCTTCCTTACTCCATAAAGCAGCCCATCCTCCCCTTTGACTTAGCCCGTTTCGTGGGGATCAGGTACATACTCCAGAGTCCCAGACCCACTCTCAGTCATGCCCTTGAGGTCATCTGGCTTCTGTGGCTGCCCAGACCTCGCAGGCCTCACTGATGACTTTCTCGGGGCTTCCAAGAGCTCCCCGGGATCCATCCAGGGCACTGTCACCCATCACATGCTCCTTCCATTCTGACTAGGGTGGACAAGGAACCCCCTGACGCAGCCACACGTGTCCAAATTCATTTATAGAACATTAAAAATCATGTAAAATGTTGGCGCTGGTTCTGGCTCAGTGGAAACACACGGTGTGACAGGAGAATTTGCCCTCGTTCACTTCCATCCATGTCCTCCTCCAGTCCCTTCTGATGCACAACCCTCTCTGTGTCTCCTCCCGGGGCCACAAGGAGAAAACCTGGTGACCCCTGACAGCCTGAGCCAAGGGTCTCCTGCAACCAGGACAGGCCTCCAAGGCCGTTACTCAAAGGGGACAAAAACTCCCCAAGACCCTTTAGAGATTTTAGAAAAATGTACCTAGGCGGGCGGGGGCTAATGAGGAGCTGTGGCTGAACAAGACTAGCCCCTGCATGCGTGTGTATATACACACACTCACAGATACATACACTAACACACATGCACACTGACACACATTCACTTACACTCATGCTGATTCACAATCACACTCGCACACTCAGTCACATACTCAGCGCAGTCACACACAATCACACGTATTCACATGCACACACATACTCGCACGTGCACACACACTCACACATGCACACTCATGCTCACCCACAGCCCGCCCACAGCTGTGAGGGCACAGCCCTCACAAGGGAAGAGGGAAGGCCTGGGACCTGCCTGGGGCTCTGGGCAGCCTCCGGACTGAGGACCCCGCTCACCTGCCCTCCTCTGGGGGCCAGCCCCCCCTGCCATCCAGGGGGCCTCCCCTCTCTCCAGCTGGCAGATCACGTCAGGCTTGGAAAGGGCCAGACCTGTGCGAGGAAGAGACCTCCGGTCAGAGAAGCCCGCGGAGCCCACCTGAGTCCCTCGGGCCCAGGGCGGTGCCTCCAGATTTCCAGCCTGTGAGTGGGGGAGCTGCTGGCCACGCCCTCACCTGGGGCAGGTGCCCCCCCAGGTCAGACCCTCCCAGGGCATCCTCAGGAGGGGGGGCGGGGGTCCTCACCCAGGCAGGCCAGGTGCCCGAAGTTCTCCAGCATCACCTCGCGGTACAGCTCCTTCTGGGGGGCGGCCAGGTGCCCCCATTCCTCGGGGGTGAAGATCACGGCCACGTCCTGGAAGGTCACGGAGCCCTGCAAGACGAGCGTGGGCTGAGCTGGGTCTGTGATGGTGGAGCCCCAACCCCACAACCCCCAGAAACCCGGCCCTCCGCGGCGCACCCTCTGCCTCCAGGCCACGTGGGGCCCCAGCGGGAGGCGCCCCCTGCTGGCCGCTCACCTCCGTCCCCGGGGCCATGCCACTCTACTCTCCAGGCTCCCAGGCCGGTCCTTGGAGTCCGGGCTGGGGAGGGAAAGAAAACCGTAAGCACGTGCTTGCTTGGGGGCGGGGCCTCTAAAAGCCACGCCCGCTCGCCCCTAAGGCGGAAGGGGAGAGATCTGCGCGCGCGTAACCAGTCCTTGGTGCCCCCACCCCGAGAACCAGTAGTGGGGGCGGCCGTGCCTGATTGGCTTCCTAGCTTCACACCCCTTCTAGCAAACCAATCAGTGCGTCCGCTTCTCCTCCTCCTCCCCACACTCCCGGGAGGATCCTGGCCCCAGTCTCCTCCAGTTTCCCCTCGGCCCCCAGCTCTCGCTCACCCGGCTCCGGACCTGGGCCTCGATCCCCGGCGACGGCGGTGGCTGAAAGAACGGAGCTGAGGGGGCCACGAGCCTGCGCCCAGGGCAGAGGGGCGGAAGTTACGTAATGGGGGAGGAGTGTCGGGGCCCCAGGTATGGCAGCGGGAGGCCGGCGGCCGCGCTCGCAAGGACTTCTGGGAAATGTAGTCCGGAGTCTCATCGGGCAGGAAAAGGGATTGCTGCTGGGCTCGGGACCTAGGCTTGCGACCGAGGAATAAGCTCCATAGGAGAAGGGAGGGGCTCCTCCCGGGCGGCCACACAATGGGAGCCTAAGCAATGCCGGGGGCCGAGGCTTGACCAGTGAGCTTCGAGTAAGCGCCTGCTGTGTGCGGGGGCTGCTCCGGAGGCTCGGCAAAGGGTGCGACTTGGCCAACTTGGGCAGAGGGAGCGGGGGGCGGGGGAATCTCCAAGCGCCACTTCGGTGCATGAGCCTACGGTTAGACCCTCAGCCTGGTAGACACCTCGACCGTCTCTCCATGCCATTGGTTTCCTTCCGCTGTGGCCACGCTTTCCTCTTTGATCCATCTTAACCCCCGGAAGAGCCGGTTCACCCTACAGGGTCTTCCCGAGCCCCCGCCCACATCACTGCAGGGACTCCGAGAGAAATTCACCCCCCCATCCATTGCAGGGTGACGTCACGCGCTCCCCGTCCCCTGCCTCCTTCCCCTCCCCCCTCCTGCGATGCTGTCCCAGCCCCCGCCCCCGCCCCGTACGGCCTCCGCACCCCTCACCTCACCTCACCCTCTACTCCCGCTCCCC
>CM053594.1:1202681-1223468 GCA_028646575.1 Pseudocheirus occidentalis | reverse complement strand
CCGCCCCGTACGGCCTCCGCACCCCTCACCTCACCTCACCCTCTACTCCCGCTCCCCCCACTCAGCAGACCTCGGCTCAGCCTTAAACCAACACCCACCTCCCTCAGGCTTGGCTTGGATTTCACTTTTCCATTCTCTTCCCTCAAAGGTCCTTCAGGCCGGAGCGGACACTTTTCAGTGTCCTGATCCAGTTGCCTGACATCAATTTATCTTCTCAGTTTACTTTCAACAAATTGGATCTTTGAACTAAGCCAAAAAGGCAAAAATGGCAGAGAAATTCTATTTTTGTTCGTTGGGAAACTAAAGAATAGTTTTAACGATTCGATTTGTCTCTTCTGTGCTCCCATGCATTTTCTTTCTATATATTTATAAAGAATCCCCTGAGGATGGCTCCAAAGGCTTCGGGAACCAGCAAGAACCCCTGCCCTGTGGAGTCTACCTGGACAGTGAGGCTGTCAAGCACTATTGAAGTCCGACGGTCCAGGGATTTAAAAGCGGAGCAGAGGCGCTTGTGTCCGGTCTTTGCGGCAATAGGAGTGATTGCTCAGTCCTAAGCTTTAAGAATAGGTGGAGGTGTACTGGAGACTGGGAGAGCAAGAGCCGCCGAGGGCGGGACGAGAATGGCGGTGCCATGCAGGTGGAGAGAGAAGTGCACGGGGCAGGATTGCTGAGTGAGGCAGGACCAGCCAGATCTGGCACCTGGCTGGATACGGGGATTCTGGGAGAGGGAGCTGTGTGGTTTGGGGCCCTGTGAACCTGAAAGGACGGCAACATCTTAGACAGAAAGAGCGAAGCTAAGAAGAGGTGAGACTTGGGAGCGAGTGAACAGGCAAAAGGCAGGAATAATACTTGTGTAGGGCCCGTCTCGAAGGCTTTTACCTGCCTATCCGTGGATGGTTTCAGAGTTGTGCAGCATTCACCCCAAATAGCAAAGTGTGATGCAGAAAAGATAGGCATGATTGAAGGGATGGGGTGACGGGCATTAGTCTTGGATGTGAAAAAAGCCTGCATCGTGGATTAATTCCATTGAATCAGTAACATTTTGATTCACTGTAATATTGAGAAGCATTTAAAAAACTGCTTACTACCTGCCAGCCCACACCAAACCCTACCCTGAAGGAGCCAGCATTCCAGTGTGGGAGCCATGGGGACAATATAAATGCCAGCTTGACTGGAGATAACCTTGGAGGGAAAGGCACAAGGGGCTGCCAGGACTAAGAAAAGCCCTTTAGCTGATCTTTACAGGAAATGAGGGTAAGGGTCAGGGGATGGTGGGGAAAGCCTTCCCAGCCTGAGAAAAAAACAAGATTATGGGGTGGAAATAAGTAAAAGCCGTTGGGACAAAGCATGAAAAGCACAGAGAGACCCGGAGCAGCCCTTGGGCAGGGCCCTTTCCCTTTTTGCAATTACCTCTTGCTTCAGGATTTTTCATTATTTTTCTTTTGTTGGTGTTGGGGGAGAAGGCTTAGAAATGGGGTGGTGACTTTTATGGCAGTGAGGAGGTTCTTTGGTCCCATCAGTCCTTTACTGCCCTGGTCAGTCCCCTGCAGAAATCGCCCTCTCTGAGGCATCTCCATTACCACCAATGACAGTTGCCTAGACTTGCAGTCTCCTGCTGTCCTTGTCTCCTCCCTTGCCAGAGCTGTCCTGGTATTTGCCCCCTTCTCTTCATTCTCATGACCACTACTCTCATTCAGACCCTCATCACCTTCCTCCCGGATGAGAACCTGTGACCTCAGGGGTGGCCCTTGGACCAAATCCAAACTTCACAGAACAGATCCCCTTCAGCAAAAGGCCCCATCCAAGGACTGGAAGGCCACAGGTGGCTTCAGGGCCACAGGTTCCCCACCCCTGGTTTATGTGTTGGTCACACTGTCCAAAGTCTCTATACTGGTCCACCTTCCTCTGCTCCCTCGCAAGTCCCCATTTCCTCTAAAATGGGATACAAAGGCCTTTGTTTGACCTTTACAAACCTGACTCCTTCCTGCCTTTCTGATCTTAGACTCCCCTCAAAGCACTTCTTGCTGTTCCTTAAACACAGTCCCCCGCCCCATTATCCTGCCTTTTTCTCAGGCTGGGAAGGCTTTCCCCACCATCCCCTGACCCTTACCCTCATTTCCTGTAAAGATCAGCTAAAGGGCTTTTCTTGGTCCAGGCAGCCCCTCTTGCCTTCCCCTCCAAGGTTATCTCCCATCAAGCTGCCGTTTATATTGTCCCCATGGCTCCCCCACTGGAATGCTGGCTCCCTCAGGGTAGGGTTTGGTGTGGGCTGGCAGGTAGTAAGCAGTTTTTTAAATGCTTCTCAATATTACAGCAGATTTTTTTTAATCTGCTAATTAGTTACCTAAACAGAGCTGAGGGAGATTCCCAACAGAGAGTATAAGGGAAAGAGGAGAGTGTCCAGGACAGAATCTTGAAGAACAATCAGTTTAATGGGTAAGAGAAAAAAGGCAAGACAGAGAAAATACAATTAAAGATGCAGGAAGAAAAACTTTAACTGTGACAAACGAAAGAGAAAGGAAGAGAGAAATACTGGCAAGCCCAGGAACTTGGTGTCAACAACAACTGTTGAAAGAAGATAAAGGAGGACAAGGTTTCTTTCTCCTATGAATTCTCTGATGTACAATGAGCTGGGATCTCTGGCTGAAGGCCTTCCCACATTCCTGACATTTGTAAGGTTTCTCTCCAGAATGAATTCTCTGATGTACAGTAAGTTGTGACCTCTGGCTAAAGGCCTTCCCACATTCATTACACTCATAAGGTTTCTCCCCCGTATGAATTCTCTGATGCCGAGTGAGATCTGTTGTGCGGATGAAGGCCTTCCCACATTCACTGCATTCGTAAGGTTTCTCTCCAGTATGAATTTTCTGATGTACGGTGAGCTGTGATCTCTGCCTGAAGGCCTTGCCACAGGCATTGCAGTCAAAGGGTTTCTCTCCAGTATGAATTCTCCAATGTAAAGTAAGCTGTGAGCTTCCATGGAAAGCTTTTCCACATTCAAAACACTCAAATCGTTTTTCTCCAATATGAATTCTCTCCTGTAGAGTAAGTTGTGATGTCCCCTGGAAGGTCTTCTCACATTCTAAATATTCCAAAGTTTTCTCTCGGCTATGAATTCTCTTATGTAAAGTAAGACGTTTTCTCACACTGAAGGTCTTTCCACATTCATTACATTCAAAAGGTTTCTCTCCAGTATGAATTCTCTGATGCAGAGTAAGACTTGTCTTCAGACGGAATGTCTTCCCACATTCATTACATTCATACGGTTTCTCTCCTGTATGAATTCTTTGATGTACAATAAGATGTGAGCTATGGCTGAAGGGCTTCCCACATTCATGACATTCATAAGGTTTCTCTCCAGTATGAGTAGCCTGATGTTGAATAAGTCCTGAGCTACTTCTGAAAGCCTTTGTACATTCATTACACTCATAAGGCTTCTCTCCAGTATGAATTCTTTTATGTACAATAAGTTGAGAGCTCTTGCTAAAGGCCTTCCCACAGTCACTACATTCATAAGGCTTCTCTCCAGTATGAATTCTCTGATGTACAGTGAGTCGTGAGCTTCTACTGAAGGCCTTCCCACATTCGTTACATTCATATGGTTTCTCTCCAGTGTGAATTCTCTGGTGTTCGTTAAGGCTCGACCTCTGGTGAAAAGCCTTCCCACATTCTTTGCATGCATAAGGTTTCTCTCCAGTATGAATTCTCTGATGTTGAGTAAGGTGTGAGCTCCAGTGGAAAGCCTTCCCACAATCAAAACATTCATAAGGTTTCTCTCTAGTATGAAGTTTCTGATGTCGAGTAAGATCTGTCCTCAAACTGAAGCCCTTTCCACATTGATTACATTCATAAGGTCTCTCTCCAGTATGAGTTGTCTGATGCTGAATAAGTCCTGTTTTCACAATGAAGGCCTTCCCACATTCCTGACATTCATAAGGTCTTTCACCTGTATGAAGTCTCTGATGCTGAGTAAGGTGTGAACGCTGATTGAAGGCCTTCAAACACTCACTGCACTCATAAGGTTTCTCTCTAGTATGAATTCTCTGATGTCGAGTAAGACCTGTTCTCACACTGAAGGTCTTCCCACATTCATGACATTCATGAAGTTTCTTGCTAGTTTGGATTTTCTGATGTACAGTAAATTGTGAGCTCTTGTGGAATGCTTTCTCATATTCATTACATTTATATGGCTTCTCAGAAGTATGAATTCTGCAAAGGGAATGGATGAACTGTGGTTAAAAGCTTTCATAACTTTTGTAACATTTATAACTTTTAAAGCTTTTACATATGTAAAATGCCCGACTGAGTTTGGATTATAACTCAATTATGGAAATTTTTCAATAGTCTTGGAAAATAATTACTTTGAGGTTATTCTGTTATGTTTGCAAAGGCCTAAATTGAATATTCTAAGTTTTTTAAATGACTTTTATATCTATTGTTTTTAGTCGCCAGTGTTATTTTTCATCACTTATGTTTACCACTGTATCCCTTCTAACCCTCTTCCTAGAGAATCATCTCTTATAGTAAAGAAGATAAAAAGTTCCATAAAACTAATTATTATATTAAAAGACTCAAAAAAAAAAAGACTCAGACACAGAGTGTTCCATGCTCAGGATCCTCCATATCTGTAAAGAAGAGGGAGAAATTAGACTCAATAATTATCTCTTGAGGAACCAAAGTCATGCAGCTCCTTCCCTACGGAGACTCTTTGTTGAGGGAAGAGAAGTGGCCACAGCCTTTGGTCTCAGACATACTTTTACAGTCCCTTACTTTACTGGGATTCTTCCTTAGGATAAAGGAATATTAGGATATTTCATTTCTTAGAACAAATTTCTTGGGATGCCTCTTCTTTGTGGAAGCATAGAAAGGCACCCTGGGTTCCTTCTTTCAGACATATTAAGAAATCCGTTTTTTTCAGGGTCTGACCAAAATTTTAGACCAAATTTCTGACCAAATTTAGACCAATTTCTGACCAAAAATTTAGCTTTAGATTCATCTAGCAAACCTTTTCAGTACCAAGTCAAATGCCAAGGAGGCAGCATCCTAGCAAGAAAGTCCTAACCAGTTTCGAAAGCAGAGGTTCTTAGCCTTTTTTTGTATGTTGGACCCCTATAGCAGTCTGGGGAAGCCTAAAACTCCTTCTCAGAATCAAGTTTTTAAATGCACAAAATAAAATACCTACAACTGCCAAGGAAATCAATGATATTATAATACGGTTATCAACATATTTTTAAAAATAAGTTCACAGATACCAGGTTAGGAACCTTGTTCAAAAAGAGAAAGTATTAGAAGTCAAACTGTAAGGAGGCGCTCTGATCCCTCCGGAGAAGACCTAAGGCTGTGACCTGACAAGGGCTCTGACTCATCCACATGAATGATGTCCTCCCTTCCCCTCCCTTGGTCCAGGGACATTTTAAGTTAGGGTTCTATTGTTTGATGAATTAAAGACTGTTACCTATGTTCTCTTTCTTTGTTTACAAATTTAACCATGGAATTGTTTTTGTTTCTGAATATTTAAAATATAAAAAGAATTTGCTTGGGGATGGAGAATTTCAATTAAACTGTGGCATTTCAATCTCCCTTCAAGCATCAATGCTAATAACTATGCGGGCGCGTGCACACACACACACACACACACACACACACACTGCTGATAAAGCTGACAAAAAATAGAGTACTAAGTTTTCCTCCTTCATACCTGCCATCATGTTCTAAAGATTCTTCCCACTTGGATACGCAGAAATGATCCATTGTGAGCTGTTCCAGGGCTGATTTTTCCACAAAAGGGCCAAGCTTTGGAGTCGATTGTTTGGCATCAGGCCCTATCCCCCAATCTGGGGGGGGGGGAAAGCCATATTAAAAACTCGTTTCCCCAACTGGAAGAAAGGGTAACACCTGCTTTCTCAGGCCTATCCTCAGAATTCCAGACAAGAAATAGGATGGCCAGAAGTCATATAGGCAATGGGCATATATTAAGCACCATCTGTATACCAGGTTCAAAATTAAGTGCCAAGGATATGAATAAATGCACAAGAGGGAGCCCTTGCCCTCCAGGGGCACCCAGATTCCCTGGGGGGACAGCAGACAAACACCCTGAGCAAACCAGAGAGACAGGATGAACTGGGATGTTTCAGGGAAGGGGAGATGAGGCTTAAGGAGAACAAGACAGATTTCTTGCAGACTAGACTTCATAGTTTTAGAGTCACTTGTAAATCACAAAAAGGGTTCTAATCTTCTCATTTACCCTTTTTAGGGGTCAGTTAATCTTTGAGAAATGAGAACACCAGGGCTTAGAGGGTTTTGGGCGCTGAGGCAGTGTCGTCTAAGACCTTACACCTGGAGGTCAGGCGTGCCCACAAGCACAGCCACCAAGAAGATGCAGAGTGGCCTCTTAGGGGGAGGCCTATGTCTGGCTTAGGCTGATAGATTCTGGGTCTTTCTCTTCTTAAACCATCAAATTCAACCAAAACTACTTCAGTTATCGATGTTTAAAAGCACCCATCAGAAAATACAACTCCCTTTCAAAATCTCTGGTCACTGAGTCAATCAGAACTCAGGAAGAGACTTTGGACAACCTTCTGGTCCCCAAATCACCAGGTGTGCAGAGCACCAGGCCCTGGCCAGCTCACGGACAGAGCTGAAGGCAGGTCAGGCCTCTGAGAGCCCCAGGAGCAGCAGCCCCAGGAGCCCACCTATGTTCCATGTTCTTTATCTGGTAAAATTCCAAAATGTAGCATGAAGAACCAATGGCAGAAGCTACAGGAATGAGCCCTGAACAATGGTAGGGCTGGGAGGGGATGAGGGCAGGTACATTGATGTCAGGGGTGGGGTGTGTATGCATGTGTGCGTGTGTGTGCGCGTGTGTGTGGTGCGCTGTCTGTTTAAGATGTGCATGTCCATGGTTTGTCTGCATCTGGCTCTTGGGCAGGAGAGGCAGGAATCTCTCCCTCTGGAATCCAGCCCATCCCTTTCCAAAGGAGATTGTGACTCGTGTCTGTAGAGAAGCAGGAGAAGGGATCCCAGAGGTGTCCATTCAGTTCTCCTTTGCAGGGGGCACTGAACTGGACTTTGATCTATCAAACTTTTTAGGTTCAAGCAGCTCTCCTAGTCACCGGGTGGCTGAGGTTGCACAAGCCTAGGCCAAAGGCCTTCTCAGGCTTCCAATGCCTCCATGACTTCTTCCTCTGACTGCTGAATTCTTCTCTGACCCTCCATCTGAGGAAGGCCCCCTACCATCAATTCGAACCAGGACCAGGCCAGGAAGCCCCCGGCCTAGCTCCTCTCTCCCCCCGAACAATCCCACTTTTCAGTCCCTTTTGTGTGCTGTCTTTCCCCCCACAGAAGCTGGGTGGCTGTCCCTATGAGAGCACGGTCCACGGATGATCCCGAGAGGCTCTTCCTACTGCTTCTCAGCTCTGAGATCCTCTGATCACAAAGCTTTCTAGTTCACCATCTGAGCATTAGGAGAGGGGAGCAGACCAATGGCCAGGAATACAGAGGTCCTGACTCACCACATCATGTATCTACTTTTTCCTGGAGCCTTTGCTCCCTCTCTGCCTCCTGAACTAAGAACCTCAGCACACTGTATGAAAAAGCAGACTGTTAACATATTTCAACAAATACAGACTGAAACTTAATCATTTCCAAGTATGGAATGAAAGGATGAGCCTTGAGGGAGGAGCAGCAATGGTTTATTGTAGAGTTTAAATCACTAAAACTTGGATGGAATAAGAAAACCAAAAACAATGCCTACAGAACTGTCATGCCTTCCACGGCCTGCATAGAGAGCCTTAGAATATACAGGGAAGGGTGAAAACTAATGAGCAGGAAAATCCACTGAGGATGGGGGGAGCAGGGAGGAAGATGTGGGAGGCTGAGAGAATGAGCCTGAGGGGAAGAACACACAACTACCGGGTACAGGGGCAGCAAGGTCTGGCACCAGCATCCTCACCAAGCCTCCTCGAATGCACAGTGGAGGGTTCCCACAAGACCTTTCCAAGCCATTGTCAGCCTGGGGCGGTTCCAGGAGGCCTAGAGGCCTGGCAGACGTGCTAAAGTTCCAGTGGTTGCAGGGCTGACTGATGAGGGGCCCCAACACCAGGCGAGGGCAAAAGGAGTACTGGTCTCCCCCAAAGAGAAGGGGCCAGAAGGTAAACAACAGACCTGTGGGTATTGGTGCCTGGAGCATTTCTCAGCAGGGCCACTGAAGGAGTGGCAGAGGACTGCCTTGAGAGAGAGGCTGGTTTGGATTCCTCAAGGGCACATCAGTTTTGTTCCTCTTTCACTAGGCTCTGGTACCAGCAGGTCAAGGTACTCCTGCATGGTCAACCTAGAGTTCAGCTAACAACCCCTGGATATGGGCACTACAGGGAGCCATTTCTACTGACACTAAACTAATGTGAGATGAACCAACCATTCTGGAGAGCAGCTTGGAGCCGTGCCCAAAGGGCTGTAAAACTGTGCATACCCTGTGAGCCAGCAACACCAGCTCTAGGGCTGTATCCCAAAGAGACCAAACAAGTGGGAAAAGGACCCCTATATACAAAAATATTTACAGAAGCTCTTTCTGTGGTGGCCAAGAATTGGAAATCAAGAGGATGCCCATCCACTGGGGAATGGCTGAACAAGCTGTGGTTTATGAATGTAATGGAATTCTATTGTGCTATAAGAAATGAGGGAACAGATGGACTTCAGAGAAACCTGCAGACTTATATGAACTGATGCTGAGTGAGGGGTGCAGAACCAGGAGAACCCTGAACACAGTGACAGCCGCGGTGTGCGAGAACTGACTCAGCTCTCAACAGTGCAAGGACCTAAAACAATTCTGAAGGATCAAGATGGAAAATGCGGCCCACACCCAGAGGAAGTGGACTGTCTGCTCTCCTGGTCTTCTCTTGTTTTGCTGCTTCTTTCTCATGGCTCCTCCCATTAGTTCTAATTCTTCTTTACATCAGGACTAATGTGAAAATGTTTAACAGGAATGGATAAGTACAGCCCATATCAGACTGCACGCCTTCTTTGGGAGGGAGGAGGGAGAGAAAAATGAAAACTCAAAATCTTATGGAAGTGAATGCTTAAAACTAAAAATAAATTAATTACATAAAAACGAAACAACCAAAAAGAAGAGCCGAGGAGGAAATCAAATATAATCTTAAAGTAAGACAAAGATTTAGAAAAAAAATGAACTAAATAGGGACACAAGTCAAGGGCTCCAAAGACCAGCTCTGGAAGGAGAAAATGAGGGAGACGAGGCTGAAATGCCTTCACCTTGAAAAGGATACTGGAATCTTAGGGGGCCAACAGTGTGACGGGCGTACAAAAAGCTAGCACAGTGCTGGGGGGCAGAGTGAGGGAGGTGCTGGTCCCACCATCCTCTGTCCTCATCAGGTCTCACCCTCCCAGTACCAGATTCAATTCTGGAAATGCCAGCTCAGGAAAGAAAATGATAAACTGAAGTGTCCAGAGGGGAGTCACCAGGGTGGAAAGGGTCTTGGGAGTGTGTCCTGTGAGATCTGACTGAAAGAAGCAGGGATTTTATGGAAGACTGAGGGTAAGTGGGAGAGCTGTTCCAATGTTGAAGAGCTGCCATGAAAGAGAGAGTTTACCCCAGACCTGCTTGGGCCAGAACCCAGAGAGCAGAGGGAAGCTGGATGCCTCAAGACCTGCCCAAGAGTGGCAACGGTCACTGAGAAGAGGAAGGGGCCTTTGCGCCTGGAGGGCTTCAAGCAGAGTGTGAGAGTCACGCTACATTCATTTGACTATTCTATGACAACTAAGCCCAGTGTTCTAACCTGGCTCTGGGAGCCGGACTCTGACATCCGATGGGGCTACCACCACCCCTAGCTTTTTATCATCAGCAACTCTGACCAGCTGGTGATGGCTGTATTCATCAGCGTCACTGACAATTATTTAAGACCCAATTCAAAGAGAGATCCTAGGGGCACTCCACCAGAGAGTTCCTGCAGGCTGGCCCTGTATTCTGGGTGAGTGATCATCTTTGGATTGGGTCACTGACCCAACTGTACCATGATGGGAGTCCATAACACCCCACGTGCATGCAGGCGCCAGAAAAGCGCGGATGATATCCACATCCACAGCACTGCCGGCTCCCCCCATCTGCACACGCCTGGGAAGCCCCCAAGGAGCACACGATAGAGCTCATGGTTGCCGTGGCTCACTGGCCCAAGCTTCTTTCAGTCACTCACCTGCAGAACCACTCTTGGGAACATCTCCCTCTGGCAAGCGGGGGGCTTCCCCTCTCTCCAACTGGCAGATCACATCTGGCTTGGAAACAGCAAGGCCTGTTAAGTGAAAATGCACAAGACTTATGAAAAGAGAGCCTCTTCAGGATTCCGATTCGGTCCTTTTCTCCTGGGAGAATCCTTGTTCTGCTGGGAAGGCCCAGAGGAAGATACAGAGATTACTGAAGGACCCATCAGATGACGTGCTTAGAAGCAGAGGAGCCTGGTCGGATCCTGGCTCAGAAAGAGGTGCATCCCTGCTAAGAGGACGGGTGCTGTGGCATCTTCAGATCCCTGGGACGATGAGGGTGAATCATGGGCCTAGGGGAGGGCAGCCTCAGGGACAACACCATCCAGCCATCAGGTTTCAGAAGCACAAAGCAAAGCCCCTCCATCCATTCAATCTATCCGGTACTGAGGGCAGCCCAAAGAGCCTCTCTCTTGAGCACCAAGAGAACAGGTACCTCTGGTCTCCGGATGCCAGACGAGAGCAGCCTGAGAAGCTTGACACCATCTCCTGAGAGGGGACCCACCCCACCCCCCTCCCCAGGGCCTGAGGTCAGCCCACGGACTCACCCAGGCAGACCAGGTTCCTGTAGTTCTCCAGCATGACTTCACGGTACATCTCCTTCTGAAGAGGGCGCAGGCATCCCCACTCCTCTGGGGTGAAGTCCACGACCACGTCATTGAAGGTCACAGATTCCTGAAACATCAAATACAAGTGTACTCACCTGGGGCCCATTCCCCTGATGACCATGGGAGGAGGGGAAGCTGGCAGGGATCACAAGGAGTTCCTGTCAAGTTCAGAATTCAGGGTGTCACTGGCCAAGCAGCTCTCTCAGAGGCCAAGGTTGTCTAGACTCAGAATCATGGACAAAATGAGAGTCTGAACAGCCTATTTTTTGTGACTCTATTTGGTTACTCTTAACTCTCAGCAGCCCAATGAGGCCAAGAACAGCAAGTATTCTACACCTCCATTGCACAGAGGAGAAAACTGAATCGCAGGCCCTAAGGGCTGCCTGGCCCAACCTACATGGGAACAAAACTCCCGCGTCCACCATCCCCAGCATGAGCTCAGCCGCCTCACAAGGGGAGACCTACTAGGAGCTCAAACACCCCAGTCCACCATGGGATGGCTCAAATTGTGAGGAAGATTTTCCTTACAAGTCAAAACATGCTTCTCAGCAAATCCTAGGGCCAAGAGAACAAGCCAGTTCTCTCTTTAACATGAAAGCAGTTACCTGTGAAGGGAGACCAAAGCAGCCTGTGTCCCCTTACACCCCTTCAACATGCCACCCTCCCCCCCCCGCCCCTGGCCCCATCTTCTCTTCTCCAGTAGGTGTATCCCAGGCCTTTCAGCTGATGCTCTGGAGGCCCCTCCCTGCCCTGGCTGCCCCCTGCACCTACCCTCTGGCTCATTCGGGAGTTCCCCATGCCCAGAACTGAACAAGGAAGTCCAGATCTGGGCTGATGCGGGCAGAGGCCAGAAGCCCCATCACTCCCCAGTCATGGACACCACGCCCTCTGGCCCTCTTGGCTGCCTGATGGCTCTGCAGTCTAAGAACTCCCCCCTGGGTCCAGAAACACTGCTGTCACCTTGTGCTTAACACTAATTAACAGCAGCATTTATAATGCACTTTCAGGTTTGCAAAGCACTTCACAGAGTGAAGCCAAAAAGACAGAAAGGTCTGTGAACACGAGGGTCCAGGGTCAAAGGCTGTGCCTAGTTCAGGGTGCCAGGACTGATGCCAACCCGCAAATGCCAAAGACAAAGCAAGAGGTCAGTGGGAAAACTCTGCTGGACCTGAGTGAGAGAAGAGCATGGTCTGGCCCCAGGCTCAGGGCAGTGGAGGTGGCGGCAGCAGCAGCTGTTTTTGCAGCTCTAGGCCTACAGATGGTGGGGGGATCAAGCAGTTGATCAGAGGGCAACTGCTCTTGCTTTGCCCTGCTTGGATCTGGGTCACAGTCTTGGGTGGCAGTCCTGGAGTGAGGAGGAGCACTGGCATGACAGGGCTTGTGGTGGCTGTGGAGAGGGAGCCCTCCTCACAGCTCTGAGAAAGAAGAGTGCCCATGGTCACTCACAGACCAGAGAACAGGCCAGGAGAGGAGTAAACACCTCTCCTTTGATAATACCACCTTAGAAAAACTGAAAATTCACAGTTGCCTAGAAGTAGCTCTGACAACAACTGCACAAACCCCCAGTAATCTAGGACAGTGCACTCTCCACTATGGAAGTAGACTCCTGCTTTGGCAACGAGCTCCAAAGTCAAGTAATTGGCTGGGGAAATAAACAAACAGAGGGAAAAGTCAAACTATAGAATTTTTCTTTTCTGACAAAGGATATCAAAACAAAGAACCAGAAGAGAACAAAGTCAAAACCCCTGCATCAAAACCTTTCAAGAAAAATATGAATTGGTTGCAGGCCACAGAGGAGCTCAAAAAAGATTCTGAAAATCCAGTAAGAGAAGTAGAGGAAAAACTGGGAAGAGAAATGAGAGGGATGTAAGAAAATCATGAGAAACGAGTCAACAGCTGCGAAAAGAGACACAAAAAAATACTGAAGGAAATATCATCTTAAAAAACAGATTAACTCAAATGGTAAAAGAGGCCCAAAAAGCCAAAGGAGAAGAATGCCTTAAAAGCAGAATTAGCCAAATGGAAGCGGAGGTCCAAAAGCTCACTAAAGAAAATAATTGCTTCAAAATTAGAATGGAGCAAATGTAAGCTAATGACTCAATGAGAAAACAATAAAGTATAAAAACAAAACCAAAAGAATGAAAAAGTAGAAGACAATGTGAAATATCTCACTGGAAAAACAGAGATCATTTAAAAATTATTGGATGACCCGAACATCATGATCAAAAAAAGAGTCTAGAAATTATCCTTCCAGAAATTATCCAGGAAAACTGTCCTGATACTCTAGAACTAGAGGGTAAAACAGAAATAGAAAGAAGCCGCTGATCACCTCTTAGAAAGATCCCAAAAAGAAAACTCCTAGGAAGGTGACAGCCAGGTTCTGGAGTTCCCAGGTGTAACAACCAGCATTCTAGCACACCCAGGGTGGCTGCTGGCACAGCTTCTTTGATCTGTTTTTCTAAAGGAAAGCAACTCAAAATGGGATAACAATAATCTTACTTTAATCAAACATATCTATCATTCACTTAGTTCAAGGGGAAAAGTCAGCACCCTGACCTTCAGAGAATACAAACAGAAGTGACAAGCAGAGAAAAAATGCAGACAGAGAAAATAACACAATTCAACAGACCAACAGACAGGGCTTCTGGCCATCTGAACATTACATACATTCATAGTTAGTTACCAGAGAGAACAGCAACAACATCCAGGTTTTGAAAGCTGGGGGGCTCCATGGTTACCCCGAGTCTGGCCAAATCACACAACTCTCCCCAAAGGAAGCCCCAAAGCCAGACCTCACCTCAGAGTATATACACCCTTCTCCAAGGTCAGAGAACATCCCAACCTTCCTGACCCACTGCCTAGTTACAAAGTAGCAAAAGGTGTGGGCTTCCTGAAAAACAACCCCCCCAGTCAAGCTTCTCTTGTTGGGCTCAGGTGAGTCCCATTAAGGGGCAGGGAAGATCTTCACATTCCTTTACATTACACCAAGTCAAGGAGAAAATATGACAAGCAGTCAGGAAGAAACAATTGGCATATCATGGAAGCACAATTAGTATAACACAGGACCTGGCAGCTTCTACGCTAAGGGATTGTAGGGCCTGGAATATGATATTCTGGAGATCAAGGGAGCTGGGATTAAAACCGAGAATCACCTACCCAGCAAAATGGAGTATAATGTGCCAGGGGAAAATATGGTCACTCAATGACTTTCAAGCATTCTCAATGAAAAAACCAGAGCTGAACAGAAAATATGACATTCAAATACAAGAATCAAGAGAAGCAAGAGATGGTAAACAGGAAAGAGAAATCATAAGGAACTTATCAAAGTTGAACTGTTTAGATTCCTACATAGAAAGACAACATTTGTAACTCATGAGACCCTTCTCAATATTAGGCTGAAGGGAATGTATATGTGTGTGTGTGTGTGTGTGTGTGTGTGTGTACACACATATATATATACACACACAGATATAGTATGTGTATATGTATATATGTATGGGTATGTGTGTATATATGCATGTGTTTATGTGCATATGTGTGTAGATGTATACATAAAAAGAAGGCACAGGAAGAGTTGAATTTGAAGGGATGATATCTAAAAAATAAAATTAAGAGGCGAGAGGAATATATTGGGAGAAGAAAAAAGGGAGAGATAGATTAGGGTAAATTATCTCACATAAAAGACATGAGAGAAGGTGTTACAATGGAGGGAAAGAGCAGGAAGGTGAAAGGGAATGGGTCAACCTTATTCTCACTGAATTTGGCTTAAGGAGGGAATAACATACACACTCAATTGGGTATGTTACCCTATAGGAAAAGTAGGAGGAAATGGGATAAGAGGGGGGATGACAGAAGAGAAGGCAGATTCGGGGAGAGGATAGTTAGAAGCAAACACTTTTGAAAAGGGCCAAGGTCAAAGGAGAAACCAGAATAAATGGGGGGTGGGATAGGATGGAGGGAAATGTAGTTACTCTTTCACAATATGACCACTCTGGAAATGTTTTGCATAACTACACATGTATAACCTATGTGGAATTGCTTGTTTTCTCTATGGAGGTGGGTAGGGAGGGAAGAAGGGAGAAAATCTGGAAATCAAAGTTTTAAAAACAAATGTTAAAAAAAGTTTTCACATGCAACTGGGAAATAAGATATACAGGCACTGGGGTACAGAAATCTGTCTTGCCCTGCAGGAAAGTAAGGGGGGAGGGGGCAATGGGATGGATGGAAGGGGATATATGAGAGGGCAGACTGGGGGAAGGATTAATCAGTAAGCTTACTATTTTGCAGTGAAGGGCAGGGGAGAGATGGGGAGGAAATTCAAAATTCAAAATTGTATGGAAATGAATGTTGAAAACTAAACAAATGAGGCGGCTAGGTGGCGCAGTGAATAGAGCACCGACCCTGGAGTCAGAAGGATGTGAGTTCAAAGTTGACCTCAGACACTTGACACAAAAACTAGCCTTGTGACTTTGGGCAAGTCACTTAACCCCAACTGCCCTCCAAAAAAGAAGAAGAAAAAAGAAAGAAAACTAAACAAATTAAGGAAAGAAACGTTCAGGGTGCCTGGACTAAGAGACAGCAAGAGGTGCGAGGAATCCTGTGAGCACCCCGGGCTGAACCTGTCGACAGGAAGACTTGGGTTCAAATCCAGCCTGGTTATTCACCAGCTGCACGCCCCACTTGGGGCACAACTTCCAGCCTCGGCTTCTTCAGCTGATCCCAGAGTTGGGGGGCTGCTGCGACCCCCCTTAGGAATCTATGTGCTATTCCCAGGGAAATAACAGGAATTCTGCCCAGATCTCTTGGATCCAGAAGGCAAAGTGCAAAGAGAACATATAAGTGCCTGGAAGAAACCCCAAAAGGACAAGTCTGGAGACTGTTTCGGCCAAAGTCTGACTTGGGCTGAGTCTGGAGGATAAGACGAGGGGGGAGGGGAAAAGGAGGAGGGGGAGGAGACAGGAAGGGGGAGGGGCTGATGAGTCAGAGTAGGGGAGGGGATAAGAGACAGAGGGGTGAAGGGGAGACTCACAGGGAAGCCCCCAGCTGATGGGGGGCCCCCTGGGAGGCTCAGCAGGGGGCGAGGTGCCGCAGGAGAGGGGAACCAGGACATCTGCGGGGTGGGGCTGGGTCTGTGCCCCTGACCCTCCCCGGTGTTGTCCGCCCCCCCTCGTAGACCCTCCCCCCAGCAGGGGTCCTGGTGTCTCGCCTAGGCCTACAGAGAGCTCTGACGTGGGGCGTCCTCCCCAGCCCCGCCTCCTGCCCAACCCCCTCCGACCTCTAGGCCGGCCGGGGCCTCAGTTTACCGGGCAGGCTCACCTGGAGCGCATCTGCAGGCTGGGGTCCGGGGGCCATCCCCACGCAGAAGGAAAAGGAGGGAGCACTGCCCCGCCCCCGGAGAGGCAGAACCCCGGGGCAGGTCCTCGCGGTGGCTCCTGATTGGTGCTCTGGATGCCCCACCCCCTTGGTCCTGGCCATTGGCCGCGCCCGCTGGCGGGAGAGCGTGGCTGCAAAAGCACCGAGAGGACTGTGCGCACGCGCGGCTCTCTCCGGGCCGGCGCCCCTCCCCCTCCCCCGCCCTTGGGACAGCTCCAGAGGCTGGGGCCTTGCACCTCGGCTCCACCCTCTCTTCAGTCGGCTAGGCTTCCGCCTATGGCCCTCATTCACCCCAGGCCCGGACACGAGGGCTCGGGCTGCGGCCGTAGTCAAGGGCAGCGGAGTCCTCCCAGAGGAGGATGGAAGTGACGTGAGTCGCGGAAGCCCTTCCCACCCGGAAGTCGGGGAATTGCCCGCACAGCATTCTGGGAAACGTAGTCCGGAGGCGCATGCAACATGTGCGCAGGCCTGAAGTCACTTCTAACCCTGAGTGTGGAGGATCCCTCCCGGCTGAGCGAAGGTCCTCCTCGGGGAAGCCCACCCGCATCTTCCCCCCCCCCCCATTTCATTTGTCCACCTCACACGTACCCGTCCTGCCCCCGATCTATAGCGGCTGCTAACTGGCCCCAAGCGCCGGGCACAGCGAGGCGCCCCGTCGGAGCTGACTCCCCTCTCCCCCTCGGCTCTGCGCCGCTTCACTGTGCACCCTGCCCCTGCAGACCCCCCCAGGTCCCGCGCTGGGCTGAGGCGCCTCCCCCCTTCCTCTGCACGGTCTGTAGGTTACCGTCTTGTTCATTTCCAGGGCTCCGGGGGCGTCTGCCCAGCCTGGGATCCTTCCCCAGGGGAGCGGCCGAGAGACGCCAGGGTCCGAGGGCCGAGAAGCACCGAGCTGGCCTGATGCGTCCCGGGCCACGGCCCCCCCTGACTGGAGGAGAGCGGGGCTGAGGGCTTGGCGCCCCTTCACCGCACTTCGGTCCAGTGCGTGGGCAAGTCAGAACTTCACCTCGCCCCCTCCTCCTCCCCCTTCCCATTCTCAACAAGGGATGGGGTTGGGGGTGGGGCTGACCAGGTGCTCTCCATAGAGACTGGACCTTCCAGGGGCACCGCTGCCCTGGGCTAAAGAAAGCGCAGGAGGGCTCTTCCTGATCCCCATGGGCCCAGTTTCTGAGGACTGCTCTCAGCACAGACCCTTTCCCCTTCTTTCTCCCCTTGCCTCACTGGGTTCGGGTGCTCCCAGTGATGGAGGCTGCTCACGCATGGCAGTGGATATCATGGGGTGCTCGGGTGCCTGTGCCTGAACCCCAGTTTGTAATATCACGTCCAGTTCCAAAATCACGTTTCTCCCTAGCCTCAAACACTGTCTCAAGCGGTTTCTCTCTAGCTCAAGGGCAGCATGCCCCAACAAAATGATACAGTGGCCAGTGGCATCGATATAATTGAGTCGTTTGACCCAGCTGGGTACTGGCTGAAGCAGCAGTGTACTCGGTCATACCTATGGTACGTATCCTAGACTCAGTCGTATGTATAGTCCCTACCTCATTATATACATCCTGAATCCATGTTGGCATAGATGTGTACGCCCAACATCCATCTTGTCAAACAGGACATTGATGGGTGGAAGCTTGGTCAGCCCTGACCCCTAGCTGACTTAGAGAAGTTTCAAGCCTAAAATCACACCTCCATGCAGTACCCCCTTGGGCTATTTCCCAGTGACTTCTAGGCAACACGCCTACACAGTAGATATTAAAAATGCATGTTCTTTTAAGTACTGACCACTCCTTAACTCCTCCCTAATCCCACATATTTGGGACAGGTTTTACTATAGTTACGCTATATAAACTATAATATACCCCCTTTAAGGTTACCAAAAGAACTCTTGCCGGCTGTAAAGCGTAACAGTAAACCTTTGCCACCTCTACTTGGAGAGTGCTTGAGTGAATTCATTCCAGACTGCTTTCCAGGGACTCTGGTTATTGGGGTTCCTGGACTCCCTGAACTCCTTAACCCCCCCCCCCAAGGTACATGTGTAGGTGAGCCTGAGACTGGACCTCCACTGGTAAGATTTCATGGCTAAGTGACTTTGGGGAATGGGGGAAAAAATAAATTTCCTCAAGAGATGTAGAGAACTTCTGGGGTTTGGAAGCCTCAACAGAATATTGCCCTTCTCCTTGGTTACATGTTTACTGGTAACGATTGTTTGGAGTATGTGCTAACCTGTAATTTGCCCTGTTAGCCAGACATGGCTCATGGTATGCGTCCATAAACTGTGTCAGTCAAACAGTGTTCTGGAGAGGCAGGAGCTAGGAGGGTCTGGATACATTGTTTGTATTCTTATTGGAAAGGTTCCCTGGCTTGCAGTCACCTTGTAGCCACTGAGACCCCTTTGAAGTAAAGTATATAAGGACTAAGAAACATTTGCTTGTTGGCTCTGTGTGAAATGGATATGCAATAACCCCCTCTCTTTTCTTCACCACTTGCTAACCCACTGGCTGCGCTGGCCATAGCAGAGAAGTGTAGATAGCCAGTGAATTCAAAGTCAGGGTACATTAGCAAGGGAAGAATTGTTCATTCCTCTGTTGGGAGCAGAGATAGATTTTGGAAGAATAGATGGCCTTCCAGCTAATGAACTATACAAAATACACCATGAAAAGGGGCTTGATATTAGACTGAGCAGGGAAGTTAAGAACTGCCCCTGTAGATCCTCCTGAAACACTGTATTCGAGTTCATCACACCTACAGCAAGAATAGGAGACTGGCCAGGCCCAGCTCAGATTAAAGAAAGTATATCTCTAGAATGAGGACCCCAAAATTGCACGTTGGAAAACTGTCAACAACAAGGAATAAGGCTATGATACTGGGTTCATGGGCTCCAGCTGCCCAGTTGCCCCTATATCTGCCCTGTTTCTTTTTGGCTTTTTGTCCATTTACCTTGTTTGTCAGATTTGTCTCCTACAGGCTTAATACCCTCCATCTGTATTTGTCTGATTGCTTAAGCCAGATCTCATCCCCTGGATGATGTGCTGTGTCACCCCTGGACCTGGCATCAATCAAACTCCAGATGCCAGCTAAAGAGCTGAGCCCTCAGATGGCACCTCCTGGAGCAGGGACAACTCTATGTCTAATTTCAGCAGTGAGTAGCTATAGAAGACTTTTGCTCCTTACCCTGAGGGATTTGGGGTTCCATTTGTTGGAAGTGGGAATGATGGAGTGCTTGTGCTCAAGCCCCACCCTGAGATACTGTTTTATGTGTTTATTTTGTGTTATCTGTGTTATATTGTTGTACAGTTCTGTTGATACCAGCTACCCCATCGACACTAACTCTATGTAATGGATACAAAAGATCTTGGGGCCAAATGTATTGTTTAATGTATTTTTTTGGGAAGATCTTTCCCATCTGTTAATAGGGCTATGTGGCCTGCCTAAGTCACATGAGTTTGAATCACAGGAAGCCCGTGGTGGGAGCAGCTTACCAAATAGGTGGAGCCTAAAGGGTGGAGCTGGAGCAGAGGAAGTTGGCAGGGGCAGCCAGAGCTACTGGGGAGAGAAAGCAAGAAGCTAGCTGTGAGTGAGAGGGCATGATTTTGCTTGAGGGTGTCCGTTTGTGGAAAGGCCCTAACAGAGGGAAGGCTTGGTAATGGCAGTGCTAATAATGGGTATAGATTTCTTGGTTGCTATGGCTGATTGGGCTTTCTGGTGTTGGAATAAATGTTTTGGTTTCATCTTCCATGTAGGCAGTCTATTATATTTTGCAATTCAGAACTATGCCGGTATATTCATAGCAACCACAATGGCTGCGGGTATCACATTTGTGCTACAGTGACTGGACATGAGGTGTCATGCCATATGGGTTCCTCTTTGCATAAAAATGATTTCTGCTCCTCCTGTGCCAACATCTCCATGACTAGGGACGTGGGAAGCAAGGCCCTAGAACTACAAATCCATCAGCTGTGGTTTGTGCCTGTGTTTATGCAGAGCCCCATCGTGTAGTTTCTAGCTGCCTTTTTGGTCAACTCCTTACTGAAGAAAATCGAGCCATTGGATAGGATGCCCATGCCACAGCAAACATTGTAGTATGGAAATTAAGCCCCCTCAGGTGAAGGGCTTGCTGCCAGGCCTGGATCGGTTCCCCATCCCCCAGGGAAGAGTTCAAGCACGCAGGTATGAGGATTGGATCCTCAAGTTAAACCCTATTGTTTATGTCCCTGGCCTGGGAACACTGTAGTGCACAATGTCCACATGGGAAGCCATTAGGAAGTGTCCTATAAAAGTGTCATATTGTCACACTTAAGACAATAAAGGAGACTCTATTTTCCACACCTCTTTGAGTCCCTGGCTGTTAGGTCTCTGATACCTCATAGTGGGGAGGAGACTCCTAAAGAGGGTCTTGATACTCCGGGTTGAACCGGTTCTCAGCTAACAGGAGTACAAGTGATCACCTGGAGGCAGCTGCACCTGCTTACAATAAGCAGGATAATCTCTCCGCCTTGGGGTGAGACACATTGGCTCGCTGTGGCGAGGACATGGCCAGGGGAGGGGC
>CM053594.1:1178276-1202181 GCA_028646575.1 Pseudocheirus occidentalis | reverse complement strand
TGTTCTGGGGAATTCCGGCCCCCTTTACCCCCATGACACTCCACCCTGCTCTGGAAAGCACAGACTATAGCCCTCTACCCTGTGCCCTCCACCCTGTTCTAGGAGGGACCCCCATGACACAGGAAGGTTGCACCCTTGTACCTTATTCCTAAATTAGCCCTGAGCTATAGATCTGACCAATGGCTCATTTTTGCTTCTGAGCTAGCTCCCCTCCCTGATTGTGGCTTTTGTGGTTTTGGCCTATATAATCAAGTCTGTAAACACTAAAGATCACTGCCTGATTTGAGTTTACACTCCAGGTACTCACACGGTTGATCAATAAATCTACACCTAAATTTATCTTGAACCCAGGTTTCAGGCTTGCTCTTATTCTCTGCACAACAGTATCTCTGATAAAGGCCTCATTTCTCAAATACATAGAGAACTGAATCAAATTTATGTTGTACTAAACATTTAATATCATACTAGTCATTCTCGAATTGGTAATGATCAAAGGATATGAACAGGCAGTTTTCAGAGAAATCAAAGGTATCTATTGTCACATGAAAAATTGCTCTGAATCACTCCTGATCAGAGAAATGCAAATTAAAACATCTCTGAAGTACCACCTCACACCCATCAGAGTGGCTAATATGACAAAAAAGGTAAATGTTGGATGTTGGAGGGGATGTGGGAAAACTGGGACACTAATGCATTGTTGGTGGAATTGTGAACCACCCACTCTGGAGTTAGAACTATGCCCAAAGTGCTATAAAACTGTGCATACCCTTTGATCCAGCTGCTAGGTCTATGTCTCAAAGACATCCAAAAAGAAAAAAAAGAAAAAAAGGACATATTTGTACAAAAATATTTACAGCAGCTCTTTTTGTGGTGGCTAAGAACTGGAATTCAAAAGATGCCCATCAATTGGGGAATGGCTAGACAAGCTATAAGATATGATTGGAATGGAATATTACTGTGCTGTAAGAAATGATAAGCAGAATGATTTCAGAAAACCTGGAAAGACTTACAGGAACTGATGCAGAGTGAAGTGAAGAGAACACCAAAACATTGTATGCAGCAACATTGTAACAATAATCAACAGTGAAATGACCTAGCTATTCTCAGCAATGTAATGCAAGGCAACCCCGAAGAACTCATAATGAAACATAGTATCCGCCTCTGGAGAAAGAACTGATATTGATGGAACATAGACAGAAATGGCTATTCTCCACTTCCTTTCATTCTTTTTCTCTTGAGTGTTCTTATACAAAATGACAAACATGGAAATGCTCTACTTAATGGCACATGTATAACCCATATCCGATTGCTTACCATCTTAGGGAAGGGGGAGGGAAGAGAGAGAGGGATAGAATTTGGAACTCAAAATTGTAAATAAAAATGTAGGGACTAAAGAATGGGAAACAAATAAAACAGGAGTCGGGAGCGCAAACCACTCCAATAGCTTTGCCAAGAAGTTAGACACGACTGAACAAGAACAAAAATCTCAACAATTTCTCAGTCATCGCATTAGATTCCTGGAGCTATTCCCCCAGCTCTAATCTCTCTCCTTGCCTCCCATTTCCCACATCCAACTGCCTACTGGACAGCTCAACCTGCACGTGTCACACACTTCTTAAACTCAGCCTCTCTCTGTTGTCTACAGCATCGCCTTTCGTGCCCTTTGACTCTCTCCTCAGCCTGTATAAATCCTGGCCATGTCTTAAGTGACGCCTGGGAGGCAGAACTTGACTCCTTGGGTTGGAATCGCCCTTCTCCTTGCTGCCTTGCTGCCCATACCTTGTGTACTTCTATATAAACCGGAAGCCGTGGCACTCGCTGCCGGTTCCTTTCTTAGATTTCACCTTAGCTCAAACACTCAATAACCATTCATTAAGTACCCACTATGGGCCAGACACTATACCGAGTGCTATAGGCAGAAAGAGAGGTAAGACACAGGCCTTTTAGAAGAGTTTAGCTATGAAGAGTAGTCGAGGTAAAGGGTAATAACAGGGGTGGAAGAATCAAGTGAGGGCTTTTTTTTTTTTCAGGATGGGGAGACGTATGTTTCTAGGCAATAGGAAATGAGCCACTGAAGAAGGAAAGACTGGAAACAAGTGATGGGGGGAATGACAGGGGTCCAACTGTTGGAGGAGATCACTCGGACAGCGGAGGGCTCAGCCTTGGGAAAGAGTGAGACCGCGGCATCCCAGGAGACAGGGGTGAGGGAGGAGAAAGAGGGGTGGAAGGCAGCTGAGCGATAAGAGATGAGAAGAGAAGAGGAAATTCATAGTGAAGGGCCATTTTTTCCCTGTAAAACATGAGAGAATAGAGTAGAGGGAGCCATGGAAGGTTGAGAGGGGATGAGGTTTGGAAGAGCCGCTGGGTAGAGCGAGGCAGTGAAGTGATAAGAGGGGTGTGGCAGGATTGCCTCCCAGCAATGAGGGCCCAGCTGAGGCCCAGCAATGAGGTTCCAGTGTAAGGGAAATCTGTAGTCCCCTAATATGAGGCCAGTAGTTAGCGAGAAGAGAAAAATCTGTAAGCCAGGTATCAAAGTCATTGAGGAAGGAAGAGGGCTGATGACCTGGGGGTGTGCAGACAATAGCTACCGAGATTTTTATTTGGTGCTAGACAGGAACGGCATGGACCTCAAAGGAAGAGAAATTGCGGCATGATGGAAGAATGGGAAGAAACTGGAAGTGGCAACGGGAGCAACGAATATTCCACCTCCTCCACTTTGTCAAGGAGAATGAGTGAAGGTGCAGCCAGCGGTGGCGCCCTGTTCTCAGGAAAAAGTCAGGTTCCATTGTGAGCTACTGGACAGAAGGAGGGGGAGAATAGATTTAACACGAAGGGAAGTTTGTTGCCTTTGGAACAGGTATTCCAGAGGGCACAATGGGAGGGCTGGGTGGAGCTGGAATTAGACTTAGGGTGGGAGCATCGAGGGGCACGGGGCACGGGAAGTGCGTGGCAGTAAGTGTGAAACAAGCTTTGGATGATGATCGACAGGAGTTCAGAGTCACTGGGGTGTGAAAGGCAGACCAGGTAGGGGAATGTACCAAAAGTGGAGGGCGCCATGGCTCTGCCCTCAAAGGAGTGGTGTATGCGGCAGGGAATGGGAGGCATGAAGCCAAAGGAAGGGCTGCTCTTGGCAGCTGGGGCTGGGAGCTGGCCGCAGATGCCTCGTACTGCTCCACAATGATTCAATGCCTGGCCCAATGCCTAACAGCCTTTCCTTTGGGGACGCGCCGCATCCAACAGGAGACGAGAAGCTTGGCACCGGCGCTGGAGCCTGGGGACTCTGGGGTCTGCTCGCTGAGGGGCTCGCTCCCCTTCCCACACTGTGGCCGTCTGGTTCCTACACCAAACTGGGCGGATGCTCAGAGGAATGTCATTTCCTCCTCCGTCTTTTCCAGTTAAAGGCTATCGGGGTGGATGTCCTGGACAGGATGCCCCTCTCGGCTGCTGCCGGTGCCCTCCTGTGGGTGCTGTGGTCCAGGAACCCCAAATCTCCGCTGGCGGCAGCTATTTCCTACCTAGGTCCTCTTCTGGTGCGTGGTCTGCCTTGGACTGGCAGCGGGGAGGAGAGCCCCGCGGGCCAAGGGCTTCAGTTAAACCAGAAATAGGGGGCCTGGGAAGGACGTGACGCGAGTGGGCCCCCGTGGGAGGACAGATGACGCATCAAGGACGCGCGTGTGTCACAAGAATTTTGAGCAGACGGACTTGGGGCACAAAGCGGAGACTTAGCTGCACTTCGGGATCGATCTTGGGGTCCTGTCCCAGGGGTTCAGGGAAGTCCACGAGGCGTCCTCGCGGGGGTCTCTAGAGCCTCCTCCTAGTGGGGCGCCCAGGGGGATTCTGGCTGGGAGGGAAGGGGCCGGGAGGCAGAGCCTCCTGCCGGGGGCAGCCAATGCAAATGCCCGGTGTCGGGAGATTGGGCGTCTGAGCCCAGGAGCATCACGGAGGCCAGTCTTGGGTGGGAGGACACGTGGGGAGGTGGGGGAGGCTAAGAGAGTTTCTAGAAGAGCTGATGAGATGACTGCGGGGTGGGCGGGGCGTGTTGGGGGGAGGGGGGATTGTGGCAGGGAGGGGAGGCTCCAAGGGCGGAGGCTCCAGCTGGATGTGGCGCAGTCCTTCGAACTCTATTTCCCAACAGGCCACGCGGGCGCCTTCGTTGGCGGCGGGGAAGGTCTCTCCCCAGCTTGCGCTCTAAGAGAAATGAGCAGTCCAAGCCCAGTGGACTCTGTTTCCCAGAAGGCCACGCGACGCCTCTGCTTTGGGGAGCGGAGGGGGTCATTTCCGGTGCGGCTGCGCCTTCTCGCGCCTGCGCTCCCGGGTCAGCTCGGTCCAAAGCCCTTGTCCCTGACTGAGGGTAGCTGGCCCAGCGAGAGTTGCGCGTGCGCAGTTCGAGACCCGCGCCACCCCCTTTCGCTAACGGACGCTCTCATAGGTCGGCTCCGGGGGGAGGGGAGGGAGGGGAGCCGAGGAAACCAATCTGGGCAGAGGTGTGGTCCCGCCCCAGGCCGTCCCGGGCCAACTCGGGTCAGAGGCTCCGCGGGAGCGAGCCAGGGGGATGAGTGAGGCTGGCATGGCCCCTACGCCCAGGCCGGTGAGCGTAGGCCCAGGGGGCGGGGCTGGAGGGCCCCAGAGCTAGGGGGCGGGCATAGGGGCGGGGCCATGTGGGATGGGGGCGGGGCTGAGGCGCCCGGGGGTGGGTCCCGGCTAGGCTCCGGTCTCCTCTGTGCTCCAGGCATCGAGCTGGTCTAGGAGGACATTGGCTGGAGGCTCCCTGGGCCCCGGGGGCTCTAGGAAGGTGGGCCCGGGCCTTCCTTCATCCAAGGTGCCCCCGAGATCTTCTCCCTGGAAAGTCCTTGAGCCCCAGTCTCAGCAGCAGGTCCCCCCTCCTAGGAGCCGGGTCTAATGGGGAAACGAGGGATGGAAGCCACCCACAAGGGCTCGTCCGTTGGAGCGACCCGAGACCCAGGTAGAGTCAGAGATGAGCATGTTCAGTGTGTCTGACTCTTCCTGGCCCCACCGCGCGTTTTCTCGGCAAAGACAACTGGAGTGGTTTGCCATGTCCTTCCCTGGCTCATTTTACAAATGAGGCCACCAGGGTGAAGTGACTTGTCCAGGGTCATACAGCTAGGCAACTGAGATGGGCAGCAAGGCAGCTTGGGGAATGAACAAGATGAATCTTAGAACAGAACCACCGCCTCCTCACTGAGTCAGCAAATGTCAAACTTGGAGCATCCCCAAGAACCATAGTACCCTCCCTCCCCCTTTCTCCAGGAACACAGAAGCCTGTCCCAGGACTAACACGAGTATCTTTGGTGTTTTAGGAGTCAGTGACCTTCCAGGATGTGGCCGTGGACTTCACTTGGGAAGAATGGGAATGCTTGGCCCCTTCTCAGAAGGAATTGTACAAGGACGTAATGTTGGACAACTACAGGAACCTGGTCTGCCTTGGTAATGACAGCTTTCGCCTTCCCCTCACAGTCTGCCCAGGGGAAAGTCTTGGTTTCCTTCCTGAGTGAATGCTCTTGGTCTCAGGGCTACAATAGAGTTGTTACTTAGCAAAAATGGCTGATCTTTTTGTGGCTAGGGTTTGTTCATTTTGCACCTTGATGCCCCAGCCTAGGCTTGTGCTTCCCCACTCTCTGTTTTTCTGGTTCCATTTTGCCCCTAAGTCCCAGGGAAGGTATGTGAGGACAGATGAGAGTCTCATCTTAGCAGAGTAGGGATCACATGAACTCATCTTTCTGAGCCCAGTCACAATTTTCCTTTCGACATCAGACTTCCTAGAAACACTTCAAAGAGCATCCTCCATAGACAGCATGTCTACTTTTCCCTGAAGAGAGAGACCAGGATCAAATTGTGAGTAGGTTCTTTGTCCCTAGTATTTTCTCATTTCCAATGAGCAGGACTGGCAGCGTCCACACCAGCTGTTCATGGCCAGGTGGAGCGAGGGGAAGGCCTTTGGATGCCAGAGAAAGAAGACTCAGGAAGTAGCCATCGAGGTGAGTACATGAAATGACTGGGCCGAGGCAGTGTAAAAGATCAGGTCGGGGGAAGCGCTTTACAAATGCTCGAAGGAAGATCTTTGTCAAAGCCCTTCAGGCCTTGGAAGAAGAGCTGAGGCTGCAGCCGTCACAAAGCCTCATCGTCACCTCAGCACAGCAATGCCCAGACATCTCTTCACTTGCATTCTCTTCTGCCCTTAGTGGAAGACGGGTGTCTGTAGAGGGTAGATTTAATTCAACAAACATTTACTGAATTCCTGCCAAGTGTCTGGCATTGAAACAGGTACAAAAACAGAACAGCCCCTGCCCTCCTGGTAGAGGGGAGGGATCAAGACACAGTGCTTATGCAGGAAAATAGCTCTTAAACATACCAAGGAATCTTGGGTGGGGGGAGGGCATTAAGAAATGAGGAGATCAGGAAAAACCTCACATGTGATGTGGCTCTGAGGAAGAGTCTTCCAGCGTGGAGAAATTCTGGGCAGAGGCCCATGGGTAGGTTCTTTTGGCTGGAACCTGCAGGGTATGAAGGAGAGCACAGCGCTCCAGCCATGCCCTCATGCCCTCTGATCACCACTTCTTACCTTTTATCATCTGACTTTCTGGCCCACAATAGACTGGTGATTGGGCCCCCTCCATTACCCTCCTAACAGGGTGATGATTCAGTTAGCATCTGGACTGGGAACATGGACAGAGCTTTCCCTGGGAGCCAAGGATGACTGAATCTACTGCCTCATGACCAGAGAGAGCCCAGACACCAGGCCTCCCGATTACCCATTCTGGCTCAGTCTGGATCCCAAACCTCAGCCCCTGCCCCTGCCCCTGCATCTTAGATCAGATCAGATCAGTATCTTAACTGAGGCCAGGGGTAGAGAGGATGATCATCTCATGTCCCGTGTCTCGCAGACCTTCCCTTAGAGCTTTGTTTGGAGTCTGGGGCCGCCTTGACTTTTGGCCACTCCTGATTTGCCTTTGTCTCCATCCCTAGGTCCCTACTCTTCTGACTTCCTCTTCCCACTGTGCGCTTTGGAAGTGAACAGTCACTTGTTTACAAGCAGCTCTTTTCCTTCTCACAGTCCTTCCATTTTCTTGTAGTCACAGAATTTTCCAAGAAATTGAAATCTAAGCTCACCAGCCTGTAGTTGAACATGCTGTTTTCTTCCCTTTTGGGAAATCTGAACAAAATTTGTCCTTCTCTGGTCCTGTGGTTCTGTCTACAGTCCTTCAGATATTACTGACAGTGGCCCAGCGGCACCACCCTCCATTTCTTCTAGGACCCGAGGATGTCATTTCTTTGGGCCGGTGATGCATTCACCGAGGACAGCTTAAGTGCTTTCTGACTACTTGCCCCCTTACTTGTCTTTGGGATCTAGACATTTTTGTTCATCAGGTCCAGCCCAAAGATCATGCTTGGGAGAGAAAACATTTCTAAAAACAGAAGAAAAATCACATTTGAGCTGCTCTGCCTTCTCTCCATTGTCCTGTCCCTTCTTTGATCCACTTCTTTCCCTCAAGATAATGAAGAATCAGGCAAACCCTTTGTGCCCCCTCCCGACATTCCTCTCACAGGACCATGCCACATTTGGACATTGGTCCCCGTTTCTCTGGCCTTGCTTCAACCTTCAGCATCAACATGGATGGTGCTCACACAGCTGCATTGCTTTCCACAAACCTCCCGTTGTTCCCTCTTGTTGGAATCGCTTCCCTTGTGGCATCAGAATTTCATTCTTTAAATAAAAACTTTGACATGTGCTTTTTGTCTTTCCATCATAGTCACTTCTGCTTCCTGCACTCCAGATCAAAGCCTCCTTTGTGACCAAGGAATCAAGGCCAAATGTCCATTACCCTAACTGCACCTGGCAGTGTCTACAGGGGCTGGGCCTGGTTGTCCTCTTCTACTCCACTGTGAGGGAGAAGATGGGTTTCATCGTCTTTTCTGTGATCGTCCTCACCTTTTCTGTTCCTAGAACTTGTGGCTGTCTTTTCATTGGCACTGTCAGAGTCACTGTGCTTGTTACTTTCTGGTTCTGCTTGTCTCAGTCTGCATCAGTTCATGAAGATCATCCCATGCTTCTTTAAATGCTGTCTTTTCCTCATTTCTTTCAGCACCATAATTTTCCATTATAATCACTTACAATGTTTTCCCAGCCCTTCTCCAATGGATGAGCAGCACCCACTCCTTCCCAGCCCTTCTCCAGTGGATGAGCAGCACCCACTTTTTCCCAGCCCTCCAATGGATGAGCAGCACCCAATCTTTCCCAGCCCTTCTCCAGTGGACGAGCAGCACCCACTTTTTTTCCAGGTCTTTGCTGCCACAGAGAATGTCTTTGTAGGCCCTTGTTTCCATGTTACTTGCTCAAGTGCATGACTGAGGGACATCGCTGGGTCTCTGAGCATCTGCAATCTGTCACTTTTCTGGCATAATTTGAACTTGAGATCCAAAACAAATGAAACCAATTTGCAGCTTCATTGGCAGTGCATCCCTCCTGGTTCCTGTCTTCCCACAAACCCTCCAGCAGTCAGAGTTCTATCTTTGACCAGCTTGATCAGTTTTTGGAATGGGACTTAAAAGCCCAGAGACATTTTAATTTTAATTTCTCTTATTAGGGATTTGAAATCTCTGGTCAAGTACAGTTTGTAATTCTTGGGAAAATTCTTTGTCTTTGGACGTGTGCCTTTTGGGGGAATGGCTGGGGGGGTTCTATTTATTTTCCTCCTCCTTTCCTTTTATTTCCCCTGATTTTACTCATGTAAACACTTGGATGTTGGAGGTAGTTGGAGTTATCTAGTTTTCTCTTTTATGACTTCAGAATTTCATTGTTAAGGGTTTCCTGTCCTTCTGGGGCTGACTTCTCCTGTAAAATTTTGATCCACTGTATCTTTCTTATATCCTTCCTCTGACCCCTTTGAGCTGCTTTCCTCAGAACTATGATTCATGTCAGCCTGTGCCTGCCCTCCTCTCTTTCTCAATCCCAAACACTGAAATTCTGAGATTCCTTTCAAAATCCCAGGGATTCAGAGTCAGAGGTTCCATAGATGATGGATTTCTTTCTGGTCATTCCCCACTTCTTCCCCATGCATCTCTAGAGTAGGGAATACTTGAGGCTACATCCTGTTTCAGGTGCTCATTATCTATTAAGTAGCTATTGAACAGCTCTCAGCCTCAGTTTCCACATCTGTAAGATGGGTATGACAGTAGCACCTGTCTCTCAGGGTTTTTGGTGAAGATCGGATGGGATATGGACACCATGTATGTAAAGCATCTTGTAAACCTCAAGGCACTAAAGAAAGGTTAGCTATGATTACTCCTGATGATCATGACCATTCCCCCTCCTTTCTCTGCCTCTCTCCCTCCCCTGCCATGTGCCCCATGAAGCCCCCAGACTATTCCCAGACTGCCCTTCTCCTTCCATCTCTGCTCACAGAAGATACAGCATCCTGGGCACCTTCTCTCGTCCCCATCAGTCATGGTTCCTGGATGGGGGAGTAGGCTGCTCCTGACCTACCCGCTTCTGCAGCAGCTTCTGGTCCTTCCAGATTCACTCCATCCAAAAGTAGCATTGTATCCAAATCCTGATGGCAGATTATCCCTTCCAACCCCCACTCCAGTCACTCTCTTTTTGTTCTCGAAGCTTCCGGTACCTGACTCACAGTCTTCTTCTCTTATCCAGCCCCTGCTATTAGAGGTTGTTTGGGATCCCAGTACACGTGCTAACATCTACACAGACACCAGTCTCCTCGGTTCTGACAACCTGCACTTCCTTCTGCTGCCCCATGTGGACTTTGTCACCATCCACAACCCCTTCCTCCTCCTTTGCACATTAGGACACTCCTGCCCTGCTTTCTCTTTCCCAACTTTAAAGCCCTTAGAACAGAGTTGATCTATTCCTAGGCCCTTTCTTTGTCTTATTTGAAGGGCACTTGTTTTCTCCTGATTAGAGTATTAGTACTACAGCCTTATGTGATACCTTGCAGTGTGTCAAATACATTTGCCTTCTAGGGAAGGGAAGGGGAGGGGAGGGGAGGGGAGGGGAAGGAAAGGGAGGGAAGGAGATAAGCACTTATATAGTGCCTCATGTGCCCAGCACTGTGCCAAGCACCTCTACAAATATTTCCTCATTTGCTCTTCACCAAAACTCTAGCTTTCTCTTGACTCTTGTGTTTGTCTTTCAGAGTGCCTACTCAGTTCTGGGCTCTTCATCAGAAATACTTAAAAGTCCTTTACTCCATTATTTTTTTTCTAGGGTTATGCTCAGCTTTGCAGGATAAATTATTCTTGGTCAAGAGCCTGTCTATTGCTTTTGGAATATTGTATCTCATGCTCTCCTTTTTATTATGGTAGATGCTGCCAAGTTCTCTGTGACATGGACCCTTGGTGCTTGGACTGTTTCTCTCTGGAAGCTTCTTGCTTAATGTGGGCTCTTTTGCTTGTGGAGCTTTCCAGATGTGATAAGTGGGTCTTTCCATTGTTACTTTGCCCTCATCTGTTTCTGATAGACCTGGGCAGTTTTCATTCATGATTTCTTGAAATAGAGTATTTGGGCTTTTTGATTGATCGTGATTTGAGGGAGTCTAATGCTTCTTAAAGTACTTTTCTGACCTGTTTCCCAGGCCAGTTGTTTTTGAACCCCCTTTCTTATATTTTATTCTATTGTTGTAATATTTTGATTTTATTCAAATATTTCTTGCTGTTTTGTGGAGCTTTTGATTTCTGGTTGGTCTGTTCTCATTTTTAGATTGGATCAGATTGGTTAGTTTCTCTTCTGAGATAATTAATCTCTACTCGTTTCTTTCCTCAGGAATCTTAATTTAATCTTCACCTTCTTGCTTCGTTTTTCTAGGTATTCATGTAGTCTATGGGGTCCATGAACATGTGTGTATGTGTTTTTAATATGTTGACCACTGTCTCGACATACTTAGTTTCCTTTTTGATCTTATGTATTTAAAAACCATTATTCTGAGGAAGGATCCATACATTCACTAGACTGACAAAAAGGTCCATGATACCCCAAAGTGAAGACTTCTTGACGTAGTATTTGTAGAAAATCCATTTTTTAAAAATTGAGTCTCTGGCTGCACTCATTATGGACTCTTATTTACAATAATTTTTGATACCGTTTGGGGTTTTCTTTGATTTTATCACCTTTCTAGGTTTATTCCCTGAATTGGGGCTTTGTACTAGAGTCAGGCACAAAGGAGCATGGAGGAACAAATTTTCCAGGAGTAAGAGGTAGCAATCTCTCTGTACTGTGCTCTATAATTTAGTAACAATATTGCTAAATTGGAGAGGGTTCAGAGGAAGACAACCAGGACAGTGAAAAGCATTGAGCTGAAGGAACTAGGAACATTTCACCCTGGAGAAGAGAAGACTCAGAAGCCAGGAAGGCTCTGTTCCATCTTGCAAGGCTGCCCCAGTAGAAGAGATGTATTTGTTGAGTTTGGCCCCAGAGGGCGGAGCCGAGCCCAGTGACTGGAAGCTGTAGAGATGCAGGTTTAGGCTTGTGAGGGGTTGCCTTGGGAGGGACTCTTCAGCCTAGTCTTCAAGGAGTTTCCATTTGAGGCTGGGTGGCTGCTTGTGTGGTGAATCATCGGGGAGGAGATTCCTTTCTGGCTCGGAGCCGGGCTCGATGGTTTCTCGGTGGGTTCCCGAATGCTTTCTAGCTCCAGATTTGTGTTTCTGTGGCCCCTGGGAGCTCAGCCATGAGGAGTTTACCCCCTCAAGTGATCAGCTCTGACCTGATAGGAGCTATTTCTTTTTGTAGCCTCAGCTTCTTCCTCTCTCAAAGGAGGGGATTAGACCAGGTGAGTTCCCAGGGCTGTTATATCCCTTACATTCTGTTAAATAACCCATTTGATTTGGCTCTTCTTGTAACCGTCATTCTTTAGGTTGAGCTGAAAGTGCACCCTGTATAGTTTGCATCCATTTGTTCTGCTTCAGCCTCTTAAAATGATTATGTTCCTGTTTTTGTAGAGACCTCCAGGGATAGTGGGAAGGGCCCGATAGACCAGACAGAAGCTTTCATTCATACTCTAGCTTTGACACTTACTAGCATCACCTTGGATGAGTCACTGAATCTAGGGGAGCTTCAGTTTCCTCTTTTGGAGAAATATAATCACTGAGGGGATAGTGAGTTTGAAGGTGAAAGCTTCTTATTAGCACCCAAACATCTACATAGAAGGAATGAGTGTACATACAAGGTGGAGCCTGTATATAATGTGGTCATGACTGTACTAACAATATTAATTAGTTATAATAGTTAATAATAATAAGCTTTCTTGTCATTTGTTCTTCCTGTAAAGTCTGACAGTTGTTTTTCTTAAGGGAAGAGATAGAAGGTAGGACTATGCATTCAGCAGGGAGATGGGATATTCATATTTCTGAAACGTTTTCTTTCAGGTTGGAAGCATAGATCTGACCCAGAGGAGTCAGCTCCAGATGTAGAAGCCTGGGCATGTAAAGCCAGGTTACAGAGGCAGGAGCACAGTGAAGATAAACATTCCAGACTAGACCTAAGGAAACATAATCAAATCAGCTCAAAGAAGATATTTTATAAATCTAATGAATATGGGAAACTCATCAGTTACAATTTAGACCTTACTAAGTGTCAGAAAGTTTACATTTCAAAAAAACCTTATGAATGTGATGAATGTGGCAAGAGCTTCCAGTGGAGTTCTCATTTCACTAAACATCGGCAAATACACACTGGAGGGAAGCCCTATGAATATAACAGATGTGAAAGGGCCTTCCATTTGAGCAGAAGACTTACTGAACGTCAGAAGATTTGTAGTGAAGAGAAATTTTATGAATGTCATGTATGTGGAAAAACTTTCTACCAGTTCATAGAACTTACTCAGCATCAAGTAGTTCATAGAGGAGATAATCCATTTGAATGTGTTGAATGTGGGAAGACCTTCAGCCGTAGTTCACAGCTAATTGTACATCAGAGACTTCATGCTGGAGAGAAACTGTATGAATGTAATGATTGTGGGAAGGCCTTCCATTGGTGTTCACGGCTTATTCAACATCAGAGAATCCACAGTGGAGAGAAACCTTTTGAATGTAATGAATGTGGAAAGGCTTTTCGCCAGAGGATACAACTTACAGTACATCAGAGAATTCATACTGGAGAGAAACCGTATGAATGTAAAGAATGTGGGAAGGCCTTCCACCGGAGCACAGGGCTTACACAACATCAGAAAATTCATACAGGAGAGAAACCTTATGAATGCAATGAATGTGGGAAGACCTTCTGCCGGAGCTCACAACTTAATCAGCATCAGAGAATTCACACTGGAGAGAAACTTTACGAATGTAGTGAGTGTGGGAAGACCTTCTGCCGCAGGTCACAACTTACACAGCATCAGAGAATTCACACTGGAGAGAAACCATATGAATGTAGTGAGTGTGGGAAGGCTTTCCACCAAACTTCACAGCTTATTCGACATAAAGTGATTCATACAGGAGAAAAGCCTTTTGAATGTAATCAGTGTGGAAAGGCCTTCCACAGAAGCACAGGACTTACGCAACATCAGAGAATTCACACTGGGTGGAAACCTTTTGAATGTAATGAATGTGGGAAAGCCTTCCACAGAAGCACTGGACTAATACAACACCAGAGAATCCATACTGGAGAGAAACCGTATGAGTGTAAGGTATGTGGGAAAACCTTCCGCAGGAGCTCACAAATTACTCAACACAAGGTAATTCATACTGGAGAGAAACCTTATGAATGTCATGAATGTGGGAAGGCCTTCTGCTGGAGCTCACAGCTTACTCGACATCAGAAAATTCACAATGGAGAAAAACCTTCTGAATATAGTATGTGTGAGAATGCCTTCCATGCAGAGAAACTACTTACTCATCACCACAAAATGCATACTGGAGAGAAACCTTATAAAGTTAAGTCCTTATGAATATGATGAAAGTGAGAAGGGTTTCAGACAGAACAAACACTACTGAAAACTAGCTAAGTCAAACTAAAGCAAAATATATAGATGAAGTGAATCCATGCCTTATTTCACTCTATGGCTGCTCTAAACTTTATTCACTCTCCTAAAGTTCCAAACCACTTCCTTTGTCCTGTCTCACACTTTATGGCAAATACTGTCATTCACTCTTAAATTATTGAGAAAATTGTAGAAATATGGAAAGAACTTCCTGTATTAACTCCACTCATCACAGATGCCCAGAATGCCAAATGCTTTCTCCTTCCTGTTGTTGTGCAGAGAATAAGAGGAAGCCAAGACCTGGGTTCAAGACAAATTTAGGTGTGGATTTATTGATCACGTGCCATCCTGAAGCGTACACTCAAATCAGGCAGTGATGTTTGGGTTTTACAGACTTGATTTTTGTAGGCCAAAACTACAAAATCAGAAGCATAACATACAGAACCAAAAAGAGTAGCCATTGGTTAGATCTGTAGTCCAGGGCTAATTTTGGAATATGGTGTGAGGGTACAGGGGTGCAGTCTCCTGTGACTCAGGTGTCCCACGAAAGAACAGGGGTAGTTGGCTCTTTCCAGAACAGGGTGGCAGATCATGGGGTAAGGGGGAACTGGAAAGTCCCAGGACAGGCCAGGGTCATGTTCTGGGCAGAGGGTGTGAGGACCCTGTTTGGTTAACGGAACAGGGCAGGGTCTCTATGTTGCACCATAACCCTGAGTTGCACTTTGTACACTCATAATGATTCAAGGAAAGAAATATATATAGAATACTAATAGAGAACTTTGCCCTGAGCAATGCCTAGTCATGCCTTACAGCTGTTCCAAGCTATAACATGATATGGAATAGGGACAAAAACAAATAAAAAAGGGGCTTAACGGTGAGCCACGGGTGGGCCACGAGTCAGGTGGTGGGCAGGTGACCTGGGATTTAGGTTTAGGTACAACACTGTCACCTCCTCCCTCTCCTTTCCAAAGGCTGATAATCACTTTGCCTGTGCCTTGATGTTACCAGTTCCTTTTTAGTCCAGGACATTACTTTGGCAGTCATCTCTGATTTTCTTTGTGTCTTAAACTTCTCCCACTGGCTTTTTCTGAGATTTATGTTCAGGTCTCCCAGTTTCTCAAAACCAAAAAACCTCTACCCATCCATTCACTAACTCATCTCCTTTTTTCATTGCCAGACCTCTTGAAAATTCTTCTGATTTCCAATAATAAGAAATGGCATTTACATAGCACTTGGAAGTTTATAACAACATGAGTATATCTTAGTTGAGCCTCACAAAAATCCTATGAAGAAATGATGGCGGCATTATGATCCCGTTTAGAGGACATTTTAAATTTTTATTTATTTATTTTTAGTTTTCAAGATTCACTTCCTCCCTCCCACCCAAGACAACATGTAATTTGATGTAGCCTCTACATATACATTCATATTGAACCTATTTTCACAGTCATGTTGTAAAGAATCAGAACCAATAGGAGAAATCATTAGGAAGATGAAACAAGCAAACAAAGAAGAGCAGGCAATATGCTTCGATCTGCATTCAGACTCCACAGTTCTTTTTCTGGAATCATGAGACCTTTGGAGCTCTGTTGGATATAATCCCTTTTATAGATAGAGAAAAGTGGCTTGGGTTTAAGTGACTTGCACATATAGCTGTTCTTGGACCTTCATTATCTTACTACCCATCAATCTGTAATCTGGTTTCTCTTCTATGTAATATTTGATGCAATCCATCATCCTTTCCTTCTGGCTACTCTGCACTCCTGTATTCCAAAATGCCATACTCTGGTGGTTATTAATAATAGCTTGGACTTAAATGATACTTTTAAGGTTTTCAGAATGCTTTCCACTGCACCCATGTTGATTTTCCTCCCTTATCTATACTGGCTTCTTTGATTTCTTTGCTGATTCACTTCTCCATCCCCTTAAATAGCACATTCCCCCATCAGTCCCTGATTAGAAGCTAAGATTTTATGCTGCCCTGATGAATGACCCTATAGTCTTCCTTTCTTTATTTTCCTTACCCAGAGCAGGTGGGTAGTATTCCTGTCAGCTAGGGCTCTTGGAGAGCCCTAAGTATAGGTATCCATGTCAGAAGCAGAGGTGAAGAACCTCTGAAAATCCTTGACTCAGTAACACAGGCAACATCAAAATGACTTCCTTCTGCCTCCAGCATAGTTTACACTCTTTTGGTCTTTTAAAACCCTTTACAACTTTACAACTTCACATATTCTCGTCACATTCAATCAAGTCATTAGGCATTTAGTAAGTACTTACTATATGCCAGGCATATCTGTATAAAAGACAGGGCAAATTGGAGGCAGTCTTAGAGGGAAGCACCAGCATCAAGGGAGCTTGGAAAGGCGTCTGACGGGTTTGAAGGAAGACAGGAAGCCCAGGAAACAGAGGTGAAAAAAAGCATTTCAGGCATGGGAGACCACCACTGAAAAGGCATTTCTGGAGCAGACCCTGTGGTCCAGCTGGCTTGGTCTCTTTGCGCTCCTTTAGACACAACACTCTACTTTCTGCCTCGTTACTTTGGCACTCACTATCAGCCATGCTTGTGATCCACTTTCCTTACCTTCCTTTCGTGCAGACTCGGCTCAAGCTCCATCTTCCCAATTCTTAGTGCCTCCACTCCCAAAACTACTAATTTGTGTTTATTCTGAATACTCTTCTCTCTCCGTGGAATGTAAACTCCTTGAGAGAAAGAGTAATTTCATTGTTGTGTCCCCAGGACCCAGCACAATGTCTGTGACATAGGTGCTTAATCGATGCTTGAATGCTGATGGTAGTTGGCATTACATGGTGCCTTAAGGTCTGCAGTGGGCTTTATGAATATGTTTTCAATGGCTTCCAATTATTCCTGTTAAGGAAATCTCATCTGAGGAAAATCATCAAAATGTCAACACAGGAGCCAAGAGAAACTAAGAAAGACAAACTCAGAACCTAGATGTGTCTGTTAAAATAATCCAGAGAGATGATAGTGAGGACTTAGGGTGGGACTGCAGTAGAAGTAGCACAGAAACATAAGGACAGATGTGAGAGAGATGATTATGAATAGGTAGGGCCTGGTTCGAGACGGGAAGAGTCAGATTCTAGGTATGGGGTCATTCTGGCTTGTTTTAAGAAAAAAAAAAAGGAATCCATTAAGGGAAAAACATGAAAGAAGGCTGAAAATTTTATTATTTTTTTATAACTGGGAAGACATACAGTTGGAAGTGGAATAACGTTCAGACATTAAAAAAGTAAACTAGAAATACAATAACATGAACAAGGAACTAGGAACCAGAAGGAAAGGGGGGAATTGATTATTAAGGAAGACAAAAGAACTGGAGATGGAAATCGCAAGCAAAGCAAGCTTAAGACTTCAAAGGGCTGATTAGAAACTGGGAGATTAAAAGGAGGAAGAAAAAATCTTGTGTTCTGGGCTCGGTGAAGAGAGCACAGAGGAGTTAAGCTCAGACAGATTCTTGGTTAGTCTTGCTCATCTCAGTCTTCCCCTAATCCCCTCCCCCCCATGCCCACTCCCCACTCTCCCTGGGAGAATTGAGAAGGTTTTAAAATAGAATATGATCAAAAAGCATTTATTGTGTATTATGTGCTGAGCATGGTGCTAGTGACTGGGGGTAAAAGAAAAAATCAAAGTCCCTCCCTTCAAGGAGGAAAGACACTCCTCAACATCATAACCACAAATAGAATAAATGTAACTGTAGAATGAAGGAGAGGAAAAGAAGAGATGAACATAATTTAACAGTATGTTTGCTTAAAACATATTGACCACAAAAATGAAGAGCTGGGTAGAATTCCTCAGGTACATTTTGAAAAGCAGAGGTGACAATCATGATTTCAAGGCAGGAGTAAAGGTGGATATGGTTAAAAAGACACAAGCAGGGGAAATTGCTTTATGTTTAAAGACTACATTCCATCTTCATACTTAAAGGAAAAGCTCATTAAACTAGTGGGAGAAATAGTAAAACAGTAGCTGTCAAGAGATTTTAATGTGTTCATTTCAAACCTAGAGGAGCCAAACACAAAAAAATCAAGGAATTGAGAATTTTAGGAAAGTTTGACATGATAAACTCCTGGCAGTTATTGAAAGGAAATTTTAAGCAATATGCATATTTCTTAGCTTTGTATTAGTAGCTTTATAAAAACTCATCATGTAATGGGCCCTAAAAATAATTACAGAAAAGCAGAAAAAATAAGTATCATTAATTGACCACAACATAATCAAAATAAAAATCAAGGGAATTTGAATAAAGGATTCACCCTGTAACAGACTAAATAATTAAAATCCTAAAGAACAAGTGGGTCAAAAAGCAAATCATAGGAACAATAAGTAAGGTTATCAAAATTAGAGAATATTCCAAAACTTTTGGTCTGCAGGCAAAAATTCCTAAGGGGGAGGGGGGAATGCATAGCCCTAAACATTTTCATCAACAAAAAAGGTTAATGAATTGTTCACACAACTAACACTAGAAAGGCAACAGATTTGCACACAAAAGTAGTCTGAAAATCAAAGAAGAGATAAAATATTGAGTTGATAAAACCAGGAGCTGAATTTTAAAGAAAATAAAACAGACCGTTAATAACTTAATTTTTAAGAAAAGAATGGAAAACCAAATACGAAAAAAACCCCCCAACATATCAAGAGGAATGTAAATGAGATTTAGGAAGAGTCATAAAGAAAACCTCCAAATTAACAGAACAAGAAATAAAGAACTTAGCATATTCTCAGGAGCAAACAGAATAAACCATTAATGGATTCCCAGAGAAAACCCCCAGGACCAGGTAGACTTACAAGGGAAGCCTGTCAAATATTCAAAGAACAGTTAATTTTAATATTACCTAATTTAATTGCAAAAATAGAGAACAGAAGTACCCTGTTGAAACAAAATATGCTCCTCATATCCCAACCAGGAAAAAGTACATAGTAGAAATAATTTAAAAAAAATTAAAATGACATGATTCTATCAAGGGAGGCAGAAAAGCCTTTGACTTATTTGGCTACACTCACTTTTGTGTAAAAAATAACTTTAAAGTACAACAGTAAATAGCCCTTTCCTTACCATGGTAGCAAGAACTAGCATTTTAAATGAAAGGACACTGGAGATCTTTTTGGTAATGAGTGAAACAGAGATGTCCATCGTCACTACTCCTATGTAATGTTATTCTAGGAATGCAACAAGAAAAAGAAATGGAGGGGAAAGTCTAGACAGAGGTAAGTGAACAACGATGCCTGTTTGTAGATGTGTTTGTGCAGAGAATCTGTGAGATCCCATAAAGGAAGTGAATAACTTCAGTGAAAGTAAAAGGATATAAAATGAACCCACAAAATCACCAGGTTTTCTATATAATACTGACAAAACAGGAGGAGACGTGTGTGTGTGCAAAGTTCATTGGGAAGAAGTGTGAGGACACACAGACACACAAACACAGACACACAGACACACACATGGAGTTAGCCTACCCAAACACACTCAGGACTTAGGTGAATATAGTTTCTAAAAGAGCTCTTTAAAAAAATAATCAAAGACCACAATGATTGAGGAGGTACCTGTGCTCCACGACTAGGCTATTCTAAAATAATCAAAATGGTAGAAAACCCAAGGAAAATCAAGGCGGCATCTCTTAGACACCCACCCACTCTTTTCCAGTGAGTGCACTAAGTACTAGGAATGCAAAGATAAGGAAAATTATCCCTATACATAAGGAATTTACATTCTAACAGGGAAGACGACTACACACACACACACAGACACATACACATACACTCACACAGACACACACATACACATACACTCACACAGATACACACATACACACACAGTATCTCAAAGGTCCCTGGTGCAGCCGGAAGCCACTGTAGCAACACAACCGGGGGATCAGAAAAGGCTACATGCAGGAGGTGGCATATGAGCTGACTTTGAAGGAAACCGGGGCTTCCAAAGAGGCTGACATAAGGCGGGAGAACATTGAACGACCACTTTCTAGAATTAAACTAGTAAAATTCATCTGGAAGGACAAAGGGTTAAAAACCTTAAGGAAAATAATGGGGAAAAAAGCAGGGATGAAGGGAGGGTGCCCAGCATTACCAGATCTCAACCTATGGTATAAGACAATAACTTTGAAATATTCACCAGGTTAGAATATGGAAAAGTTGATCATGGAACAGACAGTGAATATGATCAAACTTAGCACAAGGGCACCTATTACTGGCAATTCCAGAGAAGCCAGAGTGCAGTTTAGAAGTAAATAGGTAGAAAACTTCTTGCACCATGAACTAAGTAAAAAAGGTCACATTCCCTCCCTCCCCCAAATGAGTCCAGGGGAGATTTCTTCAACTGTGGCCAGTGGGAGAATTCTTAACTAAGCAAGGGATAGCTGGGTGATGAAAGGAGGTAAAATGGACATTTTCCATTACACAAAAATTGAAAAATACTTGTGAAACAGAATTAGTGGATTTAGAATTGGAAGGAATATAATTAAGAAAAAAGCCTGTATAAGAAATACCTCTTGACAAAGGTCAGATGTCCAAAGTATCTAGGGAACTGATGCAAACATAAGAACAAGAGGCACTCCCAAAGAAGTGGTCAAAGGATATGAAGAGAGTTTTCAAGTGAAGAAATGGAAGCTGTCAGCCGTATGGAGAAATTATTCAGAGTCACTGAAGCAAGAGCAACACAAGTTCAGTAACTCAGATGGGTCATCCCCACATTAGCGAGATCGGCAAAGACCACAGAGATGAACGTGACAGTTGCTAGAGGGGCTGTAGGAAAATGGGCTTACTTATGAACTATTACTGTAGTTGTGAAATGATCCAACCATTCTGGAAGATGGCTTAAAACCGAAACCAAAACATCACTAAACTGGGCATGCCATTGGACCCAACATCAACACTCTGCCTGTGTGTCCCCCAAAGCGGTAAAAAGTCAAAGCACAAGAACACATATAAGAGAATATTTTTAGCAACAGTTGTTGATGTCACAAGGACTAGCTGCAAAGTAAGTGACCGTCTACTCCAGAACTGCCAAACAAAGGGCATGTGAATGTAAAAGAATTTCATCCTATCATAATAAAAGGGGAATGTGAAGAATTCAGAGACACCTGGGAAGATTTGTATGAAGTGATCCAGGGAGAGGAACAGAAACGGAAGACAATTTGCACATCTTTCCACTTTGATCATGATTCTAAAAGCCTAGTGATGAAACATGAGTCAGTGTCTTGGCAGAGAAATGATGGACTAGAGGGGCAGGTGAAACATCCATTTTCAGAGGTGGCTAGCGTGTTGATGTGTTTTATTTTACTGTGTTTGTTACAGAAGAGAGTGGCTCCTATTTGGGGTTGGACAGGGGTGGGGTTGTTTATGAGAATTGATACAAAAAAGTATTAATAAAACATCTTAAAATATACAGGAGAAAACAAAAAAGTCTGGTAGAGAACCCAATTTGACTACTACTTTGTCAAATACATATTTAAACCTTAAAGAGATTGAAGATAGGACAAAGACCTATATGAGCAAAAATAGAGCTGAAAGTAAAGGGGTACCCACCAGTTAGGGAATGGCTTAAAAATATGGTATATGAATATAATGGAATATTATTATGATGCCATAAGAAAAACCAAAATAGGCAGTTTCAGAGGAAACTGGGAAGACCTCTCTGGGAGCTGCTACAGAGTGAAGTGAACAGAATGAGAAAGACTCTCTCTGTGTCTCTGTCTTCCTCTCTCTCTGTCTCTGTCTCTGTTTCTCTTTCTCTCCCCCTCTCTATATAAAAATTATCAGTCTTTCAAAGTTGTTCTTATCTGTAACATTATTTTATATATGCACGCACACACAATGCTAAAATAGAGAAAACTAGCTTTGAAAGACTGACTGAGGCAATGATGAACCACAAGTCCTGAAAGCATGCCATCCCACCTTCTGACTGATAGGGCCATGAATCAGAAAACATTCCAGGGACATAGCCAACGAGGGAATTTGTTTTATGGATTACACATTTTTCTGGGTTTTATTTGTAATTTGTTCTTGTCCAATGGCGACAGTGGGAGGGAGATGACAGAAAAAATAGAAATACCTTTTGAAAATAGATTGAAATTTCAAAAATAAACGTACACATAAAACTTCATAGTGAGTCTCAGAGACAATTCTTTTTGGTTCTTTGCATGTTGAATGTGTTTGTGGATTATTAAGTTCATAATAAAAGCCCCCGATATTTTGAAGGTGCTCAGTGGAACAGGGTAGATTAAATAAACATGGTGCAGAGGATGGAGAGCGCCTCATCTGGGGTCATGAAGACCCGAGTTCAAATCCAGCCTTGGATCCATGGCTGGGAGGAAAGGATTCTTAACTAAACAAGGGAAATAGGTCATTTAAAAAGATAAAACTGGCAATTTTAACTGCCTCAAATTGCTGTTGCATAAAAAAAAAATCAGTGAATTTAGATTGGAAGAGAAGCAGTGAATTGGAGAAAATCTTTGTAATGGTCTCTCTGAGGAAGGTGTGATATCTGAGTTAATAGGAAACTGATACAGATGTTTAAGGAAAAGTCCAGTTTTTCAGTTGATAAGCAACACAAAGATATGAACAAGCAGTACTTTAAATTTAGGTTAATTTTCATCTATATCTTTTATTTTAGATCATGTGAATTTCCCCCTATAGCTCTCCACCACTCTCTCCATTCCCTCCCAAATAAAGGGAAAAAATAGTTCATCAAAGCTAAGCATAACATATACTGTATTCTGCACCCTGTCCCCCACCTCTGCAAAGAAGGGGAGGAAATTACATTCTCACATCTCCTCTTTGCAGCCAAGCTGAATCATAATTTTACAAAATCACAGAAAATCAGAGTTGGAAGGCATTTCAGAAGCCAGCCCATACAAGAAAGGCATCTCCACTGGACTGTATGTGATAAGTGGCCACTCGCCTCTACCTAGAGCCCTCCAGGGACAGGTCCTACCAGCTGGGGAGGCAGCCTTTCCCCATTTCTCAGGCATCTCTGGTACTTAGCACAGGGGCTGGCACATACAAAGTGTCCAGAAACTGCTTGTTGATTGACTAGGTCAAAAAGAACAGAGGCTGGTGTGGCCCATGCTGTTTTTTATGGAACTGCGCTGGTTCTTTATGTCACTGCTTCCCAATCCAGATGTTTGCCAACTTTCATAATTTTATTTTAAAATTAATCCCTCTATTAAGGCATTCAAGAATTGTTCCAGGAATCCGAGCAAAGCTTGGTAAGCAAGACATTCTTTCTACAGTCTTAGGTGGTGCCAATCTTGCTTTTCCTTCTTTTTGGAATCGTTTCTCTTGGCATTTTCAGAAACTCACCCTTAAGCCTCCTCCACCCCTTCTGGGCAAACCTCCGCAGTGGCTTCAGTCCATGAAATCTCCTTCTGCAGAAGGCCCTTCCTGGCCTCCCCAGCTGCCAATGCCTCTCCTTGCCCCAGCCCTGGCAGTTATCTGGTGACCTCTTAGACACACTCCTGTATGTGTAGATACTGTCTCTCCTGTCAGAATGTAAGCTCCTGGAGGACAGGGAGTACATTCCTAGCGCCTAGCATGGACAAGTCCAGCCTTTAGTGCAGAGTGTGGGCATCTGCTCCGAAAGTGGTTCGTGTGCCCATAACTCTCCTGGGACCAAATGATTGCGCCCCTCTGGGCTTCTACATGGTGACTCAAACCTTCCTCACTGCTGGCTTCCTTCAACTTTACTGACTCTCTCTCTAAGTTCCCTTGCTTTGCTCATGTGTCTCCCTGATAAGAATTACAGCTCTCAGGTTCCCAGGGGTTTCAAAACTCATTTTGCTAAGTCAGATGCTTTTTACTATGCTTCTAATTTAGGGAGACTATTAAATTCTGCTAAGTCATTCCCAGGAGACCGCAGTAGCAAGGTCAGCTACTCCCCCAAACAGAAATGTTGTTGCTTCCCAAATTATTGCCTTTTTATTCAGACCAGCTT
>CM053594.1:1145469-1177776 GCA_028646575.1 Pseudocheirus occidentalis | reverse complement strand
CAAAATAGTTGTTTTTCCTGCAGCGTCCAGACCAACCATTAGGATCCGCATTTCTTTTTTGCCAAAGAGCCCCTTGAAGAGGTTAGCAAATATATTCCCCATGGTTCAAGTGTGATGTATTGAACGTTGGCAAAAGAAATCTCCCCGCTCCTGAATCTCAAGCTTCCCGTCTCCTCCTCAGATAAAGATTCTAATGTGCCCCCCCAGGTGTCTGTGGCCCAAAAAAGCTGGCACCCTGGGGAATACACTTTAAGAGACTCTTGTCTGAAATCCTGACTCCAACCAGGCTTTTTGCCCCCCACCTTCAGATACTTAAAGAGGACAAGTGTCTCATTAGATTACCAGCCCTGTTGATGGGGTTTTAGGGTGTCTACACTTGTAACATCCACCTGCAGCTTTGGTTGTAAAGTCGCACCTCCCCCAGCCATAAAACCATTAGCTCTGCCTCTTCCCTGAGCAGCCTCTGCTGAGCTGCCATTAGCCCTGCCTGTTACAATAACAAGCCATATCTATGAATCCTTCACCCAACCATCTATAAGCAATCAGAGAAATGTAAAGCTCCCTTGTTCTAGTGGCCAGTGGTACTTATGAGTCTCTCAATGCACTATCAGTAAGCTAACTCCTTTCCAATCAGGCCCCAGTTAGTCCAGCTTCCAACATTCATCTTGTCAAACAGGACATTGATGGGGAACAAACTGGGCACCTCTCAGTCAGAATTGACTGCTAGTTGACTTAGGTGATGTTTCAAGGCAAAAACCACAGCTCCTGGTAGCTCCCTGCTTGGGCTTTTCCCCAGTGAATAATGGGCAATACACCTGTGCAGTAGATATGAAAAGTGCATGTCTCTTTAAGCACTAACCACTCCTTAACTCCTCCCTAAAACCACCCTTATTCACCTAGCTTTAGTATAACTGATACCTGATTTGTTATTATGGCTATATAATCTATATTTCTAATTCCTGCACTTTTGCAGGAGCCTAAGCTTTTGCCTAAGCACCCCCTGCCTGTTAAACGGCATAATGACAAACTTTTACAATCATTAAATGAAGTTCATGGTTCTTTCCTGAACTATCCTCTCACCCACGTCTCCACACACACCTGAGGCTGGACCTTGGGTGGACCTGCAACATTTCCCCTTTTTTTTTGTATTTATTTTCAAAATGTCTAAGACAATGTAAAAACCTTAAAGCTCTCTACAAGTACTAGCCATGGATCTGGCAAGCAGTAGAAGAGATAAGAGTGTGGAAATCCAGAAGTAACCTCAGCTGGTCATTCCTCTTCCTAATTATCAGTGTCATCTCTTACAGGCATCTGCTATCCTCAAGATTACTCTTGGGCATCTGTAAGGAAGTCTTATTCTGTTCTGGATGGTGGAAGCCTCTGTTTGTAAATGGGTGTGTTAAGGCGCTTGGGATACAAATGCAGGGTGTCACTAGATCTTGAATGGTTGGTACAAACTTTGAAGGTTTTATTCCTTGTCAAGTGACATTAAGGCAAAGCTGACTGACAGCCTACATTCAGGGGAAGTTGGGGAACACCTTTTAAGACATGGAATATTGTGAGGCCTTACATTTTCTTTTTTTATTATTTTAATTTAATTTTTTATTGACTTGTTTATTTACAAGATTCAGTTCCACAATCCTTTGAGTTTCAAATTTTCTCCCCTTCCTTGTCCCCCATGGTGGCATGCAATCATGTATAGGATCTGCAAATATATTGACATTGTATAATAGTCTGGTTGTATAGAAGGGTTGTAACCAGTGGAGTGAACAATGGGAAAAAAGAAACAAAACCAAACATGGAAAAGAACAATAGCATGAAGATTGCTTCAGTCTCCATTTAAACTCTGGTCTTTGTAGAGCTTTTTCTGAATGTAGATATTGCCTTCCATTCTGAGACTTGTAGAGTTGTCTTGTAACTGTGTGTTGCTAAGAAGAGTCCAGTTTATCAAAGGTGGTGGTCTCACATATGAAGTGTCTGTGACTGTGTACAAATTTTTCCTGGTTCTGCTCTTCTCACTTAGCATCAATTTGTATAAGCCTCTCCAGGTAAATATGAAGTCCACCTGCTCATCATTTCTTATGGAACAATAGTATTCCATTACATTCATATACCACAACTTGTTCAGCTATTCCCCAATTGATGGGCATCCCCTTAATTTCCAGTTTTTTTGCCACCACAGAGAGCTGAAATAAATATCTTTGTATATATGGATCCTTTTCCCACTTCTATGATCTCTTTGGGATGAGGCCTTACATTTTCTAGGTGAGTGCTTAGGCTGGCTACTTCTTCACTTTTCACCTGGCTGTGCTCCTCCCGTCTTCTCATCCTGCAAGATCACTTCAAACCCGGCATTCCCACCGAGGCAGCGGTCTGCCTCGGGGCCCCTTGCTCCAAATGTTCTATCCAGAATTTTCCTTGAAGGAGGGCCACTCAGGCTGGCCCTCTCTTCACTTCCACCAGCTGCTTGGATTCGTCATTTCCCTCTATCCCCCACCAGGTGCCTTCCCTCTCCCCTTCCTCCTTTTCAGCTTCTTTTCACGTATTCCCCCATTTTAACACAAATTCCTGGAGGGCAGGGTCTATCTTTTGCCTTTCCTTGTATCCCTTGTGCTTAGCACAGCGCCTGGCACACAACAGGCGCTTACTAAATGCTTATTAACCGAATGGCATTCTATCCTTTCTCCTCCAGCGGGTCTCTAGCCGTCCCCACCCCTCACCTCCAGTCTCTCCCTGTCCACTGGCTCTTTCCCTACTCAACCCATTGATGTCTCCGGAGTCCCATACGTGCTCCTTCCTTCCCCATGATTGATCTCTATCTCTCTGCTGCGGATAACCTCAAGGTTGGTCGGTTGGTCGTGTGTACCTTCCCTCCTTTTCCTCTTACTCATTTCTTAACCCCTGGCGATCTGGTTTCCACCTTGTCCTTCCACCAAAACCACTCCCAAATCGCCAGTGATCTGCATTCACTTCTACCGGCTGCTGGATCAAACACAAAAGCCTGCCTCACTTTTAAAAGCCCTTCCTCTCACCTCTCCTCGTACATCACCCCTGACCCAACCCCTGGAACGTTCTCTCTCCCCTCCTGGAGTCCCTGAACTCTCCGTCCCCATCTCCTCTCCATTTGCATTGTAAGGATTTTCGATGCGCCCAGTCATTAGCATGTGCTCTCCGCCGTCAGGAGAGCTCCTGACCGGCAGGAACTGTCTCGTTCTGGCGTCTCTTTGTATCTCCAGAGCGTGGCCCTCTGTCCTTGCCGCCCTGACTCACGCTATGATTCAGCACATTTGCTTTCTCCCCTCTCTGACTTGGCCCTGTTGCCTTTTCTTGGGATGCCCTCCCTCCTCACTGCCGCTGTCTATCCTACCTTCGGCAGGAAGGTGCTCTTCACAGCCATCTCCAGTCTACTCTCTACACACGATGTTTCAGAGACCCTGGGTCTTTCACAGACCGGCACCAAGACTTTCCGGATCCCCTTTCTTTGTACCCCCATCACTCAGCACGGGACCTGGAACTGCAAGTGATTAGAAATGCCAACAGGCGGGCACTCTCACTACACAACAGCCTGGCGGCTTAAGTCCCAGGCTGTGGGGAGACTTTGGCCTTTCTACTTAACCGTAGCAGCCCTCCTGGCTTCTATTTCGCCTCGACTGATTGCCTCGTTGCCAGCTGGCACAGCTAGCACGCCGGACTTCATTTGGGATCAGCAGTGATGGCGAATCTGACTGCTGAAAAACTACCTCCCATGATCCCGAATTGCTGAACCAAGGAACAGCAGCCCTTTCTACAGGGCTTGAAGGTCTGCAAAGCCCAGAACGGCTGACTTGCTCCTCACCACAGCCTTGGAGTCCTATTATTCCCACTTACAGATGAGGGAACCAAAGCACCAAGAGGCTAAATAGCTCGTTCAGGGTCACACAGCTTCAGGTCTTCCTCCGCCGCAATGTGCCCATATCCCTTCTACCATGCCACCTTAGACCCTGCTCCAGGATCTAAGCTTTTGGTTTCCCGTCTCTTCTTTCGTCTTCCACCATTCACTGAGGCTTGAGGACTCATTCTTGGCCATCCCTGCCAGCGCCCGGGACATTTTCTCCTATAGCCATCGCCTCCCTCTCCCCAGCCTCACTGGTCGTGGTCATTCTCTATGCTTTATTTCCCACTGGCACGTTTAGACTCCTACCACCACCACTCAAGTTCTCCTCTCTCGGCATTTATTCTCTCCACGATGATCATTCAGTCCATATCCTGGGGGCTTTTTCGTCTACTGACTTTAGAACATTTTCTCAAGGTCAGTGCTTGGATCGGTCATCTCTTGACCCTAACACCTGCCTTCTTACAGGGGCACTGCAAAATACATGTTGATGTCCCTTCAAATACCCCCAGCTGCCCAGTCCCTTGTCTTCTCAAACACAAGGACCAATCCTCCACTGTCTCTGGCACACATAGGCACAATAACGGCTTTGACGTTGCTATCATACCTAAATGTCGTACTTCCACCTTCAAGGACTGACTTTCCTTTATATCAGCTTTTATTGCTCCATCTCTATGCCATACTATCTGAACCCTGTTCTTTGTCCTTACTGTGACTTCTTATCCTTCCTACCCCTCAGGAATTCCCCAGGTCATAACCCCTATTCCTCCCCTCCGAAAGTCAGACTAGGTCATACAACCTGCTACTCTTGAACCCATAGTGCTATGTTCTACTGTTGAAAATATCTATTGATAACCACAGATTACTCCTAATGTCCACTTCCTCTGGTCATACACATGTACAGCTGAACGGAGCTTAAGGACATCATGAAACCATGTTGACTAATTCCACTGTTAAATTATCTAACCTTAACTGGGTTCTCATTGCAGCAAGGCAATCTTTCTCGTCCTCTAATCTATCCTCCAGTCTACTCATGACAGTGGCTATTCCAAACTTTCTCCACTCAAATTCCCCACAGCAGCCCAAGTCCCCCCTCTCAGCTAAGGACCTTGTCTCAACCTTTTAAAAAATAAGAGAGGTTATTCATCAAATGAGTCTTATCACATTTCTGACATCCTCTCCATATCCTCCTTTATTCTAGTCTTGGATGAAGGGGTGGCCATGCTCTTTGCCAAGGTAAACTCCTCTGTGTGCACCCTTGAGTCCTTCCCCTCCTGTTTCTCCCCCCCCCCCCACCATTGACTTATCACTCCAATATCTCCCTATCCCTATTTCCCTGCAGCTTATGAACACACCAAAGTCTTTCTCAGTCTTAAAAAAACCCTCACTAGATCCTACCATTCCCATCATCCTAGGTTAACTCCTCCCCTTTGAGGCTATAGTCCTTAATAAAGCTGTTTACTTTGTGCATCTAACTCCTCTGTCCTTACTCATGGCCGAAGCTGTCTACCCTCAGGGTCTATTTTTATTCCCCTGTAAGCCTCCTGCAATATCTCTTCATCATTTAAATTTAACTGCTCTCTCCAAAGTTACCAATGATCTTGTCACATTTTAGGGCCATTTCTGAGCTCTCAACCCTTCAGATTTCTGTGTAGTACTCAGCATTTTTTTAAACACCTCCTTGAAATTTTCTTCTCTCTGGGTTTTTGTGACACTATCTCCGCGACTTATGCTATCTGCCTGGCCCTTCTGTTTCCTCTGTTGTATCATCACCCATTTCAAGCCTATTGACTGTGGGCTTTGCCCTCGGTAAGGGGTCTGAAGCTCTTCTCTATGTATCTTCTAACTCGGTCTCATCAGTTCCTCTGGGCTCCATCATCTTCGCAAACCAAGCTCAGCTTCTTATCATCAGACCTCATTCGTCTTGAATTCCAGGACCACACGCACGAACTGCCTGGACTTCCCCCATACACCCCAAACCTCTTCCAATTGATTTATTGTTGAGGGCCCCGTTTTTTTTCAGGCATTAAGATTCACACCTAGAGGTCATTTCTAACGTCTCACTCTCCCTCCATATATGAGATGAGTTGCCAAATCCTCTTTGCCATCTCCACGTCATTTCAGACATCCTTCTCTCCACTCATAAGGAGTACACCAACTTCAGGCACTCCTAACCTCTCACCTGGACTACTGCCTCATGTCCCTTCCCAGTCCAATCCATCCTCCAAATTACTACCAAAATGATCTTAAAGTATGATTTTGACCATGGCACACCCATCTGTCCTCCCATAGCCTGGCCATTATACTCCCATGGATCCTTACCTAGGATATCAACTCCTCTGGAATGTAAAGCTCCTTACAACCTGGTTTCTTCTGACTCTTCCAGCCTTCTTATCTGTTACTACCTTTTATGTGTCCCATAGTCCAGGCACACTGGCCCAACTGCTGTTCCTCACATAGAAAACTCTCCCTCCCATTTGCATGCCTTGTTGTCCCACATGCCAAAACTGTCCATCATCTATACCTCCCTTGTATCTCAGAATCTGTCTTCCTTGAGGACCCAGTTCAAATGCTGCCTTGTTCAAAAGGCCTTCCCCACTCCCCATTTACCCTTTTCCCTTCCCTTTCACTTCCCCCTACCCCAGCTGTTCATACCTTTCTCTCTAAAGTTACCTTGCATCTACTTTCTATCAGATATAAAGCTATTTATCTGTGTGGTCTCCATGAATAAAATATACAATCCTCTAAGGGAGGAACTTAATGCTTTTTTTTAATCTCTAGTACTAGCACAGTATCTGGCATATTATAAATTCTTAATAAATGCTTGCTAATTGAGTACATTCATATAGTTGCTTTCCAGTGTGAATTCACTAAAGAGGACTGAGGGTTCTGCTTTAGCTGAAAGTCTTCCAACATTCATAAGGACCCCCTAGGACATGAATTCTAATATAGATGGGGGAGGGAAAAGTTCTGGCAGAACCTCCCAGTCATTCCATTCATAAAGAATTCCATTATGAATTCTCTGGTGCATACTAACTTGTGAGCTAGGGAATGTCTTCTCTTATCTATGAGATTTCTATGGTTTCATTCCAGCATGAACTGACAGAGGTTTCATAATTGTGCTCTGGTGAAGGATGTTCCAACCTTTCCACTGATAAGGTTGTTCCCCAGGCTAAGTTCTCTGAGCTTCAGTAGTCTAGTCTGTGATGAAGGTATTTCTCACAATTATTACATTTTTATGTTGTCTTCCCAGTATGAATTTTCTGATGGAGACTGAGGTTTCTGTTTGAGCTAAAGGTCTTTCCACATTCATTACATTCGTATGGTTTCTCACCAGTATGAATTCTCTGGTGGAAAGTGAGATTTCTACGCCGATTGAAGGACTTCCCACATTCATTACATTTATATGGTTTTTCTCCAGTATGAATTCTCTGATGTTGAGTAAGGTATGAGCTCTTGCGAAATGCTTTCCCACATTCATTACATTCATATGGCTTCTCTCCAGTATGAATTCTCTGATGTACATTACGCTGTGAGCCCAGGCGAAATGCCTTCCCACACTCATTACACTCATACGGTTTCTCTCCAGTATGAATTCTCTGATGTAGAATAAGGTGTGAACTCTGGCGGAAGACATTTCCACACTCCTTACATTCATAAGGTTTTTCTCCAGTATGAATTCTTTGATGTTGAGAGAGGTCTGAGCTCTGGCGGAAAGCTTTCCCACATTCGTTACATTCAAAAGGTCTCTCTCCAGTGTGAATTCTCCAATGGAGAGTAAGGTTTTTGCTCCGCCTAAAGGCCCTCCCACATTCACTACATTTATAAGGCTTTTCTCCAGTGTGAATTCTCTGATGTAGAGTAAGGTCTGAGCTTTCACGGAAGGCCTTACCACATTCATTACATTCAAAAGGTTTTTCTCCAGTATGAATTCTTATATGTATATTAAGCTTCGCTTTCTGGCGGAAGACTTTCCCACATTCATTACATTTATAACGTTTTTCTCCAGTGTGCATTCTCTGATGGACACTAAGTTGTGAGTTCAGGAAAAATGCTTTACTACATTGTTTACACTTGCAAGGTATCTCTCCAGCATGAACTAACTGATGTTCAGTATGATTTGTGCTTGGCAAGAGGACCTTTTCATATTCATTGACTTCAAAAGGCTGCTCTCCACTTTGAAGTGACTGATGCTCAATAAGCCCTGAGCTCTTGCTGAAGGCCTTCCCACACTCATTAGGTTCATAAGGTCCCCATCCAGCATGAATTCTTTGGAGTTGTGTAAGTTGAGAGCTCAGGAACAGGGTACTACATTCATTAAATTCATGCGGTTTCTCTGAAGAATGTATCACACAATTCTCAGTCAGGTCTGAATTGTAACTAAAGGAATCCTGAAATTCATTACACTTAGAAAATACTTGTTTAACACAGATTTGGTTGTAATTCCTGATGTCTGAATACAGACTAAAGCTCTTTTGATCCATATCATGTTGATGCAGACAGCTTCCTATACTTAGACTCTGTTGTGGAAAAATGATTGGTCCTAGACTGAAGTTTTTGCCACATTTATTGTATTCATGCCTTTGTATGTCATGGGGAAGTTTGTTTTGGATGAATTTTGTTTGCTGAAGAGATTTCTCCTCATTTTTCTGATGCCTTTCTGATGCTGCATCGAAGCTGAAGGCCTTTCTCAATCTGAAGGCTGTAGCATCATCCCTCCTGAGTCTCTCCTGGAAGGAATTTTCCCTGGAGAACTCCAGCTTTAGCGTAGAAGCCACAGTTTCAAGTCTAGCCTCCCAGTCTGAAAAAACAAACAACAAGTATCTGCAGTCCAAAACAAATCCAACACTGGCCATGATTGAAAATGCACGTTTCACATATCATGTCTAGACTAAGAGACAGAAAGCAGGATTTTTGGAGTTTGGAAGGACAGGACCTCAGTGCTTTCAGTACGGTCCAGACGTGAAGTGCCCCTCCCACGACAGACCTGAGAAGAGGTCACCCAGTCTCTGCCTGAAGACCTCCCAGCAGGTTCTTAATACCTTTCAGGGGGCTCATTCTACTTCCAGATAGTTCTAATGGTGAAGAAGTTTCTCCTGATGCCAAGTCTAAATCTGCACCCTTACTCATCTACCCACTGCTCCTGGTGCCATCTTCTTGAGCCAAACAAAGTAAGTCTAATAACTAGCTCAAAGGCAGCTATTCTCCTTTCAGTCATGTTAAATAGCCCCCGTTCCTTTGGCAGATTCTCCCGTCACAGATTTAAGGCCCCTCATCATCCTACTTGCTGTCCTCTGGATGCTTTAGCTCAATATAATTCTTGAATCATGCCACTCAAAACTGACCACAGACCCTGGATGAATTCTGAGGAAGAAAACAGTGACCCTGCAGCATCTGGCACAGCGTCTGGCAAATCAGTAGGCCCTTAAGAGATGCTTGTTAATTGGTTTAATCATCACCTCCCTGTTTCTGGAAGCTATAGCCCTCTTAATGCATCCCACCGGTCATTTAGCTTTCTCGGTGCCATACGACATTCTTAGACCAGAAACCCATTCAAACACCCAGATCTCTTTCAAAACAGCTGCTGCTGTCCACACAGGCCTCCCCTAACAAATACTTCTGATGTGGATATTCTGTATCCATGTGCAAGACTTTACAATATTTCTATTTGATCCCATCTCATTAGATTCTGCCCCATGCTCTACTCCAAGGTTAGGGAACCTGCAGCCTCGAGGCTGCATGTGGCCCTCTAGGTCCTCAAGTGCGACCCTTTGACTGAATCCAAACTTCACAGAACAAATTCCCTTAATAAATAGATTTGTTCAGTAAAACTTGCACTCAGTCAAAAGGCTGCACCCATGGACCTAGAAGGCCACAGGTTCCCAACCCCTGCTCTTGACCATTAAGACCCTTTGGGATCCTTACTCTGTCAACCACTGTATTAGCCCTCCCTTCCAGCTCCCTGATGTCACTTGTAAACCTGACGAGCCTCTGTGTAGGTCACTGGCAAAGGGTCAAGCACACATCGAGGGAGGCAAGGGAGAACAAGATCATAAAACCCAAGAGGAGACAAGGTCCAGAGAGGGGGTGGTCACCAGGGGCAAGTACAGTTGAGAGGCCAAACAGTGAGAGAAGTGCAAAAGGGCATCCCAGTTCAGCAAGAGACAAAAAGACAAAGCAACGACAGCTAAGAGGGGCAGACTCTGGAGCCCCGGGCACCCTGCCAAGTGGAACAACACTGAGAATGAGGGAAGTTAGGACAAGAAAGGCAAAGACAAGGAAGGTTTGGGCTGTTTTGGGTTTTAACTGCATGAGAAAGAGAGACGTGTAAGATCATCATTCCAGGGACAGAGGATGAAGACGCTGACAATAAAGGAGGAGTCACTCAGAGGCTAGTGAGCTTATAAGCTGAGAAGGACAGGAGAGACACGGCTAACACAGAGATAATGCTCAGTGTGAAAGAAAGGACAGTAAGAGATCATTAAACTGCCTTTGATAAACCCAAGTCTCCAGGCCCAAGTAGAGGCAAAGAGAATTAAAGCTTACAACGTGCCAGGCGCTGTGCTAAGCACCAGGTACAAAGAGAGACAAAAACTACCCCCAGCTCTCAAGAAGCTCATGGTCTATTGGGGGAGACAACACATGAACTGTGTACAAACAAGCCATAGACAGAGTAAATCAGAGGTGAGAGAGAGAGAAGGCATGATGCTTATGAGGACTGAGAAAGGCTCCTTGTAGAAGGTGGATTTTAGCTGGGCCTTGTAGGAAGCCAGAGAAGTCAGGGAGAGATGAGGAAGCAGAGCATTCCAGGCATGGGACAAGCCAGAGCAAATGCCTGGACCTGGGAGAAAGGGGGTCTTACTCATGGAACAGTCAGGTAGCTGGTGAATATGTATTAGGGCATAAGGTATAGGAAAAGTAGGAGGGGATGAGAATATGAAGGGCTTTGAATGCCAAACAGAAGATTTGGTGAGGTGACAGGTAGCCACTGCAATTAGAAGGGTGTGAACTGGTGTGTGTGTGACATGATCAGATCTGGGCTTTGGGAAAATCACCGAAAGGAAGATGGACTGGAGTAGGAGGAGACTTGAGACAGACTGACCAACAGCTATTATCATAGTCCAGGTGTGAGATGATGAGAGCCTGCACCAGGATGGGGACAACATCAGAGGAGAGGAGCATGAATCTTGTAGAGATGGTGAAGAGGTGAGGGACCAGAGATGGGACAGAGGTGAAACTGACCAGAGATGGGGCAGAGATGAAATTGACCAGAGATGAAACTGACCAGAGATGTAGCAGAGGTGAAATGGACCAGAGATGGTACAGAGGTGAAATGGACCAGAGATGGGTCAGAGGTGAAATGGACCAGAGATGGGGCAGAGGTGAAACTGACCAGAGATGTAGCAGAGGTGAAAGGGACCAGAGATGGTACAGAGGTGAAATTGACCAGAGATGGTACAGAGATAAAATGGACCAGAGATGGTGCAGAGGTGAAATAGACTACAGATGTTTCATCACAGAAAGGATTAAAAGAGGAGAGGAAAGAGTCTGATGCTAAAGATTTGGGATACAAAGGAAGGGAGGAAGAAAGCACAAAGGGAATAGGCTTAATATTTTGGCTCAGCAAAGTAAGAGGCCAGTTTTTGTAGAAGGGTCCTGGGTCTCCCTTGAATTGCTTACCAGATCAAAGTCGCCGAAAGTCAGGACCACAGTCTAGCCAAAGAGAGGCAGGGTCCAGCTTCCCCCCAGGGAGGCTACCTAATCTTAACTGAAAACTGGATACTTTGCTCCATTTGTTCTTGTGGAATTTCTTCCTTTTTTTTCCTGTCAGCTAGAAAAGGCTTGAGTCTGAAAGCTCTCAGACTGGCAGGAGAAACTGCCAGCCAAGTCCCTGCCTGCTGAGCCCCTGCTTCCCAAGCTTTGACCACCTAATGACTAAATGCTCTCTGGGAGACTCCTGGCAAACACTGACAGAAGGGCTTTGTTCCCCACAAGTACACAAAACCTCTCTATTCAAGGGAACACACACTTTAAGGAGTGGGACCAAATGAGTAAGAGAAGGGGTACTGAGAATACGAGAACCCCAAGTGAAGGTGGGCAAAAAGACCAATCCCCTCTAATGGACACACAAGGACACATTAATCAATATTTGCACTTTCACAGAATCAAATGAGGGTCTCTGAAGGAGCTCATCCCAGTTCATCACTATACTCGTGGGGCTCTGACACAGGCACCCCCTCCCACATATTTAAAGTACTTCCCTGAGGACAAGCACTGTCCTGTGCCCTCTCCATCATGCTCCCCGCTGATAACACCTGAAACACTGCTGACCTCACAGGGTGGATGGGAGACCCAATGAGGTCAACCATTAGGACTAAGAAAAGCCGGCTGCCAAGCAACTGCCTGGGGGCACTCACTCACCTGGACCACAGCTCCTTGGGACACCTCCCCCTGGCATCCAAGGCGCTTCCCTTCGCTCCAACTGCTCAATCACATGAGGTTTGCAAACTGCAAGTCCTGCTCAGGGGAAATGGGAAACGGCTGGAGTCAGAGAAGACATCAGCTTCCCATCCCTAAGCCCTCCCCCCATCCAGGACATGTGGGCACTGACAGCTTCAATGCTTCAGCAGAGCTGGTCTGTGCCAGGGGGGCACCTAGCACGATCAATATACTGTTCAGGGGGTCTGCATCAGGGTCTTGGGCTCAGAGAGAAATCTCATTCTCTGGGCCTGGGTCCCATTCAAAACCTGGGAGTCATTCACAGCTTCAGGTGGTTCAACTGCCCTGGAACTGTGGAGGAAGAATCTTGGGTCTGGAGGTCTGAGCAGGGGAGGGGAACCTGATCTCAGGGTGCCCAGCTGTCCAAGGCCCTGAGACCACCCCAGAATTAAGGACTTCTGGGTATCTCTGCCTTCTCCTCCAGCCTCCATGGCATGGACTCAGGGTGAACCCAGCCCCAGGAGACTTGCCTTACCCAGGCACACCAGGTTCCCATAGTTCTCCAGCATCACCTCCCGGTACAGCTCCTTCTGAGCAGGGTCCAGGTGCCCCCATTCATCCTGGGAGAAGTCCACAGCCACATCCCCAAACGTCACAGAGCCCTATGAGACCCAGGACACATAGTTGCTCAGGAAGGGAGCTGGACAGGTGGACAACCTTCCCAAAGACCCCCACTCAGCTGTGGGGGACAGTGAAGGGATCTAATTCTTGGACCTGGGTTCCAGGTGTGTCTCTAACCCACTGGGACCCTCTACTTTCATAGGGCAAGGATGATGAGAGCAGATGGCCAGAAACGGAGAAAGGGTACCCACTGGGGCTGTGATCTTGGGGTTCCCAGGCAGGTGCCTCTGTCTTGGGGCTCCCCCTCCCCCCACCCAGGCAGGTTTCCGGTGAAGCCTTCCTCCTCCCCCCACCCCCTTCCAACTGATGCCTCAGTTTCCTCCTCTATAAAAGGGGGAAACAACAGCCTTGCCCTCAGAGGGCCCATGGGGGGTTGACGGGGATTGTCTATGGTATTTCCTATAAGTATTTGCCAGGAAAATCCTTCCCCAAAATCAGCGCTGGTGGGGGCTGGGGGGAGTCTTTGCTGGAGTCCTCCAGCAGGGGTCCCCCAAGCTCCCTGAGGACCACACTCGCCAAGAGGCTTCCCTTGTGGGGTTCACACTGTACCCCCTCACCTGGGGGGCACTGGCTGCCAAGAACACGGGGGCCATCTCCTCCTCTGGGCCCCTTCTGCCGGTCAACGGGGCGTCCGGCTGTGGAGGGAATGGACAGGAGAGGGTCAGGCCAGCCTGGGGGTGCTACCCAGACGGGGTGGGGGGGGGCCCAGCACCAGGTTGCAGGAGTGAGGCCCGAGGCAGGCCCAGGAGGAGGCGGCGGGGCCTCCTGGCAACGAGCTCCGCATTCTCCCAGTTTACAGGCAGGGAAACTGAGGCCAGCCTAGAGCTGAGGTGTCCTGGAGAAGGGGTTCAGACTAGACTGCATGGGATTCCCGGGGTCACAGGGAGCTGTGACCTGCCCCGGGCCTCAGGAGAGTAGGAACTGGACTGGGAGGGGACTGGGGAGCCACAGCAGGCTCCAAGGCAGGCCAGAAGCATCCAGGAGCTCAGGGCGCATGCGCTGGAGGTGGGGGTGCGGGGGTATGGAAAATGCAGCAAAGGAATTGATTTGCACCGCGCATGCTCAGTGTTCACGGCTGGTAAGGCACCCCTCCCCGACCCAGAGCAGCAAAGCCTGGCGTCGAGATCCATCCCCCCGCGACTTCCCGGCCCCGGGCCCCGGGCCCCGGGTCCCACTCACCCCGGCCCGAGACCCGGGGCTCGGACCGGCAGAGGCTCAGGGCGGGCCCGAGCAGGGCCGAGATAGCTCCAGCTAGCTGGAGCCCAGACGGCAGCAGCAGCGGCGGCGTCGATGACGTCACAGCAGCACCGGAGCCCCGCCCCATACGCGACCTGCACTTCCTTCTGGGAAATGTAGTTCGCGGGACTCTTTGCGCATGGGCAGAGCCCTGCCCGCCCCTAGCTGCTCAGGCAGCGGTGCCGCCGTTGGTGCGCGTGCGTGCCTGGCGGCCCCGGGGCTGGTCCGGAGCCAGTTACTCCAGAGAGTCCCAAAAGCGCTCCGCCCGGGCTAGATGCAGAGTGGTGCTTAATAAATGACGTTTCCTTTGCTCCCTTTTCTTTAATCCTTATGCCATTAATTCCGTGCAAGTGCTGTGCATCCGTGACTCTTCTATGAGGCATCCGCTCCCATTTTGACAGAGGAAGAAACCGAGGCAGGCAGCATTACGGAAATGTCAGGGGCAGGAATTGCATCCATATCCTTGGGCCTCCAAGCCCTAGAATCTCTTCCATTACATAGCAATAGGCAATGTAAGACGAGTGCAGGTCCGATGTTCAGGTTTGGGGTCACCAGGGAGGCCAGTGAGCGCTGGTGGTCTGTAACCCGCAGGGGGCCGCTCCACGCGCCTGCAGGGTTGGGTGGCCGGCAGGGAAGGGGAGCGGGGAGGGCGCAGCGCGCTGTCCTCTGCCGGGGCGGGCCACATATGCGGGAGCCCAGCCGGCCAGAGTGGCCTGGGGCTGCGAGTCCCTGCCACACGACAGTGTGTCCGAGGTCACTCAAGGCAACGAGTCTTTACTAAGCGCCTACTGTGTGCCAGGCAGCGGACTAAGCCCTTCACGAGCTCATTGTCCTAACTGGCGCTCCAACAACTGGAGACCAACAAGGACAGATCCTTCAGCACCATGGCCAGAGGACGCAACACCCGTTCAGCCTGATGAGGCGCTGGCCGGGCTTGAGGACCGCCCTCTGCCGCTGAAGGGTGGCTGGGGGAGGAGAAAGGACCAGGAGCAGAAATGGGCCTTCTCCCCCGGGGGCCAGAGAGGCCAGCCGAAGATTCATGTCGGGAGACCTTGCCACCAAGAAGAGCTCTCTCAGAAGGATGCAGGCTGCCTCAGGAGGTGGTGGGCGTTCCCTAGTTAGAGTCTCCAGCCAAGGCTGAAGAGCGGCTGGTTGACCAAGGCAGAGAGGGAGAAGCTCCCGCGATCTTCCTAGAATGAAATTCTGTGCTTTAGCAGATTTTTCTGGGGCTGTTGGTAACAAGGGTTTGGTTTTTTTTTTTTTTGGTTCATTTATCAAGAACTATTTGTTCATAAGTTTGATTTTGTTTTGATTGCATGTTTTTGGGGAATGTTTTTTATTCTTATACATTTGGGTTAGTTAGGATGTCAAATTTTTAGCAAAATATTTATAGCAAAAGTTTGAGGGGCCACATTTTTTTCTTTTTTATTATTAGTAAGTGGACTTGTCCACAGCATTCAAAACTTCTCCATTTGCTGTAACCAGTGGTTCCATGTATGGATGGCTTGGTGTTGGTGGAAAACCTGTGTTTTCCATATTAGTCCATTATTAGATCCTCCCAATGTGGCCCACCCAGGACAGAGGACAGTGAGAGGCTCACTCCCTGCTCTCCTGGTGCTGCCTGAGGCCCTGTGGCCTTCACTGACTCCATCTAACAGTATGGACTCAAATGGAGTTTGTTTTTTGTCATTACTATGTCTGTCCCACCCCAAACCTCCCAAGCTTCTCATTGTTTCTGCCTGTGCATCCACCCCTACATTTTGCTAGCACGGTGTGCAGTTCTGTGATGACGTTTTCTGGGGGAATTCATTTAGGGCAATATTACTACCAGTCTTCTATTAGATCCACCTAGTCCAACAGTGGGTGTTTCTGCAATCAAGTTTTACCTGTATTTCTATTGAAATAGTTTTATAGGACGCTATAGTGGTTTCCTCTGTCACTTCATCACAGGTTAAGCTCAAGCAGTTGATATGTTTTGTGATGACTACAACAGGTCTTTTTCTTCCTGTCTGGGTCTTCTCTTGGCTCATCATATTGATAGCCTTATCAGGGATCCCACAGTCCAGCCGAAGCTTCCCATCTCCCTTTAGGTTTCTGTTGGCTCTCTTGGGCTTTCTGACTTGTGACATCTGAACATTTACAAACTGAGATCTGTTTACTTCTTCTTCACCTGCCCTTGTTTGCTTCCTTTTTCTCTTCTTGCTCTAGAAATATGGTTCCACATTTTTGAAACCATGTTGAGTAGTAATGGTTGGAGTGAACAGCCTTGCCTTCTTACTACTAAACCGTCTGAAAATCTTCTAATATTTATCCATTATGGAGAACATTCTAGCACTTGTTGTGAGGATCAGCCAAGATCATATTTGTAAAGTGTTTTTTGGCAAACATACTTTTAGCATTTGAACAATGTGTCTGGCCCATCGGAGTTTGTGCTTTCTGAAACAGAGTCTGAATGCTTGGCAGTTTAGTGTGAGTGAGGACCTCAGTGTCTGGTGCCTTATCCTGCCAGGCGATCTTCAGAATCTTCCTCAAAAAATTCAGATGGAAGCAATTCAGTTTCCTGGGATGGCAGCGGTAGGCTGTCCAGGTTTCACAGGCATACAGCATTGAGGTAAGCACCACAGCCCTGCAGACCTTCAGTTTGGTAGTCAGTCTAATACCTCTTCTGTCCCATACTTTTCTTTGGAGCCTCCCAAACACTGAGCTAGCTCTGGCAATGCTTGCATCAACCTCATTATCAATGCATACATCCATGGAAAGCACACTGCCAAGGTAAATGAATTTATCCGCAGCATTCAAAACTTCTCCATTGGCTGTAACCAATGGTTTGATGTGTAGATGGTGTAGTGTTGGTGGAAAACCTGTGTTTTCTGTATTAGTCATTTCATACAAGAAGATACAAGAAGAATAGAACAAAAGAAAGAAAGCACGAAACAGCCTGCTTCTGTTTTAATTCAGACAGTGTCAGTTCTTTCTCTGGAGGCAGATAACATGCTTCATTATGAGTCCTTTAAGATTATCTTGGATCATTGTATTGCTGAGAATAGCTAAGTCATTCTCAGTTCTTCCTCATACAGTATTATTGTTACTGTGTACAATATTTTGCTCACTTTACTTTGCATCAGTGTATACAAGTCTTTCCAGGTTTCTCTCAAAGTATCCTGCTTTTCATTTCTTATAGCACAATAGTATTCCATCATAATCATATACCTCAGCTTGTTCAGCCATTCTTTAATGAATGGGCATCTTTTTACTTTCCAATTCTTAGAATGGCAAATTGTTTAACTGCAAAAGGCTACATGCCAAGGCTAAAGTGGAAGGAGACTTGGTGCATAGTTTTTTTCTTTCATTTGCAGGCATCAAGAAACAATAAAGCAAAATCAAAAGAATAGAAAAATAGGAAAAATGAGAAATATCTCGCTGGAAAAACAACTGACCTGGAAAATAGACCAAGAAGAGATAATTTAAGAATTGTACTACCTGAAAGTCATGATCCAAAAAAAAAAAAAAGAACCTAGACATCAATCTTCAAGATATTATCAAGGAAAACTGCCCTGATATCCTGGAACCAGAGCATAAAATAGAAATAGAAAGAATCCACCAATCACCTCCTGAAAGAGATCCAAAAATGAATATTGTAGCCAAATTTCAGAACTCCTAAGTCAAGAAGAAAATATTGCAAGCAACCAGAAAGTATTGATTCAAATATTGTGGAGTCACAGTCACAATAACAGGATTTAGCAGCTTCTACATTAAAGGATCAGAGACCTTGGAATGTGATATTCGGGAGGACAAAAGATATAGGTCTACAACCAAGAATCACCTACCCAGCAAAACTGAGTATAATTCTTCAAGGGCAAGATGAAAATGTAATGAAACAGAGAACTTCCAAGCATTCCTGGTGAAAAGACCGGAGCTGAGCAGAAAATCTGACTTTCAAATACAAGACTCAAGAGAAGCATGAAAAGGTAAATAGGAAAGAGAAATCACAAGGGATTCAATAAGGTTAAGCTGTTTCTATTCTTACATGTGAAGATGATACTTGTCAATGCTAAGAACGTTCTCATTTTTAGGGCAGTTAGGAGGGGGTGGGTGTGAGGTGAATATGATGGGATGATGATCTAAAAAAATAAAATTAAGGGATGAGAAAGAGGAATGCACTGGGAGAAGGGGAAAGGGGGAAGTAGAATAGGGTAGACTATCTCACAGAAAAGAGGCTACAAAAGAACTTCTACAGTGGAGGGAAAGATTGGGGGAGGGGCCACCAGTGAACTTTACTATCACTGGAATTGGCTCAAAGAGGGAATAACACACACGCTCAGTAGGGTATAGAAATCTATTTGACCCCACAAGAAAATAGGAGGGGAAGAGGAGAAGAGAATGTGTGTGGGGGGTGGGGTGACAGCAAGGAGGGCAGATTGGGGGTAGCTGGTGGTCAGAAGCAAAACATTTTTGAGAAGAAATATGATGAAAGAAGAGAAGGATAAGTACAGCAAAATCTATGGTAGAGAGAAATGGTAATCGTAACTGGAAAAAAATTTACAAGTGTCTCTGATAAAGGCTTCATTTCTCGAATACAGAAAACCGAGTCAAATTTATAAGAACACAAGTCATTCCCTAATTAATAAATGGTCAAATGATATGAACAGTTTTCAGAAGAATAAATCAGAGCCATCTATAGTCATGTGGAAAGATGCTTTCATTGTTGTCCTTCCTTCTCGAACAGGAACAAAATGACATCATTGTGCTAGAGGCAAGTTTCAGTGAGTTCAGCTGCAGCTGATCAGAACAAAACAAGCTGGAAATGCTCTTCCACAGGTCGAGCACAAATAGTCCCCATGAACATTTGGGGCAGATGCTCCAAATTTGGGCATCCTGCATTTCCTTTGAGCTGTCTCCATTCTGCTTTGCTCATAGAGCACAGCCCCTTCTTTGATGGGGGCACACCATGCTCAGTGGTCCTGTGCGTGTCTCCCACGTCACACAATCAGTTCCAAAGTTCGTAAGTGAGACCTTGAGAGTGTCCTTGTATCACTTCGGACCGCTATGTGAATGCTTGCGCTGTGTGAGTTCTCCATAAAAGTCTTTTTGACAAGTGTACATTCTGCATTCAAACAACATGGCCAGCCCATTGGAGTTGTGCTCTCTGAAGCGGAGTTTGAGTTCTTGGCAGTTTAGTTTGAGTAAGGATCTCAGTGTTTGGTACCTTATCCTGACGGGTGATCTTCAGAATCTTCCTAAGTCAGTTCAAATGGAAGTGACTCAGTTTCCCCGAGTGACACTAGTAGACTGTCCAAGTTTCACAGGCATACAACAATAAGGTCAGCACCACAGCTCTGTAGACCTTCAGTTTGGTAGTCAGTCTAATACCTCTTCTCTCCCACACTTTCCTTTGGAGCCTCCCAAACACTGAGCTAGCTCTGGCAATGCTTGCACCAACCTTATGATCAATGTGTGCTTCCCTGGAAAGTACACTGCCAAGGTAAGTGAACTTACCCACAGCATCCAAAACTTCATTTGCTGTAACCGAGGCCATGCCGATGAGGTGTAGGTTCTGGGACCCCTCCCCTGAGCTCTTCTTGAATCTTTGCGGAGCCCCTTGAGGTCTGGTTGGGTCTTCCCACTTGGTGGGGAATTTGCAGATGACAGGGTTATTTCACTGTGGCTCGGTCCAGTCCTCATTGACTCTTCCTGAAGACCCAACCAGAACTCAAGGGGCTCCCCAAAAATTCAAGGAGAGCTCAAGGTGGGGGAAGGTCCCAGAGCCTACACCTCATCATTGCCAGGCTTTCGCCAGGTGGCGCAGAGGCCCCAGCTCGGGGAAGGAGGAAGTGAGCTGAGGAGGGGGAGGGAAGGGGGAGAGGCTGCAAGGCTGGCTCGGCCCAGGCCCGACCCTCGTGAGGCCCCGCCCCCCCAGCTCCAAGGGGCTGGAGAGCTGGGGTTTCCGCAGAAGAGGGGGAGGGGAGGACGAGGGGGAGGAGGGAAGTAGGTTGGAGGAAGGAGAGGGGGAAAGGAGCTTGAGGGACAGAAAAGAAGACGAGGGAGGAGGAAGGGGGTGGGGCTTCCCCATAGGCGCAGGTAGAGGGAGAGAACTACGATTCCCAGAAGGCCTTGCACACGTTCTACCTAAGGGACAGGAGGGGCGGTGACCAGGAGAAGGCTGTGGAGGAGGCGCAGCGGCAGGCGCAGAACGCTCCCTCTCCCTCCCGCCCTAGGGCACCGGCCTACAATTCCCAGAAGGCTTTGCACGCGCAAACCGAGACGCAGCGGCCCCTTCAGGGTCGGAGAGGGCGGAGCCGCCGCCTTCCTTCGTCACTTCCGCTGCCGGGGCTCCTCCCTCCGTCGGCGGAACTCAGCACGGGCTCCCAGTGTCTCGGGCTGCCGTGAGTGGGGGCGGGGACGCGACCGGCCGAGGGGGCGCCGAAGGGGAAGGGGACGTTGGGAAGCCAAGGGCAGGTGGAGAAGGAGGCCGCCACCTCGGACGGGCCGCGCGTGCGCAGTAGCTTCTGAGCGCTGGGCCTAGCCGCGCCACGCCCCCTCCGCGGGCCCGCCCTCCCATTGGTCGCCCTAGCAGGGCCGGGCGCAGGAGCCAATCAGCAGTGGAGGGGGAGGAAGTCATGGCTCCCACCTCCCACCTGAGAGCCAAGGCCCGCCAGGTGAGGGGCCCCGCCCACCTGCTGGAGCCCGGTTTGAGGGAGGGGGTCTGGGCCCTCCCCCTCTGCCCATTCATTCTGGGTCCGAGCGCATCGGGGCTCTTCTTCTCGCCCCTATTTTAGAGACGGACCTGCCCGGAGGCCCCAGGGTGCCCCGTGCCCCCCACCCCCTGCCCTGGGCAGGGTGAGGGTGGACAAGGGGACGTGGCCCCCAGGACCCCCGGGGCGGAACCCAAGGCCGCCGGCGCTGTCCCAGCCCCAGGCTTGGTCTTTCAGGGCTCCGTGACCTTCCAGGACGTGGCAGTGGATTTCTCCTGGGAGGAGTGGGGGCGCCTGGGCCCCGCGCAGAGGGAGCTGTACCGTGAGGTGATGCTGGAGAACTTCGGGCACCTGATCTGCCTGGGTGAGGAGGGGGCTGCCCGGGGAGGGGCCCAGGAAGGGGTCTGGGGTGGAGGGATTCTTGAGGGGCTGCCCTGGAGGAGGGAGGGGAGATCTGCCCCGGGAGGGATCCCCTTTCCCGTCCTTGGCACCCCAGCTGCGGGAGGTAGAGCGGCGCCCTGCCCCCCAGGTGTCCCCCTGCTTTCCCTCCGGCCCAGCAGTCCCCTTGCCCTCCCGGGCAGGCCCCCGTAGGCAGCTCCCGGTAGCATGAAGTCACCCCCGTGGTACCTGCTCTGCCCTCGGCCGGCCTTCCGCAGGCTCTGGGTACCAGCCCGGCGGGGCCCCTGCAGAGACGGCCGTAGAGGGGCGTCTCCTCAGCTGTCCCGTTCCCTGAGCAGGACTCGCGGGATCCAAACCTGATGTGATCCAGCGGCTGGAGCAAGGGGAAGCACCCAGAAGGCCTGGGGAAGGCGTGCCCAGAAGCAGCCGCCCGGGTGAGTGAAGGACCCCAGGGGGGGGGGGGGGGTCGGGCAGGACCGGGGAGCTGTGCTCAGACCCCGGCCCTGGAGGAGAGGAGGGGCCAGAGGGCACGGGCCTTTTCCTCCCTCTTTGCCTGGGATTGCTGGTTCTCCGCAGGCACCTTCCAGGTCACTTGGCTTGGCTGGGGGTTCACTCAGGCGCTTAAGGGGGTTTATCAGTTATGACAGAAGAAAGCACAAGGTGTTAACCTTGCTCTTATCTCCTCCAATCTTCACCTGCCTGTTTTATGACGCAGGATTCCTGTTCTCAGTTTTATTATTTTGTTTTTAGTTTTTTATTTCCCCCAGTTAATGTATAAAAAACAAGTCTTAACTTGCATTTTTTAAACTTTGAGTTCCAAATTCTCTCCCTTCCTTTGTTCCCTCTCCTCCCCCCCATTGAGAAGGCAGGCAAATTGTCTGTAACAGTCTTGTCCTCAAAGAAAAGAGAGAGAAAAAAAAAAACTCAGGAAGAATAAAGTCAGGAAAAGCCTCCGTCTGTGTCCAGACACCGTGGACCGTGGTGGCTTCTCCATCCCTAGCCCTTCAGAGCCGTCACAGGCCGTTGTGTTGCCCACAGTACCGAAGTCCTTCTGTGCTGATGGCGGCACAGCATCGCTGTCACTTTGTGCCTAGGACGTTTCGCTTTGCATCTGTTTGTGAAAATCTCTCCAGGTTTTTCTGAGAGCATCCTGCTCAGCCTTTCTCCTAGCGCGACAGTTGCCTTGTTCAGCCATTCCCCAGCTGATGGACACCCTCCCTATTCCTAATTCTTTGCCCCTAGAAAAGAGCCACTATAAATATCTTTGTACGTAGGGGTCCTTTTCCTGTTTGTTTTTCTATCTTTGGGTTACAGACCCAGCAGCGGCATTTCAGGACCAAGTGATATGACTGGTTCTGTAGCCATTTAGTCAGAGTTCCAGACTGCTCTGCAGAATGGTGGGATCAGCTCACAACTCCACCAATGGTCATCAGTGTCTCGCTTTCCCCATATCCCCTCCCACACTTGTCACTTCCTTTCCTGTCCTATCGGCCAACCCAGCAGGTCTGAGGGGTATCTCAGGACTGTTTCATTCACGTTTCCTCAATTTGTAGTGAGAGCGTTTCTTCATGCGGCCACACGTGGCTTTTGCTTCATCTGAAAGCTGATCCTATCTTTCAATCATTTATCAGTTGAGAAATGGTTCTTATTTTTGTAAATTTGACTCAATTCTCTATGCTTTTCAGAAATAAGGCCTTCATAGAAATTTCACATTTTTTTTCCTGTTTTTCCTATTTTTCTTTTTCCATTTCCCTCCATCCCATTACACCCCCCCCCCATTTGTTCTGGTCTCTCTCTCCTTTCGCCCCCTCCCCCAGTCTGCCTTCTCTTACATTCCCCCCCCACCCCCCCGCCTGCCTTCTCTTATCCCCTTCCCCTCCTCCTTTCCTGTGGAGTGTAATAGATTTCTGTACCCAGTTGAGTGGATCTGTTATTCCCTCTGTGAGCCAGCTCTGATGAGAGTAAGGCTCCCTCTCTGCTCCTCCCTACCTCCGTTGTAACAGCTTTTTCTTGCTTCTTTTTTTGTGAGATAATTTACCCTGTTCTGCATCTCCCTCTCTCTCTCTCCCAGCACATTCCTTTCTCACCCCTTAATATTGTTTTTTGGATGTCGTCCCTTCATGTTCATCTCTCACCTGTGCTCTTTGTCTACATGTGCTTGTTCTAACATCCATAATAACGAGAAGGGTCTTGAGTTACAGACATCATCTTCCCATGTAGGAATGTCAACAGTTTAAACTTGTTCAGTCCCTTGCGATTTCTGTTTCCTGTTTACTTTCTCATGCTTCTCTTGCTTCATGTATTTGAAAGCCAGATTTTATGTTCAGCTCTGGTCTTTCCAGCAGGAATGCTTAAGGTTCTTTCTCTCATTGAATATCCATTTTCCCCCTCGTCGATTATACTCACTTTTGCAGGGTGTGTGATTCTTGGTTTTAATCCTCACTCCTTTGCCCTCTGGAACATCATATTCCAAGCCCTCTGACCCTTAACGTAGAAACCTCTCGACCTTGTGTTATCCTGACTGTGACTCAAGGATAGTTGAATTGTGGCTGTTTTCTCCTTTACTTGGAGCTCTGAACATTCCTGCCAGTTTTCATTTCACTTTGTGTTTTATCTTCTGGTTCTAGGTCAGTTTTCTTGGATAATTCCTTGAAAGATGATGTCTAGACTCTTTGTGATCATGGTTTTCAGGCAGTTCAGTCATTTTAACAATTCTGTCTTTCGGATCCTTTTTCTGAGTCAGTTGTTTTTCCAATGGGCCATTTCACATGATCTTTTATTTTTCATTCTTTTGGTTTTCTTTGATCATTTCTTGATTTCTCATAAATTCATTAGCTTCCATTTGCTCCGTTCTAATTTTTAAGAAATGACTTTCTTCAGTAAGCTTCTGGACCCCCTTTTCCATTTGTCCAGTTCTGCTTTTTAAGGCCTTCTTCTCCTCACTGGCTTTTTGGGCCTCTTTTACCATTTGGACTAGTCTGTTATTTTCTTCAGAAATTTTTGTGTCTCCTCTGCTCTGCTGTTGACTGGTTTTTTGTGTCACTCTTATTTTTCTTCCCAATTTTTCCTCTGCCTCCCTTCCGTGATTTTCAGAATCTGTTTTGAGTTCTTCTGTGACCCAAGACCAATTCACATTTTTCTCGGAGGCTTTAGATGTGGGAGCTTTGACTTTGTCATCTTCTGAGGGCGTATTTTGATCTTCCTCAGCACCAACTTTCAACAGTTAGAATTGTTTTCTGTTGTTTGCTCGTCTCCCCGGCTTATTTCTTGACTTAACTGTAAAAGTGGGGCATCGTCCCAAGTTTCAGGGGTTTTGTGTAGCTGTGTGCAGAGATACTTCCAGGGACCTGTAAGTTTTCAGCTCTTCCAAGGCGGTATGATCTAAGGAGAGGTGCTCCGGTCAACCGCACGCTCTCTTTTCTGCCCTGGGATTGCCACGAGGGTCCCTCTTCCACTACAGTCACAACCTCTGCTGTGCCCATGTTTCTCCTCACCCTGGGACTGCTGTGCAGGACCACTACCTGGGTCTGAGTGCGGGCAGAGCCCCAGAGTCCTGCCTCAGTGAGGCCTGTGACCTTCTGACCCATTGTGCAGTGCCTTCGGCATCTGGGCCGTGAGCTCTGGACACAGCCGCTGCTGCTGCTGCCGATTCAGGCGCTCCCGAGGCTTGTTCCCGGTTTGCGGGGCCCAGGGCTGTGCTGGGGTGGCCTGCGCTGGACTGCACGCCTCTCTCACCCAGGTGTCAGAGACCTTTCCTGCTGACCTTCTAAGTTGTCTTGGGAGGGAAATTTGTTTCACTTCATCTTTTTGCTGGTTCTGCTGCTCTAGAATTTGTTTAGTCATTTTTTAAATGGTATTTGGAGGGGCTTGGGGAGAGCTCAGGTGAGTCCCTGCCTTTACTCTGTCATTTTGACTCCGCTTCCCTTGTTCTCATTTTAAAAACGTAGTTGTGTCTAGTTAATAAGCATTTATTAAGCACCTTCTGTGTGCCAGGCACCAGGGTTACAAAGGAAGGCAGAAACTCATCCTTGTTCTCCAGGAGCTTATGGCCCTACAGGGGCCGATACATGAACCATACATGTGGGACGCGTTAGCGGTGATCTCAGGAAGGGCACCAATGGCACGGGGATGGAGAAGGGACTTGTTGGTGAAGGAGCAACTTTAGCTGCAGCTCAGAGAAAGCCCAGGAAGTTAAAGAGGGCACATGAAGAAGAGTCTTAGGCATGGGCAGTGGTGGTGAAAGATACAGGTGGGTGATAGAGGAGCAGGCAGGGGTCAGGATCACTGAACGGAGAGTAGGAGGGAGTAAGGGGTGGGGGGCTATGCTGTGAAAGGCTTCACCAAAAGCGGCAGTGGTGCCATCATTTCAGCCATGCCTGACTCTCTGTGGCCTCGTGTGGGGTTTTCTTGGCAGAGATGCCGGAGTGGTTGGCCGTGTTCTTCTTCAGCTCATTTTACAGAGCAGGAAACTGAGGCAGAGAGGGTGAAGTGCCCCAGGTAGTCAGTGTCTGAGGTCAGATGTGGACTCTGGAAGATGAGTCTTCCTGGCCTCAGACCCTGTGCTCTGCAAGCTCCCTCACAGCCAAGGGGAGCATTTCATGTGTGATTCTAGAGGTCACAGGGACAACACAGTCAGTTCTGCACTTTAGGAAAGCAGTTGGCTTTGGAATGAAGGTTGGAGTAGCATGAGGAGAGACCTCCCATCGAGCCCTTACTGTGCCAGTGCAGGCACGTGGCCGTGAGGACCTGCGCGGGCTGGGGACTGCATCTCAGGAGAGAAGTGGTGTGTGTAAGGGATGGCACTGAGGCACAGATAACAGGCCTTAGCAACAGATTGGGCCTGGAGAGGGAGAAGGGATATCTGGGTTGTGAGCCTGGAGGGCTGGAAGGGGGGGTGTCGGGAGAGGGTTTTGGAGGAAAGATAGTTCAGTTTTGAACACGTTGAGTTTATCATGACTATGGTAAATTTGCCTTGACGAGTTCATTTGGCACTTGGAGATCAGGAGAGAGATTAGGGCTCAATGGAGAGCTTAGAATTCACGTGCCTAGGGATGGTGATTGGACCCTTGGCAGCTGATGAGGTCACCAATCCAAATAGTGCAAACGGACAAGAGGGGGCATCTGTGCATGGGCCATAGGAGCAGTTCATGGAGCAGGGCATAGCCTGGAGAAGAGGAGGCTGGGTGGGCGGGGGCTGGCGGGGGGTGTGGCAGGTTGTGGGCTTGGAGAGTTGGTGTGTGGAGCAAGAATCAGGTGTGTTCTGGTCTGGCCCAAGAGACCAGAACCATGAACAGCAGGGAAAGTTACAATGGGACAGATTAATCTTCCAGAGTGGGGTGATCTGCTCCAGGAGATGTGGGTCTCCCTCCTGCTAGAGCCTTCCCCTAGAGGCCAGGGGGCCACTTGTTAGATACATAGATGGGGGTTCTTGCCGGTCCTCTTGATGCTTATCTGGCCACTGGACTCTGATATCTTTGGATGAGACAGTGAGGCTGATGCCTTTGCCCATCTCTGCCTCTCTTAAGGACCCAACCTACCAGTTTGAGGTGGATAATGCTGCTGTTCTTTCCCTGTCTCTTGCCTCTCCACCTCCCCTTCCCCTTCCCTTTTCCTCCTTCTTTCCTCCTTTCTCCTTCGCTTACTACATGTGGTCCCTTTGTCCAAAGGAATATAACTTTTGGTTGCTCGTATTTTGTGAGATATTTTGGGGTTTGAGGGCTAATTTTTTTCTATTTATTTATTTAATTTTTTTGACCCCCAAAAGCTGGACCAATTTACCCTTTTTCCTATAAGGTTTCATTTATGAGTTCTTGAAACGTAGCTTGGTAATATAGCCTAGAAAAACAGCCTTTTAAAAAGCCTGTTTTTAGTCAAATGGAGCTACTTGACCGTGCTTTCCATGCACTCAGACTTTCATTGAATGGCCAGTAATAGGCCCCAGCTCAAGCTTCTGTTGCTCCTTGTTTGGGTTTTCATGGCTTAGAATGGGTGTAAATAGCAGCTGTTTTCTCTTGCCTGAAATCCTGAGTCTTCCCTTCCCAGACTGATACTTTCACAATGGCAAGCTAGGCCATCTTGTGTCTCAGTTCTAACCTAACCCTTAGTTGCCTCAAACAGACTGAGACCTAGGAAGGACCTTCATTGAAAAAGACCAAGGCCATGCACTGCATCCTGGGCCATCACCAGTCACCTTCACTCTTGTCTGGCTGCTGGACTCGGATGACTCTGGAGGGGAGTGAAGCTGATGAATTTTTGTAGCTCTGCCTCACTTAAATCCATTTTAGGAGCAAGTTAAGTCATCACCCTCCTCATGTCATCGGTCTTCTTCCAGACTGAAGGACAAAGAACACCAACATATTCTGATGAGCTTCCTCGTGTGTATCGTTTAGACTAGATGGCTGCTGAGGCCCTTCTCAAATTCTGTGATTCTGTGACTTCTTAGCAGCGTGTTCTAGGGGAGTCTCAGAAATCTAGGGGAGTCAAGCCTCAGTTTACTGTTTTCTGACACACAATAACTTCTGCCTGCCTCACCAGGTCTAATTGTAATAACCATTAACATAACCCTTTTACTACGTCCCTTCTCGTCCTTTGTGTATAATGGATGTCTTTGGACAGCTGCTAAAGCCAATAGACCTTCTCTCAGAGCCATGTTATCAAATGCATGAAATAAAACTACTATAGGATTCAAGGGAAACAAATTATTGAAATAAAGATGTCTTTTTTCCCATCCAAATTCATAGTTTCCAAAGGACATTTCTCTCAAGGTTCCAAGCTTAAGATTTTAGTAGAATTTGCCCTGCTTTTTACAGTATTACAATTGTATTTCTCAGTAGAAGACATAGGAGACAGGCCATATGTGTCAGGGTTATTGTGGAATATTTGCTTGTTTTATTTCTTTCAGATTGGGAAACTAGACTTGAAAACAAAGAATTAAGTCCAGCACATGGCATATTTATAGAAGAATTTTCCAAAGAAAAACTGAGAATGGAAAGTCCTCGTGTCTTAAAGTTGAGAGAAGCCGGGGAATGTGAGAGCAAGTTAAAGAGTCTACAGAATCGTGAGGAGAAACATTCTAGCAGAGTAAAAACTATCCAGAGGAAACGGCGGAGTAAAGTAAAAAACCACGAATATAATAAGAATGGCAGAAGCTTTGGTGTAGAATCAGTCCTTTCAGAACTGATCGTTCCTAAGGATGGTGAGAATGGGAAATCATTTAATAATCATTCAGACCTTATTGAAAATCATAGGTTACACACTGATGAGAAACCTTATAAATGTAATGAATGTGGGAAAACTTTCCTTTGGTCCACAGAACTTACCCACCACCAGAGAATTCATACTGAAGAGAAACCTTTTGAATGTAAGGGCTGTGGGAAGGCCTTCCGCTGGAACTCACAGCTTATTCTACATGAGGGAATCCACAGTGGAGAGAAACCTTTTGAATGTCAAGAATGTGGGAAGGCCTTCCGCCTGAGGTCACAGCTTACTTTACACCAGCGAATCCATACTGGAGAGAAACCTTTTGTATGCAACAAATGTGGGAAAGCATACAGGCTGAGCTCACAACTTACTCTACACCAGAGAATTCATACTGGAGAAAAGCCTTTTAAATGTAAAGAATGTGGGAAGGCTTTTCACCTAAGTGGACGGCTTACTGTACACCAGAGAATTCATACTGGAGAGAAACCTTATGGATGTAATGAATGCGGGAAGGCCTTCCTCATGAGGTCACAGCTTATTGCACACCAGAGAATTCACACTGGAGAGAAACCTTATGAATGTAATGAATGTGGGAAAGTCTTCCGCCTGAGTGGTCAACTTACTGTACACCAGAGAATCCATACTGGAGAGAAACCTTGTGAATGTAAAGAATGTGGGAAGGCATTCCGCCTGCAGTCACAGCTTACTGTACACCAGAGAATCCATACTGGAGAGAAACCTTATGAATGCAATGAATGTGGGAGGGCCTTCCGCCGGAACTTAGAGCTTACTTTACACCAGATACTTCATACTGGAGAAAAACCTTATAAATGTGATGAATGTGGGAAGGCCTTTGGCCACAGGACAAAACTTACTGTACACCAGAGAATTCATACTGGAGAGAAACGTTATGAGTGTAATGAATGTGGGAAGGCTTTTTACCAGAGTGGACAGCTTACTTTACACCAGAGAATCCATACTGGGGAGAAACCTTGTGAATGTAAAGAATGTGGGAAGGCATTCCGCCTGCAGTCACAGCTTACCGTACACCAGAGAATCCATACTGGGGAGAAACCCTTTGAATGTAACGAATGTGGGAAAACTTTTCAGTGGAGGTCTCTAATTATAGTACATCAGAGAATTCACACTGGCGAGAAACCTTTTGAATGTAATGAATGTGGGAAAGCCTTCCGCCTGCAGTCACAGCTTACATCACACCAGAGAATCCATACTGGAGAGAAACCATATGAATGTAATGAATGTGGGAAGGACTTTCAGTGGAGGTCTCTGCTTGCAGTCCATCAGAGAATTCATACAGGGGAGAAACCTTTTAAATGTAATGAATGTGGGAAAGCCTTCCGCCTCAGTGGACAGCTTACTTCACACCAGAAAGTTCATACTGGAAAGAATCCTTATGAATGTAATGAATGTGGGAAGACCTTTTGCAGGAGATCTCATCTTATTGGACATAAGAGATATCATAATAGAGAGAAACTTTATGAATGTGAAAGATGGGGAAAGCCTTTTAAAGTCGTCTAGGACTATAGCTGATCAGAGAATCCATATTGGAGAGGAAACTTAAGACTATGATGTGGAAGGGCTTTTGTATGAGCTCTGGGTCTTGTGATCATCAGATAATTCATGCCAGAGAGAAACCTTAAGATTGTAATGAATACGAAAAGTCCTTCCACTGGAGATCCCATCTTGTTGTATGTCAAAGAATTTATAATGAAAAAAAAAAACCACCTCATAAAAATGAAATGAAAGGCTTTTGTCAGAGTACAAACTTTTCCCAGCATCAGATGATACATAGAAATGTAATAAATGTAGGAAGCCTTTCTGTCTAAAAAGTTGACTTACTGGTCATCAGACAACCATTTTTCATCAAAAGCTTAGAAGAGTAATAAATATACATACACCTTTTTGTTTTTTTGAGCATGATGTTTGCTGGACATCAGATGATTCATCCTGGAGATAAACCTTATAAGTGAGATAAATGTGGGATTATACCTTTCTTTGGAACACATAATTTAATCATCAGAGAAATAGTGGAGAAATTGGTAGTAATTGGGGGGTAAAATAACTTTCAGAGCATCCACTTTATCAGGCTCTTCATACTTAGGAGAAAAACCATATGAATAATGAATATGAAAAATCTTTCAACCAGATTACCACTTTAGGATGTGAGCAATCGTAATCTTGCAGCTTCCAAGAATGAGAAGGCATAGTCCCTTTACATTGTGCCCTGGTTGGACCATATCTGGAGTATTGGTTGTTGCTTGGGGTATTACAGTTTAAGAAAGACATTGAAAAGACGGAAAACATTTGAAATACAGCAACCAGTACTTCACTGAGGCTTAGTATAAGGGTCTGGGCATGGTTAGCAGAAAGAGAAGACTTGTGATATGTTAGCTATGTGAAAGAGTGATTACATTTGCTCTGTTCATCTCCAAAGGGACACAATCAGGAAAAACCAGTGAAAATTGCAAACAGGAAAGATCTAGAATATCAAGAGAATTCATGAAGAGAGATAGGGACAAGGATGAATATAGCACCTCATGCCTCAAACTATATTATAAAAGTACCAGTCATCAAAGTTATCTTGTAATGGCTTAAAAAGGAGAAAAGATCCATGGATAAAGGGAAGAATTTATGATGAAAAAAGAGCATTATAGGAATTAAAATGGATAATTTTGCTTACATTGAAAAGGTTTTACACAAACAAATCCAGTGCAGCCATGATTAGAAAGAAAACAAAACTGCGAAAATATTTTTTATAGCAAGTTTCTCTGCATTTCTTAAATATAAAAAGAAGTGAGTCAAATCTCTAAGAATGCAAGCCATTCCCCAATTGATTGTTGTTGTTTGTCCTTCATTCTTAAGGAGGACCAATAACATGAGGGTGATGTCTTGCTCATGAATTGGATTTAAGTGAGGCAGAACTGTGCAAAGTCATCAACCTCACTCTCATCCAGTGAGAAGACAAGAGTTGAACTGACTGGTGAGGGCTTGGGATGTAGTCGGTGGCCTTGGCCTTTTAAAATTAAGGTCTTTGACAGGTCTCAGTTCATCCGCTTTGATTGAGAAATGGTCAAAAGACAAAACAGGCAGTTTTTAGAAGAAGAAATCAAAGCAATCTATAGTCACATGAAAATATGCTCTAAATCACTTGATTAGAAAAATGCAAATTAAAACAACTCCGAGGTACTACCTCACATATATCAAATTGTCTAATATGACAGAAAAATGACATCCTGGAGGGGATGTGGTTAAAATTAGGACACTAATGCATTGTTGGTGGAGCTGTGAACTGATCCTATCATTCTGGAGAGCGATTTGGAACTATATACCCAAATGGACTATAAAACTGTGCATGCCTTTTGACCTAGCAATCCCACTACTAGGTCTGTATCCCAAAGAGATAAAAGGAAAAAGACCTATATATACAAAAGAATAGTAACTTTTTTGTGTGTGGTGACAAAGAATTGGAAATTGAGGGGATACTCATCATTTAGGGAATGACTGGACAAGTTGTGGTATGTGATTGTGATGGGAAAATTGTGCTATAAGAAATGAGCAGGAGGGTTTCAGAAAAACCTGGACTTATAGGAACTCATGCAAAGTGAAGTGAGCAGAACCAGTAACAGCAGCATTATGGAATGAAGAACTGTGAATGACTTGGTTATTTTCAGCAATGCGGTGATTTAAGACAGCTCTGAAGGACTTATGATGAAAAATGCTATCCACCTCCAGAAAAAGAACTGGTGGAGTTTGAATACTTTTTTTTTT